>JAPMOQ010052972.1:3425234-3559251 GCA_026543055.1 Argiope trifasciata | reverse complement strand
TTTCTTACCATTATACATTCTGGCGCTGTCATTCTTTGCATTTTGATATTGATATTTTTTCCCTTTATATTTTAACTTGCGTATTCTTATAGTTTGTTCCATAATTTCATCATCTTCTTGGCTAAATATGGCTCTTGCGCCAAAAAGAAAAAAAAACGATTAAAAAACAAACGAGACAGTGAAGTAATGTAAAGAATTTTATAAAAGTTTAGGAAAGAAAATATTTAAATAAATAAAGCAGGATTTTTTTTTATTTAACTGAAAACACAAATTATAATTTGTCCTCTTTTTCTAATTACTAATTCAATTGAAATGAGTATCGAGCAATTATGAATACTTTACAGAAAAATATAATTTTCAGGTAGCGGGGTATACTTTTTACCATTAAGCCTGAATAGTGACGCCATATCCATCCGCGCCAACATTCACTATTAAGACATCATTAAAATCGAAAGGTTTATCACTAAGACTTGAGCATTGTCTTTAAAGAACAGAAAAAGGTTTAATCCCATTTTGATGCTAACAATGCATATTTTTATTTAACCAAAAAAACTTGGCATAACCTAATTATTCAATGTTTTTACGATATTAATTGATACTTAAAATCTGGTAATATTGCATTATTCTGTAAATATAAAATTGAATATACATCTGTTAGGCTGATCCTTATGCAAATTGAGATTGAGAAATATTGATAGAATCGAGCAAAATTTGGCTCGAATGTTTTTTAGCTATTAAAAGGATTCAAAGCTCTATTAACAAATTTCTGTCACTAGAATTTTTATCCCTTAAAGGGTTGAAATGGTGATTGGAGGGATTTTAAGTTTTTTCACTATATACGTGTAGAACATAACACTGAGCAAAAAATATTTTTACATCAAACTAAAATTTAAAAAATTAACTTTATCATTATCTAAGCTTCATTCCTGTACAATAATTTTTCTAAATTCAATAATTTTTTTTAAAAAAATGAGCAATGATAGTATTTGAATTTGGATTGAGAGTTCAAAGATATTTTGAGAGATTGAATTTTAAAAATTGCTCGACGCAAAAATATATGTATTTTGTTTTCTTTTAAATGTGAAAAACGCAGGAGATATTTTTTCATATCCCGCAGATACATTTTTTTAATAACTTATAATCATTCATCATTCCCAGAATAAGTAATCCTTCTAAACAAGACAAAAATTAATCTTAAGATGTTCATACATTCATATGAATTCTCTCGACGAATTCGAGTAACGAATAATTGGAGCTTACCACCGTGCGTGCAGTTTTAAAATACGAAGTGAACTCGGATATGACTCAGATTTGCAAAGGGAATCTCATCAAGACAGCGACGGAAAACACAATCATTTGGCATTCGTCCAGGTCATTTGATGAGAAATCAGACGCTTAACACGATTTTTATCTGTGATTTGTGCCGCAGAAATATCATCTTACCTTCCTCTGATTGTCCCAGCGGTGAGCATTAAAGCTCTTCAGTCACTGCAAATCCGATTGCGGCAGTCAGATATCGCTTGACAGGAATTATCTTACGTTCCTTTTGCAAAAATCCTCTGTTGTCCTCGACAGATGTATTTTAGATTGGCAAATAATCTACAGAACCTTGAAGACACGCATATCAAGTTTGCTGCCCGGCTATTGTACTGGAAATTTTAATACAAATTTCATATCTTAATCGGCACCTGTAAATTTCTAGTTACATGAAAGTAATGCAAATACATATGATGAAGACTAATTATTAACTCTGCCAGCATTAATGTTATATCAGCAGGAACAGAACAAGGAGTTCAAGATCATCTAGTTGCATGTAAATGCAAAACATGTTCATGGGTCTCAATCGCATGGTAAATCTACAATATTATTTCATAAATAAAAAAAGGCGTAGACAATAGCTTTTAAACGACAGTAGTTTACCTGAGAACTTTTCTTTTTTAAGGAACTACAAATATTGAAGGGATGATTTTTAACTAAAGTTTGAGGGAGATATAAGATTTTTTAAAATTTTAAACTTAATGATTTAATTCCCTATTATTACTAATGTATATGCGCGCGCATGTGTGTGTGCGCGCACCTAAAGTTTGATCTAAAGTAGCAGCCATTAAATTCTTTAATCTTTCTATTCTTTATACTTTCTATGAAATACAATTGAAGGATTTATTGCAAAAAAGAGGTAGCTTCAATTATTCAAATTTGCAGAAAACCGGTGGTAGCACCAGGAGCTATTGCATCAAACTACTTAGACAAACAGTTCCATCGCTTCAGTTAACTTCAGTTCCATCGCTTCAGAGAACTGGACGATCTTTCTGGCACGAAAAGAACAAAATTTTATTTTACAGCATGATGGTACATGCAACTCCAAATTTTCTTAATTAGAGCTTCAAATGTATTGAAGCAAAATTTAATTGTTAATTTTTCCCCCGAGATTTCTTTGCTCAAAAACAATGTAGTGAACAGAATGGAAAGGCAGAAAGTGTAAAGGAGCATCCGTGTAAAAATATTGTTAACTCATACGGTTATAGAAAGGAATTTATTGACTCAGAGATTCGACTCTTTGAGAAAATGAATAGCAGGGCAATTTAAACGTTAAAATTGCAGCGAATATCGCATTTCGAGTTTTTAGAAAATGTGTTTAATAACATAATTCATTTAAAATTATATATATATATGCCTATAACTTTTTAATATGAGGATTTTATTTTAAGTAGTAAGAAAATTTATTATTTGAATCTCAGAGAAAATTATTCGGAAATTAAAATATTAAAAATATATTCCATATAAATAAAAAAAAATGTTAAAAAAATATTACACGATTTTTTTTTTCAATCCTGAAATAAAATAAGCCTCTTCCAAAGTCTTGAACTTTAACCTAAGATTCACTATAAAAGTAATTACAACTTATGGGTTTTTGTAAATTTTAATGAATTTCACCAATGAATTAGACTAATTTTAAGATTAGATCGGATAATTTTTGAAGACTAATCCTCAAATAAAATAAATTCTGTGAAATTTAAAATAATATTTTTCTAAAGAGATAAGGCACATTTTCCCCTGAACAGTACAGAATTGATGAATTTATTACTTTTACGCTTTTTTTTTTTTTTGATATTTTGGGGATACTTATGATGTAAATGTACTTGTGCTATGATATAAATGCACTTGTGATCAGTTTCGTTTCGTTAGCATCCTGATTTTAAGCAATACAAGGGTCTATTCTGGGATAAACCTCGTAATTTTGATTCAAGATCAGAATTAAGAGGATCAGATGAAGAACATCTAACCTGATGGTCCCTTTCCAAATTTCCACACTGCATCAGCGGGAAGACGTTTGGCCCACGCCTCAGATTTAATGAGGATCTTTATCTACTTATATAGTTATTTGTACCAAGGCTCCGAAAACCGGCTCCGAAACCAAGACTTTATTACTAGACCACCGAAACCTCTCATGTTGATGGCAAGCACGGAGCGTTAACTGGCGATCCATTTTTAAAATTCTAAAATCACTACAGAATAAGAAGTGTACTTATCCTTAATTGCAGTTTGGGACAGCAATGGAACGGCATAAGCAACGGATTTTCGGTAAAGTGAGTTTCGAAACTGATTCTATAAAATCAAGTCACTGAAGACCATAGTGAGTTTGATTTTTGAGCTCGGATGGTTTCAAAGTTCAAAACACGATTCCACCGAAGAACTGCCATGTAAGCGAAGCTCTTGGGCTTTAAATTCAATGCAGTTATATTTATTTTAGTTGGTTTGGCGTGGAACGTTGGAGAAGAGGCTGCAAGCTCAGGTATCGCCATCGTAGTTCAAAATCACGAAATTAATGTCTAAATAACCCTCGTAGTACATCAAAGATGAAGTTAAATAAACTGTCATCGGGTCATTGTGATTCTGAAGAATAGAAGAAGAAATCACAGATGTAATACAATTTGAAGGGTAAGTACTTTTTAATAGCGACATTTCATAAAACAACATTAGAACTCTGTAATTTAAAATAAGCTCATTGCAGGGATCATACTTTTGGTAAGGATCCTTTTTTTTGGTCTTATTTCTATTACACCACAGACGCGCACTGAAGAAATGCGGATGTATTAAGACCTTCTTTCTCACATATTCTTTACACATCGAATCTAGCTAACATTTGAATATTTTGGAGAATAATGAATTATATATTTCTAATATTTTCTTTTGACATCTATTTCAATCCATAGGCACAGTACCCAGATGATGTTATGGAGGTATTATGAGGAATTTAGCAACATTATAACTATGCTGTTCTAATTATAATAAAAAAATTAGATATAATTTTATCACTTATATTTGAAATCTTCTGCTTTATGAATTTTAAACAAATTATAGGAATTTTTTAAAAAACTGCGTTATTTCATATTAATATTTAAAAGCTTAAAGCAGGCAATGTTTAAAAATGTATTAGAATACCAAATTAAAATTGGAAATTACTTATGACATAGTTTTAAAATGCTAAAATAAGTTTATCGTTGTCCTAATCACTCTTTAGCTTGAATTTTAGTAGCATTTTTTTAAACCCATACAAAGTTTTGTGAAATTGTGTTGCAGCATTGTGAAATATTTTTTAATCTTCCAGCGGGTCCTCTCTTTGTAAAACCTTCTTAAGTATTTCCTAAATATATTATTATAAAACATAAATTAAGAAATTATTAAAATTAATTTACAATTAAATTAAGGTTAATAAATGCAATTGATTTAAAAAGAATGAATATAATGTAATCATAAAACACATAAATGAAATAAAATGACCAAAGAATTAGTTAAATGGCTTGAAAATTAAACAAATGAAAGTATTCCAATTGAACTATTTGCATTTGTAATAAAAGAAACTGCAGAAACAGTTTGGAAACAGAAAAACATTTGAAAGTAAAATACAAAAAGTAAGAAATCAATTTCATAACCACTTCATTTCATGGTTGCAGTAAGCACAAATAAGCTTAGAATCCTCATAACACTTAATTTTCTCACAACTCTCACGGTTAATCGTTGCGATTCAAGTGCATTTGTCACTTTGGCAGGTTAGCATCTTTTTTCATCTGATGACAGGTTTTTCTCATCTTCTATGCCTAGTTTTTTTTCAACACTTTTAGCTCACTTTTTAAAAATAAACACTTTTCTCTTAAGAGCGTTTGCCAACATGGGTTGATATTTCCTTCTAAAGTAACTTTTCTTTATTGATTGTCGAAGAAATAATGTAGCTGTAGATTCCAGCTATATTACTATAAAAACAATTTTTCTAAAACGCCTAAGAAAAGAAGGTACAGCAGAAATATGCCTGAATAATCCCTCGCATTTTCTGAAATACAGATTAATGTAGTTATCATTATTGAACACCGCTAATTCCAAATTAATTCATTTCTTCGAAAGGAGTTATGAAATAATACCAAAAGAAATTCGTTAGTAGCACTATATGGTAAAACGACATAAAAACAAATAGTATTTCCATAATGCAACTCACACATATATCCGCCCGCTGGAAGGGTAATGATATTACTATTAATACGATTTTTCCGGCACTAACTTATTCCTATTTACAGTATACATAATCAAAGGGCGTACATTTAATTTGTATCGCATGGTTTAGTTTAGTTTAGTTATATCAACGTCCCGTTTTGAAGCAGCACTATGTTTGTTTTGGGATGGACCTCACCATTTTGAACAGCGGTTAGATGATGAGAACGACACCTGGGCTGGCACCCCCCGTCTCCAAACTTCCACACTACACCAGTAGGTGGACGTTTAGCCCCGACGGATTTAACACGCACCAGACCCACTTACACGGCGGTTCTTCAGTGGAATTGGGGCTCGAACCTACATACTTCCGGTTCTGAAGTCAAGATCATTGCGTCACATTGAGGAATGTTTATATCAGATTCTCCGCATAAAGAAACACGTAACTTTACGTAAAGTATTCGACATTCCTATGAACCAAACAACAATAATTGAAAAAATATATTCAAACATCAATAATCAGTTGTATTGATAAAGAGCAATGACAAATGAAAACAATCTTGCATTGTAACTTATTGAACCAGAAAAAAAAGCAAGATTTTATTTCTAAGGTCATTTTTAAGCAGATCTTAGGCGAGCTCAAACGGCAAATTACTGATGAATTATTCATATTTCCTAAGGTTTCTACGCCAGTCCACTTTTTCCAAGAATCTTCAAATCGGTCAATGACTGGATAGTTCGTATTGGAACAAATTTATAGCTAAAATTTTATTACTTGATTCACGTCAGAAAGAGTCCGATGTAACTATTCCAAGTTGCTTCAAGAAATGTCATCAATTTTCTAACTCGATTTATATTCTTATATATCTCTTACATATACTACGTAATCAGACATTCTTATTCCCTTATTTATATG
Organism: Argiope trifasciata; assembly: GCA_026543055.1. Taxonomy (NCBI): domain Eukaryota; kingdom Metazoa; phylum Arthropoda; class Arachnida; order Araneae; family Araneidae; genus Argiope; species Argiope trifasciata. Next base: position 3,552,851 of record JAPMOQ010052972.1, on the reverse strand, counting down.
CTAAACTTATATAAATGCTAAAAATATAGCATGGTTTTTTTAAAGAGAAAAGCAGACAATATTAACTTGAAATCCTATTTTTACTCTTCTTCATAATTGATGAAAATTTTCAATTTTAAACCTTTTGCTCTTGGTAAAGTAATTCGGAGCATAATTATGCATTTAATGCCAGTACTTGTTTATTGCACCGATTAATTGTAATAAACTGTAATTGTTTTAAATTTGATTTACCCACAAAATGTTTAATTGGTAGTTCTTCCTACTTCTCTATATGTATCTTTAACAAATGAAATTAAAAAAAATTAAATAAAACATTCAGAATTATTCTTTTTTTTTTTGGTGCCTGAAAGGAGACATCTAAGTATTAAAGATTAAGATGCATTAAAAAAATTTCATCGCACTATGACAAATACAAGACTATTTCGAGTAGAAAGGCAGTAAGCAAGAAAAATGAGCACGTTATGAAGGAATACAATTTTAGATTTTCTGAAGCACGGATTTGGTATGTGTTAAATTCAATGAGGGAAAATAGCAGCTCAGCAACTTAGTTGAAGTAAAGCTTGAATGCAATAAATAAGAAAATAATTATTTAATAAATAAATAATTTATAACATGGATAAATTAAAACTATATACTATAGTTATATATATATAATAAATTTTTAAAATCTTATTTGAACTTTATCAATTTCCCAACTTTTAGATCAATTCAGCACATATTAACTTCGTTCTAAAATATTATCTTATTTCCGGATCTTAATCCACCTTTTCTATTTAATTAATGCAAAAGAAAGTTCTATTGAAATGCTTTGGTCAGAGGTTCCCATGCTCCGAGAGAAGGGATAAAAAAATTGCTGATCTACACAAATTCTTTTAAAATATCCCTATTATTCCATTATCTAAATTCGACAGGTGTAGGAAATCCCAAACAAAATATCGTAGCATATAAGCATTGATCTTGCATTTAGACTACATTCCAAATTCTGAATTAAAAGCTTTTGGCTCCCATACTGCTCAATTTGCTTCGAGCCCCGATTGTTAAAGACAACTCACGAGGTTTTTCGTGCTTAGAGTCCCCATGGACTGCTCACAAGTTTTTTCGTATTTGCTTGTCCCGTCTGTTATTACTTCATAAATAACAAAGATACGATGATTTTAAGAACGTACAAGTTTGTCCTAAAACGTGCTGTCTCAAGCTTATGTCTTACAGATTTCTTTGCGGTCGTTATAGTGTTAAATATATGTCTTTGGTTAGTTATGGATCAATTTAACCTGAAAAAGAGATAGCCCTAACGTTCTTCCTACTAAAAACGAGAGATCTCATGACCCGTACCCAATGTGTTAAAAGCTTCAACAAAAACTGTTTGCCTTAAAAGTAAGAACTATGAAGTGAATTGTAAATTATACTTTGGAATATTGATTAATCCGTATATATTTTATTTACACAAACAAACAAATGAATGAAAATAAAAGTAGGAAGCATTTTTGAGTATAACCTTTTTTACTAAAGAATTTCATCTGCAAAAGCTGTAAGTGAATTTTAACAATTGCAGTGCATATTAGACTTAAAATATTTTATTTGGTACGAAAATACTTTTTGTAGATCAGAATATGTTAATTAAAAATTTTTAAGGTTACATTAATTAGTCTTTTTTTTCATAAAAGTATTTCATTAGTTTAAATCAGTTCATGTAAAATAATTTCATTTCTCATATTTATTATGATTTTAAATACAGAAGTTGCAAGCTATGATTTGTTTTAAAATTATCTATGCATTGCAAGCAAAATATAAATTTGAGAGTTACTAAAGAGTATAACTTTTTTAAATTGTCAAAACGATAATTCACAGGCATAAATTTTTATATTGGGTTCATATAGATTATCCCCTTCTTCTCCTTATAAATTAAGTCTTACTTCATAAGAGTTGCCGGTCGAAACTAAGTGAATTTTCGTATTTGCTTCTTACCTCGAGGATGTTTTGGATTCTTTGGACGTCCTGGTTTGTTGCGCCATCTCTTGGCAGATATCGTTACAATTCCGAAAGTCAACGTCAAAATTAGGCACTGGTGGAAGATCCTGCAAAGAATAAATGAAGAATTTTAGCAAAAATGAGAAAAAAAAATTATTAACAAAAAATAATCCCATTTGCTATTAAGTAAAAATTTAGCTTTAATTTTCACAATTCTTTTTCATTTTACTCTCTAATGTCAAATCAGTGGCTACATTTTTTAAAAAAAGTGATGGGGAGATATGTTACAAACATATTATATTACTTGGCCATCTTTTTGGTTTCAGAGCTTTTTATATTATAAATTTCATTTGAATTTATCGAAAACAAAATTCGGAGCATCCAATTATGTAGCGTTAAACTGGCCTCCTATTGTGAAACTAAAAAAAAGTATTTTACTAGACATAGCATATGATTTTGATTTGCCATCTGATAATGAAGACATTTCAAGAGTCGGCATTATCCTTTAATATTTCTACGTAACATCAGTTCTAGGACAATACATTAAGAATGATTTAGCGTATATCAGGGCGGCTTAAATTCTTGCATCAAGTCGTCATATCTTCTTCCAATAAGATTTATAATTCAAGTATAAACAATTAAATAAGAGAGCAATCCTTTTTTTTACCTCTAAGCATCTAATCCAGTTTTTCCTCGATTTTAATGCCCATTTCAATATCATTATATGCATATTACCACGGAAATTGTCACAAATTCTTAAATGTTCAGGGATTCAAAACAAAATTTCCATTTATGAATTCTTGAAGCTAATTCTTTGAACAATCAAAGCTGATAGATAGAAATAATTTGCAAATAATTATTTTAATATAGTATTCTCGTCTTCATTTGCATGTAATTATTCTCAGACTTTACATGCTGGTGCTCAGTTCACTTTGCATCGATACATCCATTCTTTCATTTAATATTTCTCAAGAGTGTCATATTATAAAAGTTTTATCTAATGGTCTAATTTATTTCTTACACATATCGATTATATGAAATCAGTGTATTTAAGTAATAACTTTTTAAAAGAGAATGAATGGTAGGATTCGCAACAGGGATAGAGTGTTGCTTTACAATAGGATGTTAATATAGCTAAACTAAAACCAAACCAAAAAAACAGGGATAGAATCTAATAAATTTATCTTTTCATGCCAAATGTAATTAAAGTCATTTCATTCAATTAATTTTATGCAATTTTATCTTTCTCTCTATGAATACCTTCTTTGTTGTTCACCAAATATATATTTTTATTAAGATGGCGTCTCCTTTTGCTCCAATATGCAAATAAAAGCCACAAACGGAATCAATATTTAAATTATCCTCTTCACAACCGTTTATTCCGCTTATGATATTACAGCAACGAATACTAATGATGATCAACATTTTAAAAATAATAAGGAAAAATTGAAGAACCAGTTCCCCTGTACCAACCACTGGGAATCCCCATTTCGCCAAAGGAAAGCGGTTCAAAATCCTTAGTTATATTATTAAACGTCTACTATCCCCAAATCATTTTCATCAGAAATTTCAAAAAAGCTCTTGCACTGTACAGTATCTGTGATGAAAACCTACGACATAATTCACAGACTCGACAATTAAATCGATTTCGAAACTGTTTATTTGGTGCGAAAGCTTATGATCCCCAAATGCATCACCAATGGTCACCTGCTCCTTCATTATTATAAAATTTCGAGAGATGCCATGAAATAAGACAAAGCTCCAAATCTTAACAACTGGACAGATTTCACAAATTTTCAAGTATTGCGTTTTGTGTTTGCCATTCAGAATGCTCTATATATCTTGTTGAATTGTTGAAACTTAATTTAAATTAGTGTTTCAATCATTATAAGGTGTAGGGGATCACAGCTGGTACAACATGACTAAATTCTATGAATTTCGTTGACGAATTGTAAGTCACAGAAGACAGTTTTTATATTAATATTGTAGTAAATACTGGATGTCGTTTAGTTACAATTACAGTTCTGTTACGAAAATTAGGTAAAAGAAAATAGTAATTTTTAAAGTGATCAAGTAAGTAAATGCAGTAAACTGTAATTCTGTAATATAAATTATAAAAGCATAGGCTCAGGAATGTTTTACATCATAGAACATAAATAATATTTTTACCACTTATCAATAAAATTTTTCTCATGTTTCCGTGATCATTTCAAATATTTGAGAATATTTTGGGGAATGTGAGAGTTTTATGATTGAGATTTCAGATGCAATAATAAAAAATTGCTGGAATTAATTCTTAGGTTATTTATTTTCCTGGAAAAGATTGGAAATTTCTTGATCGAACGTTTTCAACGATTACACAATTTCTCTTTATTTTCTTCATTTCTTACCACAAATATTAGTTGGAAACTATGAAACGTGCGTTGAATGACAGTAAAACTAAACAGAAAACGCCCGTTTCATAATTTCCAACCTAATATTTCGATAGAGAAAATTGTTTATACTTTTTTAAACTATAATTTGAAGACAAATTTTAAATCGCTCTATACTTCAACAAAAATTTAAAGCAGAATCTTAAAATGCTATTCTTTTTGCCATGCCATACGATCGACAGAAATTCTTAAAACTGTCAGAAGTTAAGAAAAGGCGCCATACTTTCTTGCGTTTTGCTGCAGAGAATATCCAATCTAGTAATTGAAAGAACAATATGTACCCAGCGGAGAGTTAGACCCCCCCCCATTTAGATGGTGCATCAAAGAAAAAAATAAAACAACCTCCTCGCCATCCCTCCCTTCTGCTTAATTGCGGCGAGGGCAAGAAATTTGTAGCAAACTAGAGATTGGGACGTGACGAGGATATTCCTGGATCCGTAAACGGGGTGTCCGTTGGCCTGCCAACCGTCTGGGCCTAACGAGGCCTAATCACTCTGCCTAAACAAGGTTATGGGGAACTTTTTCTTTTCCTTGAAAAAAGAAATTGAATTGTTTCTGCTTGTACTATTTGCGGCAACCCTTTTTCGTCATTTGGTTTTCTTATTACTTTTCTTGACAACGTCTGATGTTGATTTCGTTAAGATATTTATTCGTAACAATGTAAAAGCAGTTGTTAAGCTCTTTATTCGTAACAATATAAAAGCATAAAAAACCTTGCACAACTTTTACTAGACATATTCAGTCTTTGGAGATTTAAATTTCAAAATTCTTTAATGTGAAAACAAAAAAAAAAAAGATTATAAGTAGTAAGGAATATTAAATTTTAAATTTCTGGTCAGAGGAAAGGCCACCAGAAAATTAATGCTAGAGTCGGAACATCAAAAATATCCACTGATTCTCGGAATTGTAAAAGATAAATAAAACTATTGGCGAATAGTAAAAAAATTAATAATCATATGTCTGATGTTGATTTCGTTAAGATATTTATTTGCAACAATGTAAAAACTCTCTAAATTTTGCTATTTATTAGTAACAATATAAAAGCATAAAAACCATATCAAGCATTTTCTATACGACTTATTTAGGGTTTGGACATAGTGGAGATATAAATTTCAAAACCCTTTAATATGAAACCAAAAAAAAAAAATTATAAGTAGTAAGGACCATTAAATTTTAAATTTCTGTTTAGAAGAAATATCGCCAGAAAATTAATCCTTGAGTTGGAAAACCGAAACTTATTATTCGTTTCAGTATATGAGACGACCTCTTTTCGACGATTCTACCTCACTAAGTAATGAGAAGCAGAAGGATGAGTGCATTTCCAAAATTCTTCGTCATTCTTTGACCTTGATTCCCACCTTATAAGATACTTTTTTATTCAATTTGTTTTTCACTTGTATGAGAGTATCGTGCCGTTCCTGGCCATTTTATTTTAATTTAGTTTGTGAGTAATCCGAGTTTAGTTTATTGTTAAATGCAAACAGCCCCGCTATTCATCTCTCCTCTCACCCGTATTTTGAAGAATTAAGCAAATTCTAAAGCATGCGCAAAAGCTTGGAGACTCCGTTGGCAAACAACAGCCACTAAATCTTCAAGCTGTAAAGAGTAAACGAAATTTTTGGCGATAGTAAAATTCAGTCAATTTCTTCTTCATAAAAGAAATTATAATACGCTAATGTTATTCCATAGTATATATTCTTCGATTTTATATAAACAATCAAACTTATTAACTACTTTTTCATTGTCTATGAATACGAAGTAACAATTAAAGGTATCGCCAGAGGAAAATAGATAATAAATATGTAAAGGATTTTTTCATTACCCTAAAATTGCAGTTTATATTAAATACGATTTTCATGATATTAGCAGTATGCTTTCCTGTTTCAAAAACAGAAGAAGAAACAATACGAAATACAACAGTCATTAAAGTTATTTTTTATTAAACTAACTGTTACTTATTATTGAAAAATACACAATTTTTATTTATATTGTTTCAAAATATTGGAAAGACTAACTTTAGGCCTATTAACGCTTCCTCGAATGATTTTTTCTTTTCTTTTTTGTGTGAAATAAATCAGAGTTGTATAATTCATGGTTTAGATTAAAGAAAAATGTTTAAAAACATCCTAGTTTAAATATTTAATATAAAATAATTATAAAACTGTATGATGGAAATATCCATCATGCAAAACTTTCAATGTCTTTTTCTTCTAAATTTTTCCAATCATGATAACTTTTACTAGCAAAAAATAATCTTAGATTGGTTATAAAAAATATTCACTTTTCTTCTAACCACAACAATCAGTGGTTCAACAGTGGTACAAGTTCAAACTCGTTATAATGATTGTAACTTTTTGATTTTTTTTTTTTTGACTACTACATTCCTTATCACGCAATAGTCAAAAAAAAAGTTGCCAGCAACAAAAGATTTACGATAAACCTGTTCTGAGTGCAATTTTTTGCTTACTAAATGTTGTGATAGAAATTTCTATCATCATGCACAGAAGGGTTAAAAAATGTTTGGTGAATATTTTTAAAGAATGTATTTTTTTAAGATTTTCATTTGGATTAAAACATTTCTTTTAAAACATAAGTGTATTTTACAAACTACATTTGAAACAGAAAAAAAATTATTCCTTCATTATAACGCTGAATTCATATTTATTTATTAAAATTATTTTTTTTAATAATATATAAAACTCAATTTGTAAAAACTGGAATCTTTAACACTTTTAATCAAAATAGTAAGAGCGAAGAAAGTTTCTATTAATTCTAAATTAATGCAGGCCAGAATAATATCTATTAATCAGATAGGTTATTCAAGACTATTATGAATTTTGCTAGACGTTTTAACATGGTAACATAATTTATCCTCCAATTGTCCTTCTTTTTCCTTTGTCCTTGTGACTTATCTCTTGAGCTGCAGTCTGATTTGCTTTCATAAATTCCCAATTTGTCTTCAATTCGAAGACTCGGCATGAAAGAAGTTTTTGAGACACTTGATACATAAAAGCAAATATTCAACAATAATGCAGGCGGGTGTCTGCAACCTTTGTCGGATTGAAAGACTTCCGCAGAGATCATTTATTCTGAAGGCTGACACACATGTATTCTTGCCCTAACCTTTCAAGAGTTTCAAAGGCATGATTTTTAAATCGTCTGAATCGACTGAATTTCTGAATCGACCATAACTTGAACAACGTCTTTATGCCGCAATATTAATATTATATTAACATCTTTTGAAATATCCTTATTTCCCGTTCTTTCAGTTCATGGTCAGTTCATCATCCTTTCAGTTCGGTAGGAGATTGTTTTTTTCAGTTCAAGAGACGTTTTCCAGACTGATTGATTCAAGGATAGTGCCAGAATATAAAAATTTATTAAACTGGTTCTAAATTAAATATGAACAATTACATAAATATCTGATATACCTAGATGTACAAAATCATCATTCTGTTGATTAATTCATGAATGAAATAATAATAATAAAAATAGTTAATCAATAAAAATTTTAATGTAAAAAAATTATTGGACTGCCCTTTGGGAGCATAAAATTAATATACATGTATCAATTTTCATTCTAAGATAAATTACAATTTTATATCATGATTTTTTTGGTATATGTATAATTCATTAGGTATATATTTGTTTAATGCTTCATTTGTATACATTTTAATATTATTGTCTTCGTAAGATACATAAAATATATACCAATTACATAAATATTAATAGTGAATAGATAAATTAAAAATAAAAAAGCATCGTTTGAAATATGTTTTTCGTCTCAATAAAGAGAATTTTTATTTATACGAGATACTCTAAAATGTCATTAGAGCATTATATGTTAAATGTAGCATGCCATATACAATTTCAAATAGAAAGTAGTATTATTAACAATCTTCAAAAAATATAAAGCAAGTATTCAAACAATTTGCCGTTTGAAGATATTAAGCTCTTCAAACATTGTTACACTTGCAACACTGCTATATTATTTAAAGTTTATTTTATTAATAAACTTTTGTTGTTCACATCATTTGTTGCAGTGAAAGACCATAATTAAGGCATGCCAATATTAGACCTTAAGACCGACATTAAAATTGCCATTAAAAAATGGTCTTTGGACCTCTCGAGGTAAATTTTGTGTTAAGAGTTTGTCAATATCGATATATAACTAAGAGCGTGGTGAATGTTAGAATATTTGGTTTTATCTTGACACTTTCAATCATCAACGGGGCGTATCGGGACGTTCAGACAAATTCTGCCGATAATTGAAAAAGAAGCAGGAAAGAGTCAGCTAGAGGACAAGCATCATTGTTTGATGAGAGTGCAGAAAAAAAAATCGCAAAATCATTTATGTAAGTTTTTTTCTTGGTATTACTTTTCTTCCTTTTAAAATGTGCAGTTTATTTTAGATTGTCTATTTACATGAACTGTTACTTCTACTTTGATATATACCTTAATATGATTTAGTAATTGAACTTACAATAATTATTTAAAAGATTAGTTTTGCTTTAAGGTACCAAAAAGGTTTTTTTATTCATCATTCACCATTAGTGCCTGTGGATTAGCGATATTTGCCAATGCTGGTGAGAAATAATGAAATTCAACAAATATTTTGGACGTGTATGAAGCGATTATGAAAAATTGTGACATTCTCCGGAGAATATCGATTTTTCCCGGATATCGATCTTTTACAGCAACGGATCCATTTCTTTTATTTAATTTACTTTTTCTTGTCTTGAAATAATCTTCTTTGGCGATAGCTCTTTGTATGCGCAAAAAAAAAAAAAAAAAAAAAAGACTGGTTTCAGCAAACCTGACACGACTTTGAAGTTTATAAAACTACGTTATTTCTAGAAATTCGACTATTATTGTGATCCATTATAAATTTTATAAAAGCAAATTCTGAAAGTTAGGTTTTTTAACTGTTGAGAAACTTTTCCTTTTTAGAGGAAGGGAGAGGGGTTAAATTTATTTATTCCATAATTTTTTTTTATATGTCACATTTTCTGCTGTATGCTTTAATAAATCAATTTTGATTTCAAATTTATCATTAGTCAGTATTGAGTCTTTTGTTCAGAAAAATTATGCATGTTAATTTTCTTTTAATCAGTATAATCTTTTAAACAATCTTTAATAAGTTACTCTTATTTTGTAATGTCGTTTTTTCATCCTTGATCAAAGTTAGCTAAAAATTTGACACGTGCCTACACTATTGATGCTGTACCAAATTGTTTTAATCTAGATCTCTTTTTATTGCAATTATCGAGTTTAACATTTCTTGCACCTAGCTAGACGGAATACCCTGAATAATTTTACTCAAAATTTGATGGGTATGTGAAAATTTGGTGTACAGACTTCATATAAAATTTCAATGGTCCAGTTAAAACCGTTTTTCTGTTATCTTTTTAACAGACAGACGGACATTTTTCAAAAATGTGTTTGGGAGAAAAATGTGTAGAGATTCATAAAAATCTCGAATCCAACTTTTTTAATGAATACAATACTTTTTCTGTACTATGTATACGAGAAAGTAAGAATAAGAAATGTATATTTAGTATTGTACTAAATATGACGATTGAATCACTGGTACGGTGACTCCAAAAATTACAGTCTGTGCCCTCGAAAGTTGATGGTTTTGATCAAGGGTCACTTTTTTATACGGCGGATGGAAGTTTTAACCCCTTTGCTAAAGAATAACGAGAAAATTTCGCGGTGATCACTGTCCCCTGTTTTTATTCATATCATACATAGTTTTCGAAATTCGTAAGTTTACGTATGCCAGGGATATACACAAATTTGACCTTATCAGTGAAAAATCATTTACATAATTCATTTTTTTCAAATATGAAACAAATCAACTAAAAATTTATAAACTAAGCCTACCGATGGAACGTGGAGATGAAAATATTCACTTTTTCATTCGTTTGGCGAATAAATACTTTGGATTAGTGAAAAAGGAATGAAACGTCTTTGAAAGCTCATTTTTATTCCAGTACAGCCAGCTTAACACATACCATTTCTAAAAACAATCTTTTTTATTACCGAAAGCCTTTTTAAACGTCCTTTTGTTTCCAAATGTTCTGTTTCTCTTTTAATAAGATGGCGGCATCCTTTGATCCGGCTATCAGTGAAGAAGTAGTAGGCATTTCTGACAGATATAAGAACACCCTTTCCCTCTCCCTCTGGGGAAAGGCATCATCAGATAGCAGAGAGCAACATATGTCGGAAGAATGGAGACAGAGTTTGAAATTGTTTTGCTACAAGAACGAAAATTAGCCTGAGGGACGAAAAAGGGAAACTCTCGAGTTACAAATAAAAAAAGGAAATGGTTAAAGGGATTAGTTCCATGCATTTCGAGAATTCCTCGAATGCATTCCTCTTAAAGACAAAGAAGAAATAGATTTATTTTTACAAAATATGTTATTGCCATTGTTCGCTTTTTGTTATGTAAATAGCTCACCTGAAATTCGAATTATTGAAAAATATTTAGTTTCAAAAAAGTAGTTATAAATAACAGTTTGTTATTTTACAGTATATGAAAAAGTATTGATACCGATAGAAATAATGGTAATGTGAATTCTAGGGATGATAATTCTATGTTGGTATTACGTCTGGCACAGAATGACCTACTTTGGCTTTTATGCCAATAAAATAACAACCAACCAATCAATGTTGATATAAATCTTATAACTTTCAACGAGCTATTCTTGAACGGATAGAAATTCATTTATTCAACTCCAAATAATTTAACCTAACTTTATATGTAGATAAGTTTTTGTTTTTAAGTTTATCTATTCAGGTGTTTTTCTCCTAAAGTTGAAAAAAAACCCGCAACTTTGATGAGAAAAAATATTTTTTATAGAAAACTATTAGCCTTTTTCTGTCTACTCTCACGTTGACAATGTCATAGGGCGCCATCTTGTATATTTTTGTGGTACTTGCATTGTTGCCATATGATGGTAACCAACTGGTACCTTAAAATTTTGTCACAGGGCGCTGATAGATATGATATGCGGTAAGATAGAAATATATTTATATATAATCAGTTTGTAATTCGTATCTAAATATTTTCTCCCAAAAACACGAATTTAAAAACAAATAATATCGGCCGAAGTTTGGTTTCCCAGATATCAATTTGAATAATTTGAATAAGAATATATATATATATATATATATATATATATATATATATATATATACACACTAAAGTGAAAAAAGTTATGGGATAGCAATATGCAAATATACAGATGGCAGTAGTATCGCAGCGAAAAAGTATAAATGCGCAGTTCGTTTTCCAAAGCTTTCATTTGTGTTCAAGTTATTCATGTGAACAGGTTTTTCGTGATTTATGGCGGCACGACGAGAATTAACAGACTTTGAACGTGGGATGTTAGTTGGAGCTAGACGCATGGGTCATTCCATTGCGGATATCGTTAGTGAATTCAACATTCCGAGATCCACAGTATCAAGAGTGTGCCGAGAGTATGAAATTTCAGGCATCACATCCCATCATGGACAGCGCAGTGGGCGACCACCTGCACTTAACGACCGAGACCGCCGACGTCTGTGTAGAATGGTCAATGTCAATAGACATGCAACACTTCATCAAATAACTGCAGGAATCAATGTGGGACGTACGAGGGACGTGTCCGATAGGACTGTGCGGCGAAATTTGTCTTCCTTGGACTATGACAGCAGAAGACCGACTCGAGTGCCTTTACTGACAGCACGACATCGCCTGCAGCGACTCTCCTGGGCTCGTGAGCATATCGACTGGTCCCTAGACCAGTGGAAAACCGTGGCGTGGTCAGATGAGTCACGATTTCAGTTGTTACGAGCTGATGGTAGAGTTCGAGTGTGGCGCAGACCCCACGAAGCCATGAACCCAAACTGTCAGCAAGGCACTGTTCAAGCTGGTGGTGGCTGCATAATGGTGTGGGCTGTTTTTACATGGCATGGACTCGGTCCTCTGGTGCAACTGAACCGATCATTGACTGGAAATGGTTATGTTCAGCTGTTTTCAGATCACTTGCAACCATTCATGGACTTCACGCACCCACACAACGATGGGATTTTTATGGATAACAATGCGCCATGTCACCGGGCCAGAACTGTTCTCAATTGGTTTGAAGAACATTCCGGACAATTCCAGGGAGTAATCTAGCCACCTAGATCGCCCGATATGAATCCCATCGAGCATTTAAGGGACATCATCGAAAGGTCCGTTCGTGCCCAAACTCCTGCACCATCCACACTTTCACAATTATGGACGTCTATACAGACAGCATGGCTCAATATTCCTGCAGAGGACATCCAACGACTTGTGGACTCCATGACACGTCGAGTTGTTGCACTTCGCCGGGCAAAATTAGGACCGACACGATATTAACAGCCATCCCATGACTTTTGTCACTTCAGTGTATAAAGTGTAAAAGATATATGTTATGATCATATACATAAACAACAAACATATGGAAAAAAAAATAGAAATATTTTCTATTTTTATTATATAAATATTTTAAATAAGTTATATAATAAAAAAATATATAAAAATACTTAAATTAATTACTAAACATTTATAAATTAGTTTGTTTAATACAAAATTTCAGTGTAAAGAGACGTTTTAATTTTAGTATCCACAGCGCATCTGTTATATCATTTGCTATAACGATGACGAAAAATAAAATAAAGATAAATAAATGGAAGCTAAAATATTATCATAAATTATTCTTAAAAAATCAATGACGATGTTATTTTCTTACAAATTTGCGTAAAACAAACAAAACATAATATAATTAATTGATTATCTTAAATCTCAGAATAAGACGCCTAAAATATTCAGTTGGAAGCGGGGAGCGGATTCAAGGAAATGGGTAAATGTTGATCAGAAAGAAACTCAGCAGTGCTTTAAGATATATGGTTATGTACACTTTGAAGAAAGTGTGCCAACACTTAGTCTCCGTGAAGAGCAACTGAAAGCATATTTATGTGAGCAACATAAACGCTGTTAATAAATATACCTACATAAGACCTACTCTAAACAAATTCTAAGAATATTCAAAGAAATAATGATAGTGAATAATTATTATATACTAAAATTGGATGATCTCATTTTATGCATATTAAAAAATTAAACATACAATCTTTACAATTTCTCGTAAACGTCGTTAGAGGAAGTATTAAGCCAAAAATTCAAATTCGAAATTTTGATGAATCTCCAAGTTTTAGACCTCCATCCGGTCGAAAAACACATTTTTGAAAAAATGCTCATCTGTTTGCCTTCCTGAGACAAAAATTACTCAGAAAACGCTTTGAGCTAAATGGATGAAATTTAATATACGGTCTTTAACATAAATTTTGTAGCTTTCTATCAAATTTTGAACAAAATCCATTCTAAGGAAATCTGTTTGGCTGTTCAAACATGAGTTTCACATGACAGCAACAAAATGAAGGTAACTAGATGGATAAAATTCGACGCACATATTTAACATTTGCATAGTGGATCTATCATATTTTCGGTCAAATTCACCATGACGTAGACCGTCTGTCGGTCTGTACTTTCAGAAAGTTTTAAACACGATAATTCAAACTCGAAATGCTTGAATTATAAAACATGGTGTGGGATTTTGTGACAGCATATATATTCCTGTATCAAATTCGGTTTCGAAGGGTTGAAAAAAAAAAACGCGTCCGAAAAAATCAAATTCTTTTAATTAAAAATTAGGATTCTTTTAACTGCATGTCAGATATTAATCACCAAAATACACAATAGATTCGTTAAAAATTCTTAACTCACACCAAAGATTAATATTTCGTATCTACTGTATGCCAATGACATGCAAAGCGTCCTCCGAGATTTTTTAAATTGTGAAAGAATATAGGAGAAAATTTTGGAGAAACCGATTATTTAAAAATTTAATTCCGTTCATATTTTGATATATTTTTTAGGAAATATACAAGTTTTTCAAATTAAAAATGTAATCTAAAGCTATCAATTCAATCAAGATAAATTTGAAATATGTTTCTCTATCCAGAGTAAAAATCAAAAATTGCATTTCCTTGACTAATCCAAGATAATCCGCTTAGTCATTAAAAAAAATCAACTATTTTGTCTTTTTGAATTCTAAATCGTGGATGGAATAAACGCATATTTCGTGTTACTTATCAAAGCTTATTTCTTTTGTCGCCGATAAGTTATATTTCGTCAGCCTCCAGAAAGAAGAAAAAGCACTGCGAATGCGAAAAAGCAAAATGGTGTAAAAAAAAAAAGTCGACAGCGGAAGACAAGGCGGATGAAAAATGGCGGACAAGAATGACAACAACCAGCTATCTATCCTGATTGACAGATGCTCTACTCAGCAGAACCGAATATTCAGGGTCGTTGGAATTCCGTCAGTGCCTCAGGGGCAATTCTACGCCTCTGAGTAATTTTTGCAGAGATTTTTTTTCTTTCTTTTTTTATAAACTGCCATTTATGTAAAGACTTACTTTCTATCCATAAATAGCTTCCTACTTTCCTTCTTTTTTTGACTTTGACCCACATATTCCATCAAGGTTCATTTCGAAAGAACTTGCAAATATTATGGCTAGACAGCTGGCTTTTTTTATATATACATGGGGAAATATGGTTGACATAAACAATGGATGATGAGCAACAGATACCCTCTATAAAAAGAGGCATCGACCCTCATACTTTATAGCTTTCACGTTTCAGTCAAATAAATAGTAATAAAAAGATAAAGGAAATCTCATACAGGAAGTGTAGGAAGAGAAAGTATTGTGAACAAAAATTTTGAAATTGTAGCGGTTACATAACTCTACTACCTTCTCTTTTGATACAACATATGACATTACCTTATTAACATCAAGGTATATTTCCCATAATTTTTCTTGGGGATCATTATTGTATTAGGTTGGAAACTATGAAACGGGCGTTTTCTGTTTAGTTTTACTGTCATTCAACACTCGTTTCATAGTTTCCAACCTAATATTTTAAGTGAGGGTCGTGTATTTTCATGCATGTGTTTGTCTTGTTAAATGTGGATCTCAGAAAATAATTAAATAATTGTTCTTGAAACTCGTCTATTATTTTAATTTACCTCATAATGAAGTTATGAATGGTCTTGTCCCTCTATAAAAAAGTGAGGTTTGGACAGATTGTCATCATTTAGTTCTACCTCCTTGACTCAGAAAAAATCATTTTTCTTGCTGACTGTAAACAGGATAACTCAGAAATGCTTTGAGCTAGAGGATTGAAAATCACTATGTGTTCTTTGAATTATATTTATATCAAATGTTTAATGAAATCCCTTCACAGGTAATATGATTATCTAACAGCAAAGTGGTGGTGATAATTATAAAATGTAATGGATTAAATAGATTGTACTTTCAGAAGTATTTAAATGCAATGATTCAAATACGAAATGACTCAATATATGAAATATAGAATGAGGTTTTGTGACTACAAGTATAAAATTTTGTTTCGTTATGCTGAGAGAAATGCTTCTGAAACTCAGCTTCGATTTTCTGATTCTTTTGACTGGATGCCTGGGATTAATCACCAAAACACCCGCGAAGGGTGACGTAATAGATTCATTAAAAATTTTAAATTCATGCCAAATAGATAAATAAAATTCCGTACACAAAGAACCCGGTGGCCAGGTAATAAGGTCTCGGAATCGTATAACTTCAGGCTCGAGACCAAATTCAACCGAAGAACTGTCTTGCCAGTGGGTCTTGTGCGTCCGTCGGGTCCAAATGTCCTCCCACTGGTGTGTGGTGTGGTGTCATGTGGAAGATTGAAGATGGCAGGTGAGACCTCAGGTGTCGTCTGTCTGACCACAGTTCAAAATTATGAGGTCTGTCCCAAAATAGTCCTTGTATTTATTTAAAACGGGGCGTTAATATAACTAAATTAAATTTAGTACACAGATTTATTATCTAAAGTATAGATCGGTATCTAATTATGAACCAATTTGCAAATGGATTGCAGTCTACCGTTAAATATATTCGCATGTATGTAAATGCAATATCTTAGAAAAATAAAATTTAATATATGATACGTAACTAAAGTTGTTATTCTCAATCAAATTTTGATTTTAATCAATCGAACCAAAGAAAAAACCCAGAATGGTTTATCCGTTTTCCTTTACTCTACATCAGAAGTATAAAACGCTCATATTCAGAATTCGAACAGTAAAAATCTAAGTACCCACTACGTTCATGACTTTGTCCAAGGTCATTTTTATGAGGTGATAATATCTTCATAAAAGGATATGCAATAAAGGGATTATTTGTTCCTGTTGGAAAATCAAAATTAAAAAGACAATAATTGTATTCATTTTAAGCGACTTAAAAAATTTGTATAAGTTTGAAATGAAAAATGAAACGATTCTTTTTAATTGTGAACTTATCAAATAATTCACATAACCACTGATTTTCCTAAGTTGAGTTACCTTTACAAATGCATTGTTAATATAAAAAAGTTTGTTTTCTTTTAATATAAAACTAAGAACAGAGAAACTGCAACATCTAAGCTGATAAAGTCTGCATATCACATCGAGGAATTGATTTTGTTTCAAGACAAATTATGTAATTATTAAAAATAGTTTAAAACAGAATTGTACAGTACAGCTTTGATTAATATTAAGGAAGAAGATTACGTTAAAAAGTCGATTTCTTGCAGAATTACGATTTTTTACATTTACTATTTTAAATATTTGAATAGATTTCTTTATTTACCGTTCGAATTTTGTTCCTTAATTTATTTTTGGGAAAATTTCAATGATTTTTATAATTATTTATTTACACTTTAATGCTATTTTACATCATTAGATGCAGTTTTCTCCAATTCTAATCTTTGGCAAAATTTTCTTATCAAAAAAACCTTATAAATTAAAACCTAATGAATATTTTTTTGTTTATATTTAGTATAATAATTTCTCTTTTGCAGTTCATGAATTAAGAAATAAATAATCTATTCATTTAAAATATTTTGCAATCACTTTATTGCTTGGTAGCGTTAAAAAAAATTGAAAATTTCTTTTTATTTTTTAAGTAGAACCCTAATATTTAAACGATGAACAATAATAGTTTATTTTTTAATTAAGGAATTAGGTAATATATTTCTTCTTTCTTATTATTTTATAAACTTTTTGATTACACCTGTTTTTGGTGAAGGCCCTTTTTCCTATTTTTACAAACCTTTTATCACTTAACTGGTTTATTTTGTTTTCATAGATGTGGGTTTTTTCTATCTTTTGTCATGAAAATATCACAAAAATAACTTTATTAGAATGTTTTTCAAAAAATTGATCCTGAACCATCACATTACCAAAAATCCATTCGGAAGCAATTTTAATACGCATATATCACATGACAAAAATAAGGGAAATGAAATCATATGTGTAAAAAAACAATAACCAATATATCATTAAAAATAATTCGAGTGATAATATTTTGGTTTTTCTAAAACTAAATAAATCATTAACATAATTCAACCACATTCTATTTCAAATCGTCAGTATGCATTTTAGGGTTTATATAATCGTAGGCAATAAGTAAAGTTAATAAAAAAATAATTGGTTAACGAATTGTTTTCAAAAACTATAATTTTCATGGACTATAAACAAGGCATTTATATCCAAAATAAAATGAACGAAACATAGTGAAGCAAATTAAAATAGAGAGACTGGAAAATAAACCTCTTTTCTAATCAATTCAAAGCTACATCCCTTTTTTTGGAGTAGTTTTTTTTCTGATTAGTTTCCTTCTCAATGAATTTTCAAAAGTGGATTATTGAAAGACCCCTTTACCCCTTTCTTTTCAAAGAATTGGTATCCAAATATTGTCCTTCAAAATAGAGTCCGATCTGCATATATGACAGTTAAATTTGATAAATATTTTATTTATGTCATACAATTAGCTAATTTATTAGGGAAAAACAAAATAAAACCATCGGAATAAATGTATATAACACAGTTGAAAACATATTTCTATGCAAATATGTGGCATCAAAGATGATTATCTGGGTTCGAGTGTTTTTTTAAATGGATACCGAAAGTTTCGGAGAGGCTGATTTATCTTTATTCTTGACTAAACAATGACAAATAATTCTGGATTTCATGCCATTATTTTCGATAGAGGATGAAAGATGGCGCAGTACGAAATTTTATTTATTTATTTATGTAACAAAAGGTTTCGAGAAGAACGCATTTAAAGACTACTTCATTCCAGTAAACTCTGCAAAATAATATCTTAAGAGGATTATTAAAAATTATTATTACGAACTTATTGAAATTATTGTTATTATATTGCTGTTATTATTTTATTAAAATGATATTATTATTATTATCTTACAAAAATTATTTTTCCTCTTTATTATTATTATAAAAATCTTAATTAAATGGGCTTTTTAAGTACTGCCGACTACCTCGCCATCTTTAAACCTTTGCATTTTCGATTTTTTTTTAATGATTTCCTTTGATAGCCGAAACCTTCTTGAAGATTTCCTGGTATTCCACATTATGTTTAGGTTAGTTATAATAAGATATAATCAAAAATGTGAAGATCATTGTTCACTTCGACTTCACATTGTTCACTTCAATAAAAGCAGACGCTTTCACACTGAAGCGAGTGCTTTACCGTACCATACTATACCATATAATATTATAAATAAAAATCTGAACAGCAATCTATTGCTTATATAAGTACAAAAATCATTGACTTCGCCGTGCAGTCACTGCCACATTACCCCAACCGCTCGTATCTTGTCTTACTAAAAACGTGGAAATACTCGGATTGAAGTCTATTCTAGGCTTGCAAGTACTTGAAGAAAACGACCCATTTTAGTATTTTTAAAAACTGAATCGACTTTAATTAAATTTTGATTACATACGAACATTTCAACATGATGATGAGTGGAGGGAAATTTGATTTCAAGTTTCCGCAATATATATGTTAATGAATTAGAAATTTAAAAAATAAAGATAAAGAGAAACTGATTTTAATAACAAATTTCTATTTTTAATATGCACATTTTATTGCTGAATTTATTAATTTTAATTTAATTACTATAGCAATGAATTTGATATTGGATTTTGTTTTGAATTGCAAATAAACAATAGGCTAAAGTGCTTTTAAAAAGAATCAATCAAAATATTTGAATGAAGATGTGTAACTTTTATAAATTTAGTACATTTTAATTATTCATAGGTAAAATAGATGAAAGTAGTTTTTTAATTTAAAAAATCCAATTTTTTGATAATTAGTATTAATATAAGAAAAATATTTATGAGCAAAAAAGAGAAACTTGATAAACAGAAAATTCATTTAAAACTTAAGCTAAATTGTTTTAAAACTTAATCCTCAACCATCCACATAGAATTTTTCTTTTGATTTATTTTTTAATAGTCGATACTTTACTTATGTTTCCAAAGTTTTGGTCATGTAATTGATGGTGATATGATAGTTGATCTGTCAATGAAAACAAATCCAATACTTAATTTGAGTAAAAAACTACAGCATGGATATTAAATTATATAGAAATTGTGTTTTGCTAGTTGATTATCAAACTAGCAAGGCAATACAGAGAAAATAGCAAATTTTCTAAGGAACTGAATATATTAGCTATACAACATGCATAATAATCACTAGAAAATAAAATCCTCCATCACAGTTTGGGGGTATTAGTATTACATATTTATCCACATTTGAAAAGAAGAGGCATCTTTGTGTTTTTGAATTTTTGCTTCAAATATACAGTAGTTCCCACGTCGTAAAATACTTTTTTTTTAAACTTTTTTAAGGAAACGATCTCTCAAGACGATATGAGACAGAATTGATGGATTTCGCTATTCAATTCTGAGGTAGCTTAAATTTCTTGCGCGATCACATTTCGAGACCTGAAACTTTTTAAAAGTTGATCCATCTTCATTGGTGGTCTTTTAGATTTAATTCCAGAAATATAGTAATATTACAAATTCTCATTTTACTGTGTATGTTTAGAATTTATTTCGCGAATTTAAATTAAGAAAAAGATAACATTGATAAAAAGAAATTCCAATTTAGCTTATAAAGTAAAACTTATCAAATCAAACGCCTTTAAAAGTTAAAAAAATCAAAATTAAAGTAAGAATCATAAAAATATGGTGTGTTGAAAGTAACAAAATAAAGAAATTGAGGCACAATGAATATCAGAAGATGGAACATTTTTGAATATTCATTTGAAAATAAAATATAAATATGACCAAATAAGTTTCCCATCTTTTTAAGTAAGAATCATCTATAGATGTCCACAAAGTCCTCTAAAGCATCTAATTTTTTGTTTTTGTTTATTGCCTCTATTTATTGTGCATAGGCAATGCATGCTCTGTTTTCACTATTTGTTTCAATCCATGTTTAATGGCTTAATTCAGTTTGAGTATTCTTGAACATTATATAGTTAAGAGGTCGTAAACTTTACATTTCATTTAATTTTTTAATGTTGGATTAACATTATCATAACACAACCAGCATTAACAAGTTGGATTAATATTAATCAGCAGAATCTGCTAACATTTTCTTTCAACTGTTATTATATTTGGCGTTAAATTTTCGCGGAAAGGGGGATTTAAGTGCTTTCAGTATTGAATTTTATCATTGCTTAATTGATTAGTTTTTATTTGTGTAATATCACAAGGACTTGATTATTTTAAAAATCTTTTTGATATATAAGTTGTCAGAATACGAATTTTCTTATTTTACGAAGTTCAGTTTATTTTTTAAGTTTGTGTCATATTTGATTTCTTTCTATTAATGGATCATAGTTTATTTTAAATCTATTTTCTTAATAATTTTTATTTGAGTGTTCATGAAAATTATAAATTCCTACTGTAAGGAAATAAAAATTTTGCAGTTATTATATATTTGCATTTAAAGCATGCCACAAATAATAATTATTTATAAATTATATAAGCAGTCAACAAATGCAGAGATTTTCTACCACAACTTTTGTCAATTAATTTAAATCTGAGCTTGTGTTAATAAGATACCCGTTTAAACAGACATATTTTTTAATTTACTTAAAATAGTTTAACAGAAAATAATAAGTTTTTCATTTTATTTTTACTTTTTAGATAGTTGATTAAATATTTTTCTTACGTTTCAATGCACTAATAAAAGCACACTTTTTTAAAAATTCATTTTTATTTGTAATTTGCGTCTTTCGAAAACTTCCTATCTGATATTTAACTAAGACAGTAAACTTCTTTTGTATCTAAAATTATCATTTATTTTGCTTATATTATTATTGTATCTACAACTTTTGTCTGGACATACAAATTGTCTGAAACAAGAAATATCATTAATTTTATTAGAAAAATAACGAGAGTTACAAGAAAAAATTTCTAAAGAACACATATTAATATCGCCATGATTAATGCAAGATAAGTTAAAGATTGTAGAATAAACGTTCTTTCTCCTGGAACCATAAAATCACAAACTTCCTAAAGAAAATCGAGTTTGTTTCCTTCAGATATAAATTTCATAAATCTTCATTTGAGCAACCAAAAGTTTTCTAGAATTCCCAAAATATAATTTAACTTTCGTTAAAATTTTCTTATAAATAACATCGCAATCTGAATCCAGAAATTTTTAATACATTAGAACCTGTGCTAATATATTGCAAATTAATCGGTGTTCTTTTATTTTTCAGTAAAAGTTATGAAAATTAATATAAGTGAGTTTGAGAAATAAAACTGAACTTCTAGCTGAAATTTGAAATTTATATCAATAAATTAAGAAGAAATAAGTGTTTCGATAAAAATTCTATGCTGAGATATTCTTCCTTCAAGACAAAAACACAGTTTAGTATACACAGGGTGATCAGCGAATAAGTCTTGATTTCAAAATTAAATATCTCTACAACAAAGATTGATAGAATGATGCGGTAAACTGCACGTTTATTAGCAAAACTGTAAAAATGCTGTACAAAAGTTTAGAAAATTTAGTTACAAAAATCGTTAACAGATGGCGCTCTCATCACAATACCCATAGACGGTTTCAGTGTGACGGCCTGAATGAAAAATGACTCCCGATCTGACTCCTTGTGATTTCTTTCTGTGGGAAGCATTGAAAGAGACTGTCTATAGAAACAATCCCGCCACTCTAGTTGAGCTTGAATCGTTGATGGGTGTTGCATGAGATTCCATTTCCGTTGAGACATTGCAAGACGTGATGTCAAATTTCATTGTTCGATGACGCCACCTCAATTTTTCGAACCGTGAACATTTTGAAAAAATTGTATTTTGATTGCAAAGACCGCATCACTTTATTGTTTTTTTAAGACTCCTTTCAGAGAAAAAGTTTTCAAAGCAGAGCGCCATCTGTTAATGATATTTGTTAATTAAATTTTCTAACGAATGGAAACGAATATATTTGGTAACAGTAGAGAATTTTCATAAAGATGCAATACCTTCAGATAATGAATACAATTTTGCATCTATTTGTGCTTATAAATATGTCAGTAATGCAACTATAATTTTTACGATACACATAATATGTGACGAGTAAGCGCCCATCAAATGCAAAGAAAAGCGCCACCAAGCGGTATGAAAAAAAATATGAGCCATTTTAGTTGAACTTTCAAAAATAACATCTAAACAACAAATAGTGCTATAAATCTTTGCAGTAAATAGGACATGAACTAGCACTTGAGAAATTTTATTTGTTATATCTAACGTTAGATGTTTACAATTTGGTGTCGCAAACACAGGATAATTATAAAGAAAGAAAACATTAGGCAGTTACATTAACCATTACGTAATTAAATCCTGTCCTAGGAGGGCAACTCCTCATTATCAAGTAGGAAAACAGCCTCTTTCACCTTGAGAGAAAGGAGTCAAATGTCGCGAGATCTTTTTTGCAGTGTTTCCAAATTAGCTTAATTTTGATGTTTTCATTTGATTTACGAAGATCTTGTATGCACTCAAGGATATCCAAATTCAAATAAAATTTAGTTTGGATATTAGTGCATTGCCCACAGTATATATATATATTATTTTTTTGCTTATAATTTTTACTAATCAGTCATAGAGATGGTTGACTAATACATCAAATACCAGAAATATTTTTATTCGAATATTTTAGACTGCATTCACAAAATACAGTAATTTACACTATACCATTTACAAGGGATAAATAATTGTGTTGTTTCCAATGGCATTTTTCTTTGATAAGCCCGCTGATTGCTGTCAGCGATTTTAAGCCTAAATAAGCGTCCCTTGTTTTTCAGTAGCGTCAACTAGGGCCAAGAGTACGACTTAGCCACTTCATGCTTCACATTTACTTGCATAACCCCTTTTTACGGGGGGGGGGCATTCACACTACTCTCAGGTAGAACACAGAATAACAACCCTGCTCAAACCGGGACTCGAACCCGGGACACCCAGATCACTGGGAAGACACGCTAGCCCTAAGCAAGGAAGCTGGCAGAAATAATTGTAATTGTCAAATAATTTAAATACCAGGTTTTGAAGGGATTTCCACGTCCCAGGTCTCTACGAAACCGAAAAATACATTTTTGAAATTATGTCTGTCTATCTGAGAACACGGTAATTCAAAAACGCGTTAAGCTAGGAAGATGAAATTCAGTAAATATATTTGACACAGAATTTGTTGATTTATATCAAATATTGATAGAAACCCTTGTAAAAGAAGTATGTCTGCTCTGCTGCCTGAGCACAAGTGAGCACGTGAGTGATAAGAAAAACTAGGTAGATAAAAATTAGAGATAATATTTAATATCTAAATTATAGATTCATGTTATATTTTGAAATAAATCCTTTAAGAGGTGACTGCCTGTTGGTTTGTACTTCTGCATGCATGCAAATATTATTCAAAAACATACTAACTTAGGTAAGTGAAATTTGTTTCAATTGACTATCAAAGGAGTAAATTCTAACCAAATCTTGAACTAAATACCTCAAACATTTGATTGTGTGTCTAACTACGTTTTCACTTGCAAATAAACTCGAAAATTCAACGATTTAAATAAATGAAATTTTGTATGTAATTTTCATATTACAATTGCAGTTTTGCGCCAAATCTTGGTTTCAATTGACCAGAAAAGTTTCTTGCAAAATACACATCAGATTTTCTACGCTTGGGTACTAACCACATACTAGCGAAATAAAAATCGCCAAAAATCATACGGTATGTTTAGTACGGTAGGTAGGTTTAGTGCTAGTTTCTTTCGTAGGCTGCGGTGACCTGGTGGTACGGTCTTGACTTCTGAAACGGAGGGTTTCAGGTTCGAGACTCAATTCCACCGAAGAGTCGTCATGTAAGAGGGTCTCTTGAACGTTAAATCTGTCAGGCCGAACGTCCTCCCGCTGGTTTGGTGTGGAGAGGGGGGTGCCAACTTAGGTGTCGTCCTCGTCATCTGACCTAGGTTCAAAATGACGAGGTCCATCCCAGAAGAGCCCTAATGTTGCTTTACAACGGGATGCTAACATAAATAAACTATCGTAGGCTACTGTTCGTCAATATCATATAATAAATAAACAACTTCTGTATTCTTATTACTTTTATATGAGAGACTCTGAGCAGTCGGGACATTCATAGCGCACGCTTGCCCATACCTAAGCTCCACAATTTTATACAAGGGGAAGGGGATAATACCTTTATCAGTGAATATCCAAGAAAGTTTTGGGAAGACACTTCCTATTGTTTTCTAATTGTATTGGTCAAAATCTCTTTATTTTATGTGACTTATTAAAGCGTTCTCACTAAACAAATACGCAATTAGATGTTTTGTTATTTCAACTTGATGCATGAATTATTATTTAAGAAATTACTTTCGTAGATTTGAAATCAAAGATGATTAAGAAATTTAGAGCAATAAAGGGGAGGGTGCGAAAAGCCTTATTTAAGAACCTTTGTATAGCCTTATCCAACCCTTAGATTATGGGGAAAAGGGTTGTTTTTTGTTGTTGAGTTAAAACTAGTACTTCATACATAGATGTATTCACACTCTTGTTTAATGCGCTCGTATTCTTCACGGTTTTTTTTTTTTTTTAAAGTTCTTATAAAATTTAAATCGCCATTAAGACAACTTTCAAATTTTGCGAAAATTGACAAGGATGTTTATATTAATGAAACTGGTACATTCAAAATATTATTCTTTAGTAAAAATTCCATGAAATGTTTCAATTGAAATGTCCTAAATTTGAAGTGTTGTTTCCAATACAGAAAAGGGCTCCATTTTTTCTAAAATAAAAAATGTTGAAATTATTCATCCTTTTGAGAAAATGTTAAAAAAGACTCTAATACTGGACAAAAATGCAGAAAAATGTACTGAAGACATAAATTATGTACATATTATGAAGCAGCCTATTTTTACGAAAATCCAAAATTCCTAATCCTTCAGATTTCGAAATTAAGTGTCTCAAATGGTCAAATAAATATTTATAAATTTACTATTACTATTCTGATGTAATAGCAGAAAGAATTTCTGGGGTAATTCTTTGAATAGAACAATTAGAATAATTCACTTTAAATACCGATTTGCCACTCTTTTAAGAGGAGTGATCCAAAAAAGAGGCAAAGAGAAAATGCTATATTTACAATAGATACAAGATACAAATGTAATTGAAAGACTTAAGTTGCGTTCACTTCTCTGCATAATCGCCAAAACTGTTGAGGCATTTATCACACCTCTGGATCAATTTATTTAACCTGTCTTGGCAAGAATCTGGTTCCTGGCAACTGAGTCAGTTCTTGGTACGTTTTTGAACATCATCGTCTGATATGAGATTTATTTAGGATAAGTATTTCTTCAATGCCAGGAAAAAGAAATAATTACTGGGAGCCAAAGCAAGGCTGTATGGTAGGGGTTGTAGATCTCCCACCTAAATGTTTCCGACTATTTCTCTACCAGCTTCAAAAGAACGGTAGCATTTCACCATCAGTTACCTACTTATTGCCTCGGCCCAATACACTTCAACGATTTGTCTGTAAATGTCCAATGGGGATACATTCTTGGTTTATAAAAATCGTATCACTGCTCGCGCTTCTGTAGACGCCACTTACTATCGCTGCTTCAAATCTCAGTACTAACACTATCTGCTTAAAAGACCAGTCTAAGACAACTAGGGCCATCTGTCTCCACTCTGGATAACAATATTTCCATCACAGTTTCTGCTCTCCAAATATTGCTGTTTATAAACTTTTTTTTAATCACCCTTCGTAATTAAGATAATCTACAATATTATAAGATTCTGTAATTCTGAATCAATTGGTCTATTTTTGAAAAGAAATTATTATTTTTAGTTAAGTTGCAGGATAAAAATTATTGTAAATGAAGTTTTCTAATAGCAGAAATATAACAATGTTATTTTCTTCATATAACTACGGTTTAGAATTGGAAATTCTGTC
The DNA here is from genome assembly GCA_026543055.1 of Argiope trifasciata. Lineage (NCBI taxonomy): Eukaryota > Metazoa > Arthropoda > Arachnida > Araneae > Araneidae > Argiope > Argiope trifasciata. The sequence continues at coordinate 3,526,035 of JAPMOQ010052972.1, read as the reverse complement.
TATGAACTGCACTTCTACTTGGTGAAATTTTGATTGAAAATTTAGCAAGAACACCTAAATTTGTCTTCATTTGAAAAGAAAGGTAATGATGAACGGATCTATGATTAATATTTGAAAGTATTTTTATTAGGTTAACATTCATTTATATGCTGAATCAGCACTATTGAATATTTTTTTTATTTTGGACCTTCTTACTATATAAATGAGAAAATACATACAAATATCATAATAATTCCATACAAAGGTGCTTTTTGTCGAAAAATTCATACATCTTGATTTTTTTTATAATTCAAATTAATATTTATATAGAGTTGCTTTATACAACTTACTATTTTAAATTTGTTTAAAAAAATAGTTTTCACATATTCAGAAGTAAATTTCTATATAATAGAAAGATATTTGGTCCAGGATTTGAACGCCAGGATGGTTTTATTTTATTGTGAATTAAAAATGAATAAAAAACAATTTTAATGTTGGATTTGTAAGTTTTTAATAACGTATTATACAGCATTCTTTATCATGTAAGAAGTATGCTTGAAAAAGCTATGTTGACAAATCTCTACATCCAAAAAATATATTTTTAGAATTATGCCTTTTAGTGACCATAACTCAAAATCAATTTGAGATGGAAAGACAATTTTGGCAAATAGACTTGACTTCAAATTTGCAGATTTCTATCAAAATACCAAAAAGAAAATATGTAGTGAGACAATCTGTCCAACTGCCCAAACAACTCAACTCGATAATTACAAAATGCAAAGAGATAGATGGATAAAGTTTGATACCTAGTTTTGTCATATAGCGTGCAATTTACATCAAATTTGAAACCGAATATATCTATTAGGGTTGATTATACTTTCACAAGCGTGTAAAAGTAATAACTCAAAATGGCAATGACAAATGTATGAAATTTAATATGTAATTTTGTGACTACAGTCATAGGCCTATGTTAAATTTTGGTTTCAATAATTCAAAGAGATACGGTCAAATTATTTATCTGCTTTTCTAGTACTTATGCATTAACTGTATCCAAGCGATCAATCACCTAAAGATCACGCGCTACTCTGGGCTGTCGTCCCAATGTCATATGATTTATAAGATTCAAAAACATTTATTAGAGTATGCCAGAAAATTTCTGGGGGAACTAATTAATTCCTTATTAATTTATTATTCTTAATTTTGCATAATGCTTTAAAACGCCTAATGAATCAGTAATCAAGTTACATTATTTTGAAACATTTCGAACGCCAGACAGATTTTATTTCCTTGATAAAAAATAATTACTAAAAAATTTCAATTTAATCAACGTGTTACAAAGCATGATATTACAACATATAAAAGAACTGTACATAATGCATACTTTTTTCTTCTCCTGCATATTTAGCATGAAAACTTTAATTTATTTATTAGTTCCACTCTGTTTCGCTTGTAAATAATTTTGATACAAATTGTGCAAAGTTTTCTTAAGTATATTTTAATTCGTTTTCCAGTTTAACTTTTGGATGTAATCCTAAGAATCTATCTTGTAAGTTTAGTACACAGAAACATCTAATTCTCATTTTCTTTTGAAAAAACAACAACCGAAAACTACAGAAACGTTATACAAAAGTAACTTTAAAAAGTATCAAATAAGGTTGGGCAACTTAATTTATCAGTAAACTGTTTCCGCTACAAAATGAAATTTAGTCGAATTTTAGAGCATACATCCTCAAAAACTGGATGAAATCCAAATTTCTGGGATAAAGTTTTGGAAAAAGTTTTTTGGCCTCTCTTTGTTTTCTGCCAAAATAAATTGCAAGATCTCGAAACTAATCATTTTTACTGTATCAGACTTCGTTTAAGTAATTTAATCGTTGGGATTTTTGACGTTTAAGATTAGATTAAAATTATTAGATTTGTTACAAGCAATGTGAAAATATTGCGTAGTTAAAACCCCACAATACTTAAGTTTTCATTCATTAATTGGCCTGACTTTTATGGATTTCTATAGTTTATTTGTTGTACAGTTGCATTTTGACGGCCACTAATTTAAGTTTTGATTTCAAAATATTGTGAATTTTAAATTCAAATAATAACTTGGTTTCATATATAACAGCTAATCCACTGGCAAATTAAGTATTTAAATAATTCTTAGAAATTCCAGGAACCAATATATTTTCAGTATAGGGCTAAAATGTGTTAAAAAAACTAAACTTTTTATATTTTGGATTGTAAAAAATTATGTAAAATATTCCTTCAAAGTTATTTTTTTAACTTAAGAAAAATTAAAAGTAATATAATTCCTAGCAGTTTAATAAAAATAAGAAATAATATATTGCTTTAAAAAGAGGTATAAATTTAACCAGAATTCAAAAACACGATTGTTCCCTAAATGAAAATTAAAGCTTTATAAGGATATCCCTATTTACACAAGGTATTTTAAGATAGCTCTAAGTGTTCTTCAATGTGCTTCTTTATCTAGCATGAGTTGTTTAACATCATGGTACTTCGTTAACAAACACCACTCGTGATGAATGATTAGCATAACATGCAAAATTAAATGCCAAAAAAACAGCTCCCTTAATCAACTAACAATTTTATCTTCTTTTACTATCTAATAAGAAGACACCTTCTATCTAAGGAATACTTTCTTATTTGGATTCAGTTGGAAATCCACTGAACAATTGACTTATCTTTGAATTCGAAGTCATTTTAATATAGAATTGCATTCTTAATGGATGGCTTATTTTTTTCTTACAACGATCAAAATTTGATAAATCAATGCACGCACGGCAATCGGGCAGAACAGTTAAGCGGTTAACGAGCGATGTTTCGCGGAATGAGTAACGAGGAAGCATCCTGACATCAAAGAAAGGATTGGCCTAAATGTTCGTTGGGCTGCGGTTGCCTAGTGGTAAGATCTCGGTTCGTGAGCCGTAGGGCTTCAGAGTCTCAATTCCACCGAAGAACCGCCTTGTAAGGGAGTATGTTGCACGTTAAATCCGTCAGAAACCAACATCCTCCTATTGATGTGGTGTGATGTGCACAGGCGGGAGGGTGCCAGCTCAGGTGTCGTCATCGTCATTTGACCACGGCTCAGAATCATGAGGTTTGTGCCAAAATAGCCCTAGTGTTGCTTTACAACCGGATGTTAAAATAATTTAACTAAACTAAACCTATATAGATATGATATAGATACCTGTCTATATAGGTATCTGTTAAGCGCTGGCTTGAAGAGATTATTTATGGCTGTATAGTAGGATTTTATTCAGATCACGTTGTGGAACGCTGCTTTGGCCTTGAGCAAATTTCTGAGAAGCATTACCCAACGAAATTATGTCTAGCTAAGATTACGGGTCTAGAAATAAATCGCAACGACATCGATGAACTGGTGGAAGAATATATAGAAACGTTGATACTATAGGTGAACTTGTGGATAAACATAGACAAAATGATGTCGATAAGGTGGGGGAAAAATGTTAAATGTAAGGGCTATGGTGGATAGGAACTACCGAAAAACTTATGGAACTGCATTCTGTACCATAAAAAAAAGTTGCGAAAAATATTTGATCAGGATAAGATGAAATTATAGCCTAAGCAGAGCAACAATTCTCCTGTGAAATAAGGGAGATAATGAAAGCAAATTTGGGAAATTATTTCTTTGTTCATTGAGAAGCAATCATCTAATCAGACAGTAATACGGTATTACATTTTTGCCAAATTTTGAAGAAGAGCTAAAGACAAATGTTTTTTTTTGCAACTTCCAATAGAAAAGAGCCTAATTTATGCATAATAAATCGTATTAAATTAAATTGATTTGAATATTTCAATGGAGCGCATCGTCCTATTTTGCATGAATTGCTATGGATTTATTTTTTTCGTTTGATTAGGGTTTCGTTTTGCCAGAAAGATTCGGGAATGAATCAGACTCGTTAAACAATTACTTAATTAATTGTTGTCATTCATTAAATATCAATGCAGTTAATTAATGAAAAAATCACTACATTAATTAATTATTTTTTTATATTTTTATTGCATTTTTCTATTTAAATACATATGCAGTTTAACTGGTTTTATTTGAAGCCATTTCTTCAAAAATTCATTTCTATTCTTAATATTAATTTAATTTTTTTAATTCATTTTTATCACAGGCTTAAAACTGTGGCAAAAAAATAAAAGATCACGAAGTATATAGCTAAAAGAATTATTCATATGGATATTCTCATCTATAATAACAAAACTTTTATGATATGATTTTTAAAAATAAGCATTAATGAAACTATAATAAGAATTATCAAAAACTATTCAAATATAAAGCCTAACTTTCATATTTTATTTCCAGAAAATAAAAAAAAATGCTAGTCTCAATATTTTGGTGATTACTGGAAAATGTCTAGCTCGTTAAAAATATAGTAAACATAGCATTTCTTTGCAAAATCATACAATTTGGCACAGCATAGTCAACACTATGGCCCTCTTGTAGAATACAATAAATTCCAAATTCATTGCAAAATTATAGCAAGCATCATCAAAACTCTTTTACATTATAAATAAATTTATTCAAACAAAAAAAATTTTATTTGTCATTAATTATTATTCATTTTTTAATTAATTGAACAATTCTCATCTTGCTAAAGACTTTTCGATAATGAATAAAAGCATAAGACCCGTTTCTAACAATTTTGGAACTAAACACTTTCCCAGCACTTTTTCCATTTGAAAATCTGGTAGTGAAAAAAAAAAAATGCAGGTTGTAAATAGTAGTAAAATCGGTACTCGGAGAAAATACTGACCATTTTATTAGAGAAGGTTTTCCTTTCGTGTAGGGGGAACAAAGTATAAAGGAATTCAAAATTTTCTTTGCGTTTCTTCAGTAGATAAAAATAATATGTAATTAAATAATTAATTATGATAATAAAATATGCGCAAAATTTAATTAATTCGTGATTAGATATAAATACTGAAAAATACTGCAAATAGTACTACAGTTCAGCTTTATTTAACGGAGCTAACTCCAACATTTGGTCACTTTAAACAAAATTGATTTCTACACATTGGAAAACTGATTAACTCTTTAAAAGGTATTTTCCCCTTTATAATGAAAGAATAAAATATTTTGGGGACTGAGATTGAATTTTAAAGCTAAAAACAATTATTTAGTTTTTTTAATATTAAATTAATTAATTAATAATTAACAAATTAAAATACTTCCTTATAATTTTAAATACAAAACACAGCAATCACAGAATTTATTTCAAACTTTTTTCGGTGTGACATATTAGTATCTCAAACTAATTTTGAAAATAATTATTTAATAAATATTTTTTATTATTAAAACTGCGGTATACAATGAATGCTTTTATTGATATTTATTGTAGTTTCTGAAGTTATTAAGACGTAATAAGAAACTGTTAAACTTATTACACTGAACATTTAAAACGTGATGGTAAAGAATTTATAATGCCGCTAAAAATAGTTAAATTATTCAAATCTTAACTAAGCGGAAGAGATTATTATCTACCAGATATTAAAATTCTTACAAATGCATTCTAATTATTTTTTTTCCATTTAAATAGCAAATGAAGTCCCTCATTACGACAGCATTACCATAGAAATTTAAAGTAAAATTTTTGCTAAAATTTGCCTTTTGAGCAGATAGATATCATCGTGCGTTGATAAAAATATATAATAAATGGGCTCTACAAAGTTGGAAAACACCCAAGGGAAAGAAAAATGACAATTTATAAATGACGCGTTACATTCAAAAAAGGTTTTTTCCCATTTTCATGCACACGAACATCCATCATAAATTTGGCTTTCTGTCTTTCTTAAAGTATTTTTCTGCTTTCAACAATAAATTTTTTTTAATGAGATGCCAGAGAAAGTGTTTTGATGGATATGAAATCATTCGTTTTCGGTATGTTCCTTTTCATGTTAAATTATAGATGCTACTTGTAATTCATTGGCCTTCCTTTTTGATTAGTGAATTTTTGATTATCATAATTTTGCTAAACAATCAGCCTATTTAGATGGGATATTATTATCTAAGGCACTATTATAGATTAATTAATTAAAATTATTGTGGAAAATCAAATCTCATGCACATTGGTAAAATGCTTAAGAATTTTTTAAAAAAATATATCATTTGTTATGTCTTTTAAATGCAAATGCATACATTAAAAGTTTTGTACCTTGCATTGGGATCCATAATGCTCACGAAAGTAATTGATTGCAGATATTAGCTCATTAAACTTTCCTACAAACCATAGCATAAGAAAAGTGTGAAATTAACAATCTCATAACTAATTTTTAAAAACTTGCTAACTAATTTTTGAAGAACTTTTCTTTTGGAGAATTTTTTGCATAATGAATTACATCTTTTATTCCACTGTAAATTATTTCTGTTTAAAGCTGTAATAATTTTATTTGAACTAATTTCTTCGCTTTAATTAATATTTAATTCTCAAAATATTTTTTAAGAGGACATGAGCTGGACTATGTATTCTATAGAGTATTTGCTTTTTGGTCTTTGATTTCGGGAGATTATTTTCGTTCAAACACATTGCTTGACTGCTTTGACTTCATTGATATCGGGCTTAATTAATTAATCATTAATTCATTTTTTTGCTTTAAAATATGTTTTTGCATATAAGTAACAAGAATAGATTTCATAAAAATAATATTAAATGCCAAAATGCTTCATCGTAAAAAAATATCAATAAATATTTTTTTTCCTCGTAAACGAAGCATAGAAAAGTTTAGTTTAGTTTAGCTATATTAACGTCCCGTTTTGAAGCGACACTAGGGCTATATTGGGACGGACCTCGTCATTTTGAACCATGGTCAGATGACGAGGAGGACACTTGAGCTGCACCCCTTCTCCAAACTTCCAAACCGCACCTGCCGGAGAATGTTTGGTCTCAACGTATTTAACGTACACTAGACCCGCTAACACGACGGTTATTCGGTGGAATCGGGCCTCGAACCTGTAACCCTCAGGTTCCAAAGCGGATACCTTATCACCAGGTCAAATCGAAGCATAGAGAAAGTATAGTAATTATCAAAAAATTTCCGAAATTCGTGATTTTGATGAAGTTTAGACATTTCTGAGTTCGCAAAATACATTTTTGGAAAATGCCCGTCTGTCTGCATATGGCAAAGATAACAAAAATGCTTTGAACTAGATGGTGGAGATTTGGTTCTCATTCTTCACGCCGAATTTCAATATTTCTGTCAAATTTTGAGTAAAATCCGTTTAGAGGAAGTTTATCTGTTCGTTATTCGAATATAAATTAACACGACAGCTACAAAGTGAAGTGAGCTAGAGAGATACATTTCAGTAAGAAGACCTCTAGAGTAGACACTGGTCAAATTTTGAACTATATCTGACAATGAATTGATTGTTTGTGGATCTGTGTTTTCAGAAAGGATCACTCGATAAATTTAATACAAATACCAAATTTTAATAATTCGATACTATTGTTCGCCAGTGCTATGTAACGTGTTCTCTGACATGACAAGCTTCTAAGAAAGTTTGCGAGAAAGTTTTGTAGAGATTTCTCTCACTAGTTTAATTCATCAATTAATGGACATTTTTTTCTTCCGGTTATCAAATAATATTAATCTACGTTTCTAAATAGTAAAATTTAACTTGAAATAAATAAGTAATATGTTTAAAAAATGTATTAAAATGCGAAATTAAATTTCCAAATTTTTTAAAAGAGCGTCCTCAAAATATTTACTATGAAGGGTCGCAAAATATGTAAATCTACCGCTAATTATTATTTTTAGAAAACCTTATTAGGAACCCGATTCGAAAGTTTATTAATAAATGACACCCTCTAGGCATATGGAAGAAACTAAGACATAAGTGGAGGGAGCTTAATCAACAATGTGCACTTAAAAAAGTGCAAAATGAGGATCTTAGCAGTTAATGAAGGCCTTTGAAGTAATTCTTAATCGGTGATGACATCATGACTCATTCATGTGAAAACTTCATAATCTTCTTTATTTTTGCCTCGGATCTTTTATTTCTGGCAATATTCTCGCTATATGTTTCATTCTCGACTCGGCGTTTCTTTAAACAAAAGTTTTTGTTACAGAACAGACAATAACGTAGTAGTCTAAAAAATCTTGGTATCTACAGATGCAATGATATATAAAATCTTAAAATATAATTCAAACTCTAATTAATTTCTAAAGTTTTAATTTAGCCCATATAAAAGTCATTCTATAATATTCTTATTACCTAATCCCTTTCTATTTCGAATTCTTAATTAATTCAACTGCAGTTTTGTAAAAAGAAATGCTTTAGTCAGTGGCTCCAACGCTCCGAGTGAAGGAATAAAAAATTGCTGAGCTAAACAAATATTTTAAGATTCCTATAATTCCCTTACCTAAATTCGATACGTGTAGGAAATCTTTACCAAAATCTCACAGTAAATATTCACAGGTATTAAATTTTTATTAGCTTTTCCTCATTTCCTCTGTGTTGATGATCGCCTATGCTTGTATATAAATCATGCCTCTCAGGATGAAATAAAACGAAATTAAAAGTTCAAAGTTTCTTCCCTGTCATCGGTCAAAATTCTGCTTTAAAAATTATGTCTATATAAATTAGTTTCTCTTGACCTCTAGCAATTGAGACAGATTTTTAATATTTATATCATTAATTTTTCAGTGTGCAAATATGCATGGAAAATAATTATGGGATCATAAACTTCACAATTTAATCACATTTTTTTTTTTTTATTGGATTGCGATAAATATTGATGAGTTGAGGTATGTCTTTTTTATAATTTCGTATGCACCCTATTTCGTATCATTCCACCTGTTTAATGATTATTGCTAATATTTTCTTTCAACATGTTTGTAATTGGTGTTAAATTTTTTCATTAATGGATCATTATTCGTTTCAATCTGATTTTACTGATTAGTTTTTATTTGAATGTCCGTGATCATTATACATAAAGAACAACATCACATTGCGAAAGAGAAAAACTGTTGATGTTAATATATATTAACTTCTAAAGTGTAATGTAAATAATTTTTTTTATTTCTTAAACACATTACCAATGAAGATGATATTATCTAAAATTTCTGTTAGTTAATCTGTTTCATTAGCTTAGATATTAACTGAATGATAGGCCGTCTAGACGAACACATCTTCTTACTACTACTAATAATTTTTGTCCCATTTGTCTTTAATTATCTTACTTATTTATATTTTTCATTTCTTTCTCGTGCATGTTTTATTAGAATTTTATATAATTTAATGCTATATATTATTAACATGTCTTTTTTCTGAAGTATATATTTCTTTTTTACTTTATTTTGATCTTTAAATAACTTTATAATGCGAGTAGTTGTTATGATCCATTTTGAGTACTCATGAAGTCCTAACTCATTTCTTCTTTAATTTATCAATTTTATTTAACTTATTGCATTTTGCATATTTGTTATTAGCTGTACGATGTACTGTACCTCCTGCTTGTTAGGCTACATATCGATTAATTCTTGCATTTTTATGTGCTTTCTACATTTTAATACAACTTTTTGATTTATGTCTCTAGATTCCTAAATGGGCTTCTTTATTTATAAATTAATTAAATTATTTAAAAAATGCATATGAAATGGTTGCATTTCAAAATTAATATTAAACTTACTAAAAATAAAGGCAATAAGCATTAATCGTTAAATATATATATTTTTTAAAAAATTAGGAATTTAATATTGTATCTGTAAATTTAAAAATATATCAAGAATTTAGAAATATAAAAATGCATCATTTTAAATTCTAAATTAAGTCAATGTTTAGAACATTATTAAAAATACATTCAGAATTCAAAAACTAGACCTAATCAGTATTAAACAAAATTTAAAAAAAAAACTAAAAAAATTGAATGATTTGATACTAAATTTTTTTAATATATTAGAAATTCAAAAGCTGTAGCCATATGATTTTAAAAAGATGGAAGCACAATATATCTTCTTCAGAAAATTTATTAAATATTTTATGAAGTACATGTAATGAGAATTTATTTACAAAATTAAATTTGACATTTTCTCCAAAAAGTTGCTGCCTCTAAACCTTCTTGCAAAATGCAGTTTAGGTACATGAAAATGTAAACAGCTTTGTATGTCCCAGCAATCAATCATATTATTCATGACTTTTTATCTAATCTATAATACGAGGAATGGTTGCCAAGTCGAAAATCGCCCCAGAATTAATAAACTCCGGTAAACTTGGGGGTCTGGGGTTTTTGGCCACGAGGAATCGATTGGCGCCGGTTTTGAAGCGCTACGGTCGAGCAGTTCGGAGTTACAGATAGGATATTTTCAAACTTTATTAGTTCGCCATAATGGCTACTTAAATTTTCAAGCGGTAACGTGCTGCCATCTATAGCCAATATGGCGAACTAATAAAGTTTTATGTTTATGCTGTTATAGGTTTATAATATGTTTCTTATGTATGTATATATGTTTGGTTTTTCTAAATAAATTTGTCAAAAATATTGAACTTCAACACACTTTAATCTTTACCTTTGTTTAGAATAGTTCCCTTTCCAAACTCTAACTTTGTTTAGAATAGTTTACAATAGTGCACTTTAACCGGTTATCTTTTCACCAATGGTTTCACAAATTTTCTTATGGCATGTATTGTTTTGATAAATCACAATTGAAAATTTAAATCTTCGAGTTAGCTTCGATACCTGTTTTCTCCGAGCAGAGCTCGGTCACCCGCTGGTATTAAAAAAACAAGGTATAAAAATTGTCTCATCGAGATTTCAAACTAGGAATTTGAAACGCATCACGTAGATAATCAGAAACTATATCATGGGGATAAAAATGATTATTTTTCTATTTATAAAAATGCAGGTACTAAATTTTGTTTGGATCATTCTTTACTATTCGATTTTATTTTTGTACTAAGTTTCTCACTGAAATACAAAACTTCAATCCAGCTCTTTTAAAATATTCTCTAGGTTTTCGTTTGAGAAAAACATCTCCGATGCGACATAAAAAAAACAATTTATAGGTTTTGGCGGCAGTGCTATCAATACGTTCTATAAAATAAATTTTTTGTGTCAGAAACAACTATAAGATGAGAATCAGAATCATAGAAAGCAAGATTATTGATTTGATAACATAAATATAAAATTGAGATTTCCGAGTACCAAATTTCGCAATGTTCAGGAGTTATCCATGCAATTACTAAAACAAATTATTCAGAGAAAATAAAAGTACTTGTATATTAGATCGTATGTTTTAGGTACGTGTATGTGTGTCACTCCGTAGGCGAGACCGCTTTAATAAGATCTACCAATTTTGATATCTATATAACTTAGAGCAAGAGAATATGTACTTCTGAGCGACATTATTAAAATTTTAATTAATTAAAAATTAATCTGAATTACGGCATTTTTCATGATAACTTATTAAAATATTATCATATAAAAAGGAATTTTATATTATTTCACAATTTAAAGAATATTCTTTTTGATGACACTAATTAAAAAATTTTAATGATAGCAATTTAAATATCTTTTTTTATTAACACCAAAATTTTCCTGAATTTGGGGAATTTTGAAATATTTTTTTTTATTTTTTCCGTTAATATATTATATTGTTTCTCTAATATCAAAACCATTTTCATTGTTTTATCAATCATTGTATACGAAAATTTGTTTTTAATATCATAGCAGTTTATAATAAAAAAAAGTGACATTACAGTATATCGAAATTTAAAAGATATATGAACGGAATAATTATGCATCTAACAGTGCAATGATGTCATGAGATTAGACTGCATTTGGAAGATTTATGTACACAAAGAGCATATGTAAGCCAATTAATATATTACTGCTTTAATGTCAGGAAATTTAGAGAAGTCATGGATATGAATCTATATTTGAATATTTATTTGTAATCAAATCTAATTAATATTCGAGGCTAACTAAATGATCCCCTGAGGCATCTCGTTAATTAATGAAAATAAGTTAACTCGCCGAAACTTGTTGGCATAGCTTTCTAATGATAATGTAATGTCTATTCCATGTTTAAATTCAAACTCTGGCCTTGAAAACCGGGAAGTGCTCATATTTTATTATCAAGGTCGCGTGAATAAGATTGGATACAAGTGGTTTTGTGGAGGAACCGAACCTTTTGGAAACCTCTTTCTCGGTCGATTCAAATCAAAATTTGGTACAATACTAAATTTAAATTAGCGATCATATACCCAATTTCATTTACGTATGACCGTTTTATTTTGGATTATTGCATTTATATATGTATATACGAAAGCACAGGAGGCAGGATAGACGATCAACTTTTTCAGTAATTTAATTCAAAATTTGATGCAAATAAAGATTTTATATCCTAGTTTTTCAGCTTTTATATCCAAGTTGAACAAGTTTTTTTTTTTCGTCTAGATTTTCATGTAAAGCGGTGATTGTGTTAACTTACATTTAGATCGACTTCCCCAATATGTCTTTTTTTCGAAATTTCATGGCAATCTACAAGTTAGGTATAAACACCATATATCAAATTTAGTTCAAAGCTTTTTTAAGTTATCATGTTCACACGTCAACACGTCCAAAATTGTGTTTTTCTGAACCGGAGAGATCTAAATCACAAAAATCTCAAAGTAGAATTTTTTTGGCGATTACATCATTTTTTTAGAATATTTAATATAGGTGTAAGTAAAATGCGAAACGTCCCTTACCAATACTTAGTTTAATATTAACATATATAGCCAAACACAATACAGCACAATATAAAAAGCGTTATGGAAATGTTAATTTTAAATTCACGAAACATATATTAATTGCACAAAAAAGGAAACAGTTTTTTAAGAAAAGCATTAACTTGCATTTTTAGCATTAATAATTCATTCAAATATTGATTGATGAATTCACAGTTATAGTAAGATATGTGTTCGAAATCAATATAAAATAAAATACATGTTGTATTTATTGGAATAGGAGAGAGCAATTTTTTCTCGTGAATAAGTGCAACGCCGGATTGATTCAACCTTAAGTGATGCGGAAATCGGTTTTCCCCTTTCTGAATCCAAACATCAAAACCATTACTGATTTTTTAAATGAATCCTTATGTAAAGAGTTCATAAGTAATACATATAAAGACGAATTAAAATAACATAACACTCAATTTTGCATGGCAGAGACGTGTTTTCAATATCTGGTGTAAAAAAATGAATAAACAAAACAGTAAGAGTTACGAAAGTAAACAGTAAGAGCTATATTATACAAAATATTATTTAAAAAATTTGATATATTTTATACGTCTAAATACAAAAATTACAAGTGCAGTTGAATTATGAGTTAGATGTCTAAAAGGAAAAAATTGAATCACACTGAGTGATTTTGAAAACATAAGAAAAAAAAATCTCAGAATCACTCTGTATTAGTAAAGTTAAAATATGCTTTTGTTTATTTATTATTTTTAGTCTTATACGATTCCACACAAATTGAGAATTCAAGCGAAATTTGGCGAACATATTTTATAGAACCTGGAAGAATTAAATGGGCGATTAAAAAGTTTTTACATCTCTATAAAGGAAGTGAGAGGGGATTAAGCCATTTTAGAATTTTTCATTATAATTTCGGAAGAAATCATACGCAATAATAATAATAACACCATCAAGTTTTTCAGTGGCATCAGGATCATATGTATTTTTGATTTTTAATCAATTGCACAAAATCGCTTATGCAAAATTGATAAAATACTGATTACTTAGAAATCAATAATAAATTTTTGGAAACCTGACCTTTCTTCGAAAATTTAGTTTTATGTGTCGGAAAAGTGTTCGTCTTTTCCTTTTTCCTTCACTCATTCAGAACAGAAAAACGTTGGTAGAAGTGTGGATACAACGATTAGTAATTTTCTAAAATTTAAATAATACTCGATTAGTATTATTTCAATATGGCCATAGTGAATGAAAGTACGAAGTTTGATCTTTTCGTAAACACTGATTTAAAAAAATACATATATATCTTGGGGCTCTTGAAACTTATGAGGCTTCCAAGCAGTTAACCACTTTGTCTATTCGATAATTCGCCGAGCAAGTCTACCGGGTCGCAGTGACCTGGTGGTAAGGTCTCGATTTCGGGACCGGAGGGTTTCAGGTTCGAGACTCAATTCCACCTAAGAGCCGTCATGTAAGGGGGTATCTTGTACGTTGAATCTGTCAGACCAAACGTTCTCCCGTTGGTGTGATGGGGAAAGAGGGAGGGATGTTAGCTCAAGTGTCGTCCTCGTCATCTGACCATGGTTCAAAATGACGAATTCCATTCCAAAATACCCCTAGGGCTGCTTTACAACGGGGCGTTAAAATGACTAAAACTGAAACCGGGCAAGTATACCATTGTTTGGATGAATCTAGGCGATCGCTTTTATGGAATAAAATCACCTCAATCTATTACACATTTTTCAATGCCCTCATCTTAGTATTGCACTTTAAAACTCCATCTAGTTAAGTGAAATAACAATTTATTTTTGGTATTATCTTAAAGATAGTCAAGGGTGCCCTGAAGTTTACTCATTTGATCCACTATTACCCATTTCATGTTTATACATAACAACGGTCACAAACAAAGAAGAAAAAATTAAATTAAGAAGTTGAAATGATTTGAATAAATTTATAGAAAACCACGAGTTGAAACTTTGACCGCCAACAAATAGTACAATTCTCTCCCGTGCGTCGATAGTCCTAACATGTAAACAAAGAAGTTTCAATTCGAAACACATGGCCACGGAGCGAAGACCTTCAACGGGAAGGACCTAAGGAAGGATTTCCTAGTGAGGGAAAAAAATCGGTGAGGGGCGGCTTTGTTTTGACCCCGCATGTCAAACGTACGCCTGCACTGCTGCACCCCATGTGTTTACCTTATCTGCTGTTCGGGACAGTTACTATAAAATAAACAGTTTTTATCAGAGGGGAAATGGAACGGGATTGAAGACGATGCTTGAGATTCGGTACGGCTCTTCAGTGCATAAACAATGGAGGAAGTAGACATTGAGGGCACTTTAAAAAGTCGGGGGAAAATAGAGAAGCTCTGGAAAATTATTTTTCAAACAGCTCATCATTTTGAATATATAAATGACCTTGTCATAATCATGAGATAGAAATAAATCGTAAAAAAAATCAATGCTTAATATATATATATATATATAATATACAGTAAAAGCTCTTTATTCGCGGGGTATACGTTCCATAAATATGCCGCGAATACAGAAACCATGAATACGGAATGTTAATTAATATGGGATTATAGGGGATACGTTCCTAGGTGGCTATATATATATAAATTTAATTGAAGTTTTTGAACATTTTGATTAATTATCTTAAGACTTAGGCAATGCTTTGAAGAATTTTGTAATTTTCTCTTGCTTGGATGTTTTTAAAAGCTCCTTCAATTCAGACTGATACGCAGCAGTCACATTAGCAATTTGCCTCTTAAAAATAAGACTTCGTTTCATAGACGGATCAATGCTCATGAAGAAATCGCAAAGATCATTTGTCATTCTTAAACTTTCACTAAGATTTTTCAAATTAGATGTCTTTTTTTGCAGCTTCTTCTTCAATGGGCTGTAAATTTAATGTTTCCTCCAAGTCGGTTTCTGCCAGATCTTCCTCTTACGATTCAAGCAATTCCTGAATGTCACTTGATTCTATCTGTTCGAACCCATCTCGTCTTATCCCATTCGCGATTTCAGCTATGTTTGCAGTTTACATTTAAAAATATACTTTACACAAAGTTGTAATCAGATCTATTTTACTTTTTTATTAGTCCATTTGACGGCATTTACAAAGGGTATTGGGTTGGATACCTATTGGAATCCATTTATTATAATGTATGTACTTATTAGATCCGCGAATAAAGAAATTTTTAGCCGCGAATATAGGAATTGGGTCGCATTTTTTAAATCCGCGAATAGTGAAAGCGCGAATAAGGAGCTTTGACTGTAGTATAAAAGGAAGTATCCTGGACATTTGTAGAAAGAGAAAAAACTCAAGAAATACTTAACTGATATTCAGATATATTTGTACCATTTTGTAGGCTATTTTATTGGGGAGAGTTTTAGTACATTGAAGTTACGTCAAAATAAAAAATGAGTTTTATAACTGAAATTTTAATTATTTTCCTGCAAAAATTCGAACATGCTAAAACAGCGCATGTGCGGAAAGAATGTTTTTCTCGTGGACAAATTTATGTGGCCCTTTCTAAAATTAGATTCAAACAAAATCTTTTTGTCTTGGTATCAGGATTAAAAACAATTAATATAGTTTACAAAAAATATTATGAAGCAAGTTGAATTTTATTTTCGTATCAGATTATACAGAGTTATAAATAAGTGTGGAATAGTGGATACAACGGCTTTTTTGTACATTAGAACAGCTTTTCTATTGTATATTTTTATTGAATTGTTCTGTCTGTGAACGTATCATATTTTTACCTTTTTAACGGTCTATATATTTCTGAATGTGTGCTATAAAAATTGTTTTGTAGTTATTTTTTACGATTTTTCAATATATATATATATATATAATATAATATAATATAATATAATATGAGCAGTTTCTAGGCCGAAGAGAGATCAAACGTTTTGAATTTTTAAACATCGCTTTTATTCCATCCATATGGATGGAATAAAATAAGCATAATTTAGGCATAATTTATATACAGGCAAAGTAGCGGCGAGGTAAGCCAGTCTACAGTACGGCACAAGAGCGATAAGAGAATGAAATATTTATCCCCGGGGATTTTATACTTTGGGATTATTTAGATGTCTATATAGGTAAGAGCAATATAGGTATCTTTTAAAAGAATTCATTTAACTTGGCAGATTTTTATCCCTTCACTCGAAGCGTGAGAACCGTTGATTTAAGCATTTTTACAGAGCTCGTGTTGCATTAATTGAGTAAAAAAAATATGAATATGAATCAGTAAATAAAAGATGCTTTAGAATGAAGTTAATATGAATTAAATTAAGATTTAAAAAATTTACGAAATTAATTATTATATAAATTATATATAATATAAATCTCGGTGCTAGTTTTTTGTTGGTATTGTTTTGTACTCACGTTGTAAATATCCTATCGTATCCTGTTCTATTCCGATAATAAGTACTATTAATTATATAAACATGTTTTAAAGAATTTTCAAAAATTCAATAAGCAAAAATAAATAAATAAATAAAGAATATATTTTAATTTGTACTTAAGTAATGAAATGCATAGGTTTTTGAACTATCAAAAAATTTTATAGAAAATATAACAATATTGGTCAGTAACCTAGAATATTCAATAAAATAATGCATAGATGTGGGATCCTTAAAGGATTCAGTAAAAAGTTCGAATTAGTGTAACAGTTAATTATTTACAGGCAATTATTTACACACAGATAATTTACACAATAATTTTAAGATACATATATGAACGCATGAATGAAAACAAGCAGTACATGCTACCTCCTAACCTAACCTGAGCTGAGTCACAGCAATATAAGGTATCAGAGGGCGCTGTTTCTGAT
Organism: Argiope trifasciata; assembly: GCA_026543055.1. Taxonomy (NCBI): domain Eukaryota; kingdom Metazoa; phylum Arthropoda; class Arachnida; order Araneae; family Araneidae; genus Argiope; species Argiope trifasciata. The sequence continues at coordinate 3,508,501 of JAPMOQ010052972.1, read as the reverse complement.
GTCATCACATTCAGTTATGTATAATATTACAAGAGTGGCTACAAAGATAGATAACTTTTTATGTTAAATGAAATTTGTAATATCAAAGTTATATTTCTTAAGCATATTCAGTTATGAGTTCAGAAATGCTAGATTTGCTTTTAAAAAAATCAATGCGTTATTTTTTTTCCCTTAAAAATATGTAAAACTCTAATATACTATCATTAGTTCTGGTATTCAAAACTAATTATAGAATTTTTCTCAGTCTACTAATAAAGTTCGAATAATCACTTCGAAAAAGAAATTTGAATAATCACTTGGAGTTGCCGCGGTTTGATGCTGTGACTCAGATAGTCTAGATGATAGCATGCTGTTACGATAAGGCATGTTCAACTTAAGAAATATTTCTATTCCCAGTAATAAGGAATGAAATTTAACTCTTATAATTTTTCTTATACGAGTTAAATTTTATTCTGTAATACAGCTTTTGCATAAAATTTTACTTATTATTTTAATAATAAATATACTATCACATGGAATATCAAATTGCTTTTATATAATATGATCGGAAGTTAATCTTAAGAAAAGTCTGTATTTCAAAAAATAAAAATTTTAAAATTAATGTAAAATTTTCTTATGCCAGAACAAATTAATTTTATTTTAAAAGCTGAGGAAAAAGAAGATTTTAAATAATTCAATTACTTCTTGATAAGCCGTGCATACTTCATTTCAAATGAATAAATAAATTTAAAAAGTAACTGAGATGGCTAAGGTCTAAATTGTTCAAATAATTCCCGACTATTTTATAGAAGAATAAAACATTATTTATAAATATTTAATATGCACATTAATCTTCAATCTTAAAACGAATAGAAAAAAATAAATTTTAATTTGAAAGTTTCATTGCGTTAATTTTATCCTGTGCAATTAGTTGAATAGTGTCAAATAACTCTATAGGGTTAATCCAACTCATTTTTTCCGTTGTTCACAAGATTTGAAATAATTGAAGTAAAAAAAATATATATTATTTATTGATGGAATCATTAATTACGATGAATCATAAGAAAAGCTCTTAATTTCTGTAAAAACAAGAATAACAAAATTAAAAAATATATTATCGTATATATATATTCCATGTATTCTGTTTTTAATTAATGTATGCAAACAAAATTTTATTTTAAATATTTTTTTTCTAAACAGAAATTTATGAAAACCCACAAGTTTTTGCAAAAATTAAAAATTAGTTTGATTTAAAATTTGCTGTTTTGCATTTAAAAAACAAATAGTAAACGGTTTGACATGAACATTAAGAAATTTTCATAAAATATAAATTTGCAAATTTACAAATCAAAAAATGTTTTATCTAAACTTTACAAAAGCTGCAATTAATTTTAAAAAAGAACTTCACAGCGTCAATATACATTGAAAGTTTAGAAAATATTAGCATAATATATAGCTTCCAATAAAATGTACACAACATAACAAAAACCTTATATTGAATTTAAATTGAAAATTGAAAAATTACAGAGAAAATAAAACCTAATCTTTATAGAGTCCAATAAAATAAAATTTTGAACATTTAAGAAAATGTCAGGAACAGCATTCATTATATATATTTTTCAATTTTAAAATTTATCAGAAATAATAAAAATAGATATTAAAATAATTTCCATTACATTAAGAAAAAAATCATAATTAAAAGTAGAAATAATAATATTAGTTTTGTAATGTAATCAATGTAAAATAAGATGGGTCTAGCTGTAAAAGCTTTTGGCACTCGTTCAGATTTCTTTTCGAAGTTAAAATTAGCTATTCGAACTAGATTAGAAAACTGAACATAACACTTACCTAAATGTTTCATATAATTTCACAGTTATTTCATATGAATTTTAAAATTATATTTGTAAATTTGCATTGTAATTTAAAGTAAACTAATTCTGCCTTAGGCAATTATGAACTCAAAGATGAAATTTAAAAAATTTAAAATAATTTAAAACACTTATATACCCACGATGTTAAAATACTAACTATTATTATTATAATTCGTTCTTGCTTCTCTAATTGCGAGAAAAATATTTTTATCCAGCCCCGATTTCGCACCAAGAAAATATTTTATTTAAATTTTATATTTGAACTAGATTAAATACATACATATATAAATTTTTGATATATTTCTTCTAAAATTAAAAATTTATAATGATTAGAAATAATTCAGAAACTTTCCTCGTTAATTAATTGTTTCGTAATAGCAAATTTCGGATAATCAGGCTATGCAATAGAATTAATCTTTGGTCCCATAATACTATCAGTAATATTTCTTTAAAAAATCAAACATGCTCAAATGCAAAAAATTTCAATACTCAGAAAAAAAAATTTCAAAACTTTTATGAACTGAAAATAAAATTTACATGCAAATAAAACTATATTTTCAAAATCGTTCTAAGCATTTATTTTTTTTCGCTTTAAAAAAATCAAGTTATAAATTGCAAATGCAAACTTTTTTTCTTAGAACAGAATATAATAAAGTTTCCCAGCTGAAGGAAGGAGTTACTAATAATAATTCTAAAAATTGTAATGGTTAAAAATGATTCAAAAAATTTTCCCATTGGTAAACTTTTTGGTAATAGCAAATTTCGATTAATCAAGCTATGCAGTAGAAATAATCATTGGTCCTACAATACCATCAGTATAATTTTAAAAAATCAAACATGCGTAAATGCAAAAAATTTCCATAGTGAGAAAAAAATTTCAAAACTTTTATGAACTAAATATAAATTTTTCAAAATCGTTCTATGCAATATTTTGCTTTTTAAAAATCAAGTTATAAATTGTAAATGCAAACTTTTTTTCTTAACACAGAATATAATAAAGTTTCCAACAAAAGTTTCCCATCTGAAGGAAATAGTTTCTAATAATAATAATTCTGGCCCATAAAAGCTACACACATTGATAAAATGAAATACTCACCGGTACTCACCTCATTGAAAAGACGAAAAAAAGGGGCCCTAAAGACCCGCTATCTCACGTTCACGATCTCCGTACGCCGCTCACAACTCTGCGACACTCGAGTACTACGGAAAAAAAGAAAAAGGAGGGTGGTAAAAAAAAAATCACGCACTTCTTAACCCGCAGACGAAAATTTCTGAAACATTTCGGTGCGCACAATCACGGCGCAAGTTTTCCCGCCAGCTGAGACCGAGTCACAGACTGTCCGGCAGCTGCTCACTGCGCATGAGCGAGGTGATTAGTTTTTGTTTGAAAGAGGGGGGGAGGGGGTTTCGGAATCTTCCCGTTTTCTGCCGACGATTGCGAGGGATGACCCTTTTTCAGAGATAAGAATGTTAAACAATGAAGAAAAGGACGAGAAAATTAAATGGAGAATAAAAAGCAAGGCCAAATTTATCGGTTCTGAGCGTGGAAACAGTTGGGTTAAAATTTGCATCGCAAATTCACTTACTTAAAGTTCGGGATGAAGAAAAAAATAAAAAAAACGATAATTTTTTTCCGTGAAATGCTGAAAAGAAAGAGAGAAAAAAGTTACATTTCCAGTAGCGGAATTCAATTACCTTAATGAAGTTCTTCAAAACATTAATATAATAAAAAAATAAAACAAAGCAAGAAAGGTGACAAAACGCCTAATATATAATATAAAGAATTGAAGAATTGATAAATTTGTTTCTGAAATAAGGCATACGTTTCATAGTTTTTTATTTGCATTTTAGAAATCGTTTTAGTTTATTAATTAAGTATATCAATCAAATTTGTCTTAATTTTCTGTTTAGCTTATTCAGCAAAATTATTCGGAATTTTTAGTTTACATTGTTTCATTCGTGTAAAATGATTTGATAACATTAATCCAATTTATAAGAATTAAGTACATTATTTTTATTTCAGAAATTCCATCGAAAGAATATTTTAAAATGTGTCACTCTCACAAAATATGCGCCCTGGTGGAAGAATAATTCGAAAACAATTAGCTCATCGAATTTACACTTATTTAAAAAGCCGTAGTGCAAATTCCTTAGGCAGTTAAGAATTTTCTTTTTATTACTGTTTATTCTGAGTGATTTCAAAATTAATACACATTAAAGGATCGATCCTATTTACTACTTCTTCCTCCTCCTCGCATATACAATGTCTGATTTCTAACTTTCAAATTGCCCGAATTATTTCAGTAATTATATTACTACAGGGTCAGATAAACCTTTGGTATAATGAGTTTAAGTAGGTAATAGAATTCAATTTAATGTCGCTATTTTTTCTCAATAAAAATTCCTTTCTCATTTACTTAGAGCAGAGAAAAGATAGCGATTGCCAAAAATTCGAGATTTTAACAAATCTCCATGTTTTAGTGCCTCTTCCCCCTTATATCTACGCACATTTCTAGAAAATGCTCGGTTGCGTATGTCTATCTGTGACAAAAGTAAATCAAAATCGCTTTGATCTAAGCGGATGAAATTTGGTATACAAACTTTATATCAAATTTGTTAATTTCTATTAAATTTGGAACAAAATCTGCTCAGATAAAATCAGTCTGTCCAGCTGTTGACAGAATTTGACACAACAACAATCAAACGGAGAGAATTTGATACATAATAGTCGGTTCAGATATTTAAAATCTATGGTGAAGATACCTGTCAAATTTTGAGACAAATACTGCAATGGGTTGATTGTCAGAAATTCCATCGAAGGAATATTTTAAAATGTGTCACTCTCCCAAAATATTCGCAAAGGCGGAAGAATAATTCTAGTCTCTAGTTTCAGAAAGAAGTAAACGCGATAATTCACAAATGCAATGACGAAATGTATCAAAATTCGTTATGGGATTTTGTGATTATAAGTGCAATTCTGATTCAAATTTTTGGTTTCAATCGGTTGGGAAAAACACGCTTAAAACACAATTTCGATTTTTGTAAACTATTAAACATGTTCCAGGGATTAATTGCCAAGTATCACAGGATAGATTCAGTAAATTCAAGCCAAAAGTTATTATTTTGTAACTATTGTAAGCCTGTATTATGTAAGGCGTTCTATGGCATGACAAGTTTATGAGAGAGTTTTGGATCCTTCCAGCCGGTTTACAAGAAATTTTGCAATTTTATTCTTTTATTTTATTTCGATGCAAAATGCAACATAAACTTGTTAACCAGTGATATCTTATAAGAATAGGTCTCACTGCAACTATAACCCCATTGCCCCTTGTTAATGATGCATCCAATATAATAGCCTTCCGGCAATTCGCTTTTTAGCACCTTATGAATTTCCAAAACTATTTATTTCCTATTCAATTGAATTTAATTGTTGCGTGTGAAATCTTTAGATAGTAAATATTGCAAATAATAAAATCCTTTTTTGAAAATTATTTCCGAGAAATAATTAAAATTTTGAGCAAAATCTGCTTAGATAAAATCAGTCTGTCCAGCTGTTGACAAAACTTGACACGACAACAACTAAACGAAGGGAGTTAGACACATAACAGTCGGTACACAAATTTAAAATCTATGGTGTAGACACCTGTCAACGTCTAAAGTATGGTTAGTTTTGGCATGTCAGATATAAAAAAAAATTCAACAATGATTTTAAAACAAACCATAAAAGAAAATAGCAAAACTTTCTCTTAACACGTTTGGAATACTTGAATATGAAGTTTTCCAATGTTGACTTTGTAGGTCAATTATTAAAAAAGGGAGAAAATACTTTGATAATTATGTTCTGAAATTTCAATGGCATTTGTTTTTAATTTGAATGGGACCAAATATGTGGCTCCTGTAAATCAAATGGAAACACAAAATGATATGCGTCTGAAATTACAGTACACACAAATACACAAGAAAATTTATCTCGAAACTGCTCGAAAATTCCGGAATGCTTAATGTAGATCTGTTTGACCCTGATTGTTGATTTATTTGATTATCCGGTCATGTATTAGTAGTGTTATCAATTATTTATCAAATTAAGATGGGGAGATACGAGTTGATGAACCTTGAGAAACTCCCTTATTATAAGTCTTTATTTTGAAAGAAATTTTCGAAATGTTTTTCTGGTTAGAGTTTAGTGCAAATTTAATTATACATACTAAGAAAAGGCATTTCTATTTAAATAATCTGTGACATAATTTTGTTTTTTGAAAAATTAGATTTCAGATCAATTGTAAGTATTTTCAGTGAATAAAATTAATTAATTCTAGAAAGTACAATTTATCATAATTTATTTGGACGATCTCATTTAATTTCTTTTAAACAAAAAAAGAAGAAGAAGAAAATCTGTAATCGTAAGAAAAAAACTCCATAAAATTTAGTTTTTTTTTTTTTTTTTTTTTTTTACAATTTAATTTTTTTAATCATTTTTGGAATTGTTTCAATCTGTCTTTTTGTGTGAAGGATAATTCGAAAATCCAACAAATTGGATGGATAAACCGTGTAAGGAAGTCTTTGATATAAAATTCTAGCACTGTATCAAATTTTAAGAAAACTGCTCTTCGGAAAGTATGTCTGTGGGTCCATCTGCATACACATCACAGTATAACTTACAAACTCAACATACCAGTTAGATAGCTCGGCGTATATTAAATCAAACTTTTAACAAAGCTCATCAACAGGTTGATCGTCCATTTACTTCATATATCAAACAAATAGTCCAAAAAGCATACTTAATTCTGTTTGTTTTACGTTGAACCAAATTAAATTCCCCTTACTTTCTTACAGCTCTAATAGCCATTTCATGAAAAGCTACAAATGTGCACTTGAAGTTTCTTTCCAATTTTCGGGATTATTTCAAATTCGTTTAGTTCCTCTTTAATTATTCATTTTAAGCATCACTCGTTTTTCTTTCATAAGTTCCTATCATTGTTTATAAGCAGGATTTTCTTCTAATATTGTTCAGGAATCCATGCTTACACCCGCATTTATTAGCCAACCATATGAACATCTCAGACATTCCTGACCAATAAACCTAAGCAATCCAAACGGCCGCTTTAAACATTATGTTATTTGCGTTAATTGAATCGGAATCAATATGTGTTGAAATGGAATATCGGAAGATTTAATTATGAATGATGACGCTCTAAATGTTTGAAATTAAAAAAAAATTAAGTTGCAATATTCTGAATTCCCTTTATTTCAGCAAAATAAAAAAGGTAATACCCGTCGAAAAGGGCTATATTTACTGAGGAGAGAGCACCATTTCATGAGATATTTCAAAAAAAAAAAAAAAGGGAAAAAAAGGAAAAAAAAATAAATAAAATTAACGAAAACATAAATTGTACAATTTACCTCGCATAAATCAAAAAAAGTAATGACCTAGGATGTTATTACTTCTTCATACGAGGAATTGAAAAATTGAACATTCTCTAAAAATCTCTTAGAGTTGTATTTATTCTTTCTACTGCAGCATCGATTTTCTCTCAATGATATTTTTCAAGGAAGTCCATAGGAGTCTCGCATATCAATGGATTTTAGACGCACAAGAAGAAGAAATTTATCGAATTTTTTTTCCATTGAACATAAATGCCAACTCCCAGGTTCTCACTTACAAACCATAGTGAGGGATATGTGACAGATAGTACCGTAACAGCGGGTTTCCACAGTGCAACATATGTTAGTCTTTATTACGAACAAAACAACCTGCACTAAATCAGGAAATTTTGGTAGGCATAAATAATATGCTGTGATTCCGCCAAGTATCAAATATTATAACAACGGTTGGGCTAATGAGACTGTCTCTAAAAATATTTATCCAGATGTTCACAACAAAGGTTTTTACAGAGATTCCTAGACAAAGACCGTTTTCAGTTCAAACAATGTTCATTAAGAATGTTGAAAATATTTTATCTGAAACACGAAGCCAAAATACTGAACAGCAATAAACTAGAAAACTGCTGATTGTTGGTATCATTTGGACCATTTACCCGATTAACTTAACAAGAAGGAATTAGACATATGAGTTTAAGACTGGACTTGTTTCTAATGAAACGGGTGTAAATTTAATTGATGAATCCGAATCCATGCTGCAGTGTGATTAATACCAATGTCTGTTGTATCTGTTCACCGACTTGTAGAAAAGTAATTGCTTGCTTTAAATCTGTCCAAGACATAATCTTCTGTTTACACACTTTCCGAGACCAGTTTTTCTTTCAGAAAGAACGAACAAGCCGCGTTTCCGCATTCCTCGATCAACACTGGAAAAGGTGGCCTAACTTGAAAAACTACACAACAGAAATTAATTGTTGTACAATCAGAAATATTGGACATGTTTCGTGTTTCAATGCCCAAAATTGTTCTTATATAATACTAGGAATGAAATGCAATTCAAAGTTCCACAGGTAAATATTTATTGGCAAGTCATATATCATCATATCTTTTTACTTTGATAAAAGGTTTAAAAACAGTTTAAAGATCAATATAAATTATTTTTAGAGATCTGTGCTCATGGACATATTCATTGTTACATTATATAGGTAATGTGAATTAAATGAAACAATATGTGAAGTCGTCTGTAGAAAATTCATTGACACCATTTTTTCCAGCATTTAACTTATAGATAAGCTATCTAATTGCAATTTTTTTAATATTCTATAGGAATGCGACTTGATATCAGCTTTATCACTTATTGAAGTTAGTCAAATAAATACTTTGAAATAGCATCTCCTAATATTAAAATTTGATACTGTCCCTGACTAATATCTCAGTAATTTACAATGCACTGGAGTTAATTTATCTTTATTAGAAGTAACGTTTTCTAACATAATTTTGTAGTCACTTAATTTGAAAAAAATGTCATAGCATTTTTATTGAATGACTAATCTGATAAACAGGTAATTATATTCAACTCATTTCGCAATTAAATACTTTATTGTACCGGTGAACAGAATAACCCTTAGCACTCCGATGTCTTCTCTCAGGCACCATTCTTGGTAGTACATCATTTTGTCGTTTTATTTCATTGTTTTCTGAAATTTTGAGTGGTAAAAATATTAAAGAGTGATAAAAATACGTAGATTAATTTTCTGGGAGAATTCAACTTTAAAAAATCATCAGTATTAAGTTTTCGGAGCAATAAACAAGACCTCTTTTTCGGTTGTATATTAGTCAACTCAATGAATCTCTAAAACTAAGAGGGAATTTCGAAAATTTGAATATTAATAATTTATAAAAACGCACGACTTTAAATTTTTCCATCCATTTCCTAAAAGAAAATACGCTTTAGAGGATGGAAATATGCCCCTCGGAACTATTTTTTAAAATTTTAATGAATTTAAAAAGTAAATGAAATGTTGACTCTTTTTCGTGCTAAAATCATAACACAAAACTGATTTTTACATCATCTTAAAGTCCTCCTCCCTGCCCAAGAAAGAATCTTTTCAATGATACCAATGTTTTAACCTGTAAATAAAGTTTCAACTTTTAATAAATGTTTAAAAATGGAAATTTTCTATAAAAACCATAGGGATTTATCTCCACAAAACTTTCTCATGTTTCATAATTTGATGATTTATTATTTTTGTGAGTGGAGTTAATTTTCAACGTTTGTAGACAGGAAATAAAATAATTGAACCAATTACTATATAGAAATTTTTGGTAATCTAAGACGTTTTAGTTTGTATGACTTTTTCACAACGTATCCATTAATGCATAATATAGAATAACATGATAACATAATATAGAACAAGGTATTTATAAATGCCTATGCATTTTCCGGAAGAATTTTGTCAGGTTTATAACATAATTAAAAAAATACAGAAATTAGCATATATTGCAAATCATTTTTAATACATTCGCTGCCACTAACACGCCTGTGCGTTACAAATAATATCTTATTGTACCAAAGCATATATATTAATAGATGACACCTTCCCTACTTCAGTTAAAAGATAGCAAAGAAGAGGTCATCTAATTAGATAGATGGTCCTGATATCAGGTGTGGATAGTAGCAGTGAACGTGTTAATGAAATCTTCAAAACTCTCCCATTAAACTATCATAAAGTGTTGCAATTTTATAAGCTTTAAATTTAACAACTTACCTCATTCAGAATCAGGATTCAGTGATCTTGAGCCAATGTTCTCTTAAAGTTATCTTTCGTTGTTTCTCCTTGCTTCTGGCATTCTTTCTCAGATAAGTCGTTTATGGCAAGTATCACTCGGCGGTCCCATTCCTCCGTGGCGATAGGCCAGTGCTTGTATCGTTTCAAGATCTTATTTTATCTTTCGATGAAAGCTGTTAAAAGAAATATTTCAACGATTGTTTCCTATAAATCACGTCATAATTGTCAGATGAGGTAAAAATCCGTACAATTGTTTAATAACAGTTTCTACGAGATAAGCATGAGATTATTCACATTATAAAGCATTTACTCGTTTAGTAGCCTTCATAAACAGTAACGGATTTATAGTGGCCCAAAGAAACATTGTGAGGTTCATCTTTTAATGATCAACAACTAATGGCTAATTTAGTTTCACATTTCAACAAATTTTTTTATCTTAAAAATTTATTCACTGTTGAATTTAATATTTTGATAACTTTGTGAAAATATGATTTTATTTGCTTATTACGATCCATTAAAGCGTGGTATCCACGTTTCTGAACAATACTATTTAAGTTGAAGTTCGATGTTTCACATTCTGTAAAAATTAAAAGTACTTTATGAAATGGATTGGGGACTAGTTATTTATTATTGATGGAGTATTAAAAAGCTAATAGTAAGTTAGATAAAATCTATTACACAAGAATGATGTATATGGTATTTAAAATATATTAACTATATTTTAAACAAAATTCATGAGATGGTTGATCGTCTGTCTGTTTATACTTTCGCATATATGTGAAAAAAATGACTTTAAAACAATGAAACTAGGTATGTTATATTGTGACCACATTATAACTTTGTGTCCCTCCCAAGGATTGCACTGTTGTTATAGTAGCTTTAGATCTATACAAATAAATTCATCGAATCATAACTAATCAAATTTCTCTTTGAAGTGTAATCGCAGATTTCGTGTTCTTGCAATCTCTTCCCACTTGTAACAAAATCCGGAACTTCAAAATTCAAATTTGATTTTTAATTCTTTATGATGAAATCCTTGGAGGTGTCATGTTTGATCGAAATTTTTCTACATTTTGAGGAAAATATTCTTTACTAGTTTTTCTACTCTAAATGTTACAATTCATTTCAATAAGTTTTTGAAATAGAATAAGCATATTTCTTATGAATTCTTGTGTAACTAACATTATACTTCCATAAATTTGTAGGTAAAATATGACATTTATCTTTTGGTAAAACACATTTTATTGCAGCTAAAACTTTTTTTATGGGTGATTTTGGCTCCAAAGTTGCAAAATTACTCCTTATTTTGTTTCTCTTCTACAAGCTTTAGCTTTTCAGTTTTTCGTTCCAGTTTATTATTCCATGATTTATATTTAAAAAATTTTACTAGCTCTATTTTTTGACGCTATAAGTCATTTCTTTCCTTTATTAAAATAGAAGGCCATTATTAAGATGGACTACTAACATACTTAATTCGTATACTGTTAAATGCACCATAGAGAATTCGATTGAAGTCTGAAAATTGTTCTAATTATTATATTGCTTAATCTTCATAATGGAAGTTGTGAAAAAAAATTTAAAAATTGTAAACATTATGTAATAAATTTCCCTTTTTTTGAACATCTTAACGCTTACCCTTTGCAAAAATCGGTGACAGCATAAGCCAGTAACTTTGAGAAAACCTGCAGATATATGATTCTAATATACTAGTATAATTCAAAATTTATATGCATTTTATTACTTTTTCGTATACGCAGTATAAATAAAATAGAGTAACGGTCAAAAAAATTCGAACTCAAAATTATCCGTCTATGACAAGAATAATTAAAAACTTCTTTGTGTTAGACAGTTAAAACCTGGTATACGTTCTTTAAATCAAATTTGTGGAATTCGATGGAAATTCTAGCAAAATTCGTGGAAAAGAAATATGTCTATTCGCAATTAACAAGATAAGTACAAAACGCAGAGATGCAGATTTATGAAACTGGTTGCGCAGATTTAACACCTACAGAGTAGATAGACACTTGACAAATTTTGAAAATTTTAGGATTGGCTGTCTATTGATCGGTACTTTCAGAAACATGCAAACAAGAAAATTGAAAAACGCAATGATTCGCACATAACAAATTTGGTATGAGATTTGGTGGCTACGAGTAAATTTTATGTCAAATTTTTGTTTCAATCGGTTGAGATAAAGGTGTCTAATAAACAAATTTTCCATTGATGTATGATAGCAATAATGTCAAATAATTAAGAGCACGATAGATTCAGCAAAAATTCACCTTAAAAGTTAATATTTCGTCACTATTGTACACCGGTGTTATGTAAGGCGCTTTCTGACAAGGCAAGTTTATTTGAGATGTTTATTGAGAAAGTTTTTGAGAGAGCACTACAGCTAAGTTTTTATTTTTTATCTGTAAATATTTATTAAAAAACATGAACAAAGATGTCATTTTTTTAACACAGATCTTTCGAACTTTATAATTAATTTAATGAATAATACACAATCTTGTGTATTTCTTCGAAGAAGTTGGCTCTGTGACCTCATTGTAAGATATCAACTACGAAGTCTGAGAGTTACGGATTAAAGCCGTATTTTACCAAAAATATCGCCATGCAAACGTGTCTGGTGATCATCGAATTCTTCTTTCAGCATTCCGTTTGGGCTGAGATCACCTGAGAGGTCACCTCGGTTCTAATCCCACCTTCATCTGACCACAGTTCAAATTTATAATGACCACCCCAAAGCATCCTTGTGATGCTTAGAAACAAAGCATAAACATAACTATACTAAACTAACCCTAGAAGAAGAAGGTTTTGAATTAGATTTCATTTTGTATGCTCCATTTCACGAAAAAACGATTTCAGTGTAATACAGAGTATAGGTTTAACGGTTTTTCAAACCCGGTTTTTTAAGTAGATTTGTCACATTCGAAAACCAGTTTTCAGGAACGCCTGGATATTCTAATTCTTTAAAAGAAAATTGAATTTTATCGGTTGGGGCCGATTAGCCTAACAGCTGAGGGCTTTCAGCGAAGAAATGCAAATTTATTAACTAGTGAAGGTATACTTACATTTATGTTAAATGAACTAAAAATCTTAGCAGTGAAATAAGTTTGAAATTATTATATGCTTTAGAAGAAAGAATCCAAAAAAAGAAGACAAGTAGAATTGGCAACTCTTTTGCTGTATTTACAAAATATTTCTAATTCTGCTAATAAATCATTAATGTACTTTCTTCAGCTTCAAAAACTGAAGTTATTAAGTACTCTGGAAATATATCGTCCAGAATATTTTCAAATTCTTATGTGGATACAGATTCTGGTGAAGAGCGAATCCATGAAATTACACATCAGAGTAATGATTTTGTAAAAGAAGCCATGGAAAAACCAATTCATAAGTGTTTTGAAAACCCCGAAGAAAAACTTACAAATCCAAAGACATTGAAAGGTGAATTTTCATTATTTGAGGCAACGAAAAAAAGAAAAAATATACATTTGTTATTTAATGTTATGAAAACTATAAAACCAAGCTCAATAGCTAGAGAACGAGTATTTTCATTTTCAGGCAATATTGCGTCCAGAGTAAGAACAAGACTTAACCACCGTTCAGTCGATGTTTTATGTTTCTTAAAAACCTATTTTCACGAGAGAAATTAAAGTCAATAAAAGCAATATGCATGTTATTCAAAATTTTTGTTTAAGTTTTCGTTATTTTGTGTAAATAATATGTATATGTAATCTTTAATTTTATTGACTTTGAAATTGATTTCATTTTTTTTGTTATTTTATACTACTTAGAAAAATTATTTATTTATTTATTTGAAAAAAATTTGAAAACAGGCTGAAACCTGTTTTTGAAAGCATAGAATTTAAAAACCAATTTTTCAAATAAACGTTTTTTGTTTTTTTGAAATTCTAGCACAGTTTGAAGCGGGGTGAGGGGTCAGTTAAGGTGTCTGGGAGGCACAGAGAGGTAATTAGAAACTTTGATAACAAAAATTAATGTTCCAAAGCAGTGTGCAATCTGAATCGCCCGGTAACATCCTTAAACTGCATATTTTACAGTTACAAGTTTTACAGCCTTACTGTCAGCCATAATATAGTTTTGCTATATAACTAAAAATTTTCTAATATTTTACAATAGTTGGTTTAAATGTATAGTTGTTATGTTTATTGTGTACCTAAACCTACGGAGCAAAATTAAATTCCAGTGACAAGCAAATGTCACTCATCAATTAATTACACAATATCTATCACGGGGCTGAGATATCTTTCTTATTTCTCATTTCAGTTCCTTGAATATTGAACAGAATTTTTCTTCTTCAGGTTTCAACATTTAAAGAAAAATACGTGAAACCATTATTTGCTGAAATAATAAATATGGTTTTAAATTTCAATGTAACAAAGAAATAAATTGTCATCCTCAAAATAATTTTTAAAGTTGTTTCATACGAGAAAAAAAATGCAAGAAACGAAATAAGTATCACTGAAAAGATATTTTTTAAATTTTAAAGTGGTGTAAATATGATATTTGTGCAATGATATTTTCGGAAGTTATCGTGGAAAAACACCAATTTTATTTATATGAATCTTTCTGAAAATTTTAGGAGAAAAAAGAAGTGCTTAAAGGAACATGTTACTATCGCTCAAAATATATTTCTTCCAATATTTGATATCATTTGATGGAATGGTCTGCCATGTAGAAAAATTAAACCCACACATAAACATTTACACTTAATACAGAAGTCTAATTTTTTACTGAGGTGATCGTTCTCTGATCCAGGTCTAAATTACAATCTGTGAATGCAATGTATGAAGGAAATCTGCCCCTTAAAAAGGGTTGTGACGCGTGAGTAGTTAACTCGTACTATTGGACCTAGATGGCGCTACTAAAAAACAGGAGACGCAATATTTGGAGTAAATCGCAATGGCTTGTTAGTCAGTGGGCTTGTCAATGACATTAGTAAAAACAATAACAACACAACTGGTTACAATTTTTTTTTTATAAATCGTTGTTCTTTAGTCGGATTAGTACTTCGGCCAAACGCGGTAATATCTTACTATACAGATTTTTTTTTATAATTAATCTCCAAAACCTCACGATCTTTTAGGAACTACCCTTTGCATGTGTCTCTTTATGCCTAAGCAATATTGTCGCACATGTACCGTATTGAATTGCGCTAAAATTCTTTAAAACTACTTGTCCGATCCGAAATCTTAAACGATTCAAATTACGTTCATTTTTTAAAGCTCGCATTCGCTAAAACTGTGGAAAACAGAGGTGTTTTGCAAAAAATTTGAGCTTTCATGGGAGAAGAAGAGTATATTTGATTATCCTTTTTAGAAAAGAGAAAAAAAAATTATCCTAGAAACTCCACAGATTTCTTACAGTTTATATGATGATAAAGTATTATAGTTTCCTTTCACACCAATAGAATGTCTGCTTTTGAAATTCAAATTAAAAAAAAATATTATTACATAAACCTCGCCCTCTTTTCTGAGGGTAATTGCCGAAAAAGTTCAAAAATTTCAATAACAGTCAGCTCGATTCTAAAGAGGATGCATTATTCTACACGAAAACACAAAGCACATTAGTAAAACATAGTCGCATATAAACGGCACATGCATTAAACAGCAGCTCACAACAACCAATCTCTATTAATCAACTTTAGTGGCGCAAAGCAGTCAGAAAAAAATTCTTTAAAGTTTAAATCCCCAAACAGAAAATTCACTCAATTATCGTTTGAGCGCAACTCAATTCCATTTTTTATAGTTGTTATGATAAGGCATCGAATTCGGGAAAAAACTATTAGCAATCTGAGCTAGCTATCGCTAAGATTCTTGAATAATTGGGAACTTTCATTTTTGATGATTGCCGAAAGAATGTTATTGACCCGATATACACTCAGTATCCCCTATAATTATTTGTAAAACCTAAGCACCAACTCGAGAAAATCAACTGCACTGGAAGAGACAACATTGCAAATTTCTAAGATTAGTATATCGAACCCAATATGTGAGAATCACACTTCATTAGTAGATAAAATTTTCAAACAAAATTAATTTTTTTCTAAATCTGATTAACATCGATGCTGTTTAACATTTTAATTGCTTTAATTATTTTAATTACAATATAAAACTTTTTTCAAAATACAAAACGAAAAAATGTCCACTGGATATTGAGAGGAAAGCTTTTTACGATAATTAGGAAATGGAATCAGGAAAGAAAAATATGTCTAAAAGTGTCAAATAATGTTCTAGTTTTATGGCTTTATTTCCGAAGACTTTAAGTACAATAATGATGTGAAGTGTAATAAATATCATACTTCCTATATTATTTAGACCATAAATAATGAAATATTGCAAAAGAAACAGTTCTTCCATACAATTTAAAGTTTTGTATAAGAGGAGCTATAAAATTATGGGCGACAATTTTTTTTCTTCGTCTAGACATCTTTAATTGTTTTATTTTTAGGTCAAGAATCTTTTGATAGAACGTCTAAACTTCCTGAATTGATTGAATTTTTGTTTCTCTGTCCGAATATTTCTTTTACACAAAAATAAAGCAATGAAATTAGAAATGTCCAATCTCATGGGAAGTGATTTATATGCAAATGGGGTTAGACTGACATTAATCATGGCTTTCTTAAAAATTTGAACGGAATGCATGTTTTTCTTGGAAAAAACATGCAAGACAAAACTTTTTCTTGGATTTTACGTGAAGAAGAAGAATATTGATTCTGAATTAACTAAATTTGTAAATCCTTTTGGATAAAATATTTTCTCTGAATTTCAATCCAAAATGCCCAAGACATTATGATGGATTTGTTCCATTTCATGACGTAAGAGTTAAATAACACAATAAAATAGTTAAATAACTAAATAACACAACTGATTTAAAAATATACGATGTTATCTCAGGATTTCGAGTGAATTTTAAAATTTAAATTTAAAAAAAACATGCAAGCTCAAAAAGCAGTAAATTATTTCATAAAGCTTTATTTATTCCGAGCTGATACCTGGCGCATTGCTACCGCCGAAAAAAAAATAATATTAAGTGCAATCAGTCAATAATTTTGTAACGTTTTATCGAAATAGAATGAACGGTACAGCAGTATATAAAATACGAGCAAACAAATATTCATTTTTATGTATTAGATTTGTGTATTCTTTTAGAATCGTAAAACTTGGTGTTCTTTCAGAATGGGAATGAAAGGAACTCTCTATTGTATCTCGTGACTCGTTTGAAATTCGTTCGGAATTCTCAAATTTAATTTTAGAAAATATAGTTAAAATATTTTTTTAAAAATTAATCAAAAAGAAAATATATTTATACCTTAAAATCGTCAATATAGCTAAAAAGATAATTTTTGAAATTAAGATTCTGCAAACTTATTTGCACTACAATATTTGATGATTACTGCGAAAAACGCTAAAATTTAATTAAAATTTAAGACCCCCAAGGTTGGTCTCCCCAAAACTTTCTCGCATAATTTGTAATAATGTTATCTCTGAGAATGACTGGAATGACATTTGTGCACTATAGCTACAAAACATAGGGTGCGCCAGAGAAACGTTCTTATTTGAAAAAACTCCCGAGCGTTGAGTTGGGTGGGTGGAGGGCAGATATGTGGTGCTACTGGAGGGGGAACTCCACAAATTTGTTTCTCCCTCTAGTCAGTTGCCATCATGCTCTGATCTAGAGAACAGAGGGCCTTCGTCGTAGAGAGCTTCTTTTCTAACTGTCGATCATTTGTTGCTACATACGCACCTTCGCACCTTCCACGCTCGCTTTGAAATTCCTCCTCGCAGACCCATTCCTGGCCGTAATTCGATTCTGTCGTGGGTTAACTCATTTCGGGAGTGTCGCTAAACCCAGAAATGGACATCAACAAACAACCAGAACACCAGAAAATGTGGAAAGAGTGAGGCATTCAGTTCTTCGCTCTCAAACACGCTGCTACTCCGAGAATTTCTGTCACCACGAGACCTTCCTCCATCTCTCTCTCCATCAAGACCTTCCATTTCATCCCTATAAATTGACTGTTGTGCAAGAATTATTGCGATTTTGTTGCCCATCAAAATGGATGTGAAATGCTGCTTTACAACCTGCCTGAAGACGCGGTCGTTTTTTTCAGTGACGAGGCTCACTTTGAAATCCCTGGTTTCTGTCGATCGACTGCGGACAATAACTCATCTCAAGAACAGCATTCGCCGAGCCATTGCAAACAGACCGATTGATATGCTGCAACGAGTGGACACGGACTTCAAACATTGATTTAATCAGTGCATACGCAATGGGAGTCGCCATTTAACAGATGTCATTTTCAAAACTGTATAAAGAAATTGGGATATTGTATTCTCAAATAAAAAAAATAATTAAAACGATAACTCAAGTACTTTTGTTTTTATTGACTTTTCAAATAAGTAAGTTTCTCTGGCGCAATCTGTATTAACTTTTAACTTGGATTTAGCATTTCTACCGAATCCAATGTCTCCTCGGCGAGTCATTTGGAGATGAATCCTTGGTAAATAGATGCGGTTGAGACTCGATTTTTTTTTAATTTTAGATAATTATACTATGCCTATAACCATCCCGTAGGTGTAAACAATAAGCTGATCAAGTCTCATCGCAATGAGATGAGAGGCCTAGGAAGGCATAAGAGACATACAGACAAACATACATTTTATTTATATAGATTAAAAGCTGTTACAGAAATCGTTCAATGGGCGGTTGTTTAAACTTATTCCAATTCGGAAACGCAATGCTCAGATAGAAGCCGAGACATACACAAAGAACAGCGCCTGCAGCAAATAATTCTAAATGAACATTAAATCACTCTTTAAAAAAGTAGCAATAGAATAAAAGCGTTCAGACACATCAGTTCGCAATGCGATGAACACCCTGAGGGACAATTGTACATGGTGTGAGTTCATCAGTTTATATAATTTCCCGATAAACTGTAGTATCATACGAAGATCCTTTTATAGAAACCCATATCTCGTTTCTACTTCCTTTCTTTCGTTTGTACTAAAAGTAGGATAATAATTTCTTATATTTTTCAGTACCTTCATTTTTGTTGATAATTGGTTTCTATTAACGTAACATCCATACAACAACCGTTAAGAAAGCCTGTAAATATCTCTTTCTTACAATGAGACTAACTTTGCAGAAAAACGGTATTACGGTTTTGTAATGACATTGTTAGAGAATATAATACATAATAGAGCAAGAATTTAAACAAAATTTAGATAAAATTTCATTAGATTTCTTTGATAAAGTATCCTTTATTAAATTTAGAAAATTAAAAACCTATATTTAATCTGGATTGAGATTCACTAAGAGGTTCTTATTCATCATATAGTAATGTTATCATCATATTTTACAATTATTAATTTTTATCGATAAAGAGAGACGAAAGCATATCTGGAAATTTTCCAAAAAGTTAGATTTTGCAATCTGGTGGGCTTGATTTTTATTTTTGTGTCTCAGCTCTTCTTTGTATTATTTTTCCTTTTTCATGAAATAAATCAGGATAATATAATCCATGCTCCAGATTAAACGAAAAATGTTTAAGAAAAATCTTAGAATAAATATATATTTAAAAAGATTAAAAAGCAGTATGATGGAAATATCTATCATCATTCAAATTTGCATGTTAAACTCGGTACAAAATCTTCAGTTTTGCCTCTCTTATAAATTTGTCCACTCATTAGCACTTTTATAAGCAAAACATCAGATTAGTTATAAAAAGTATATTCAAGAAATATTCGTTTTTTCCAACCACAACAAACAACGGAATGACAAGTTCAAACTTGGTATAATGATTGTGATAAGTGATTTTTTTTTTTGACAACTACATTCTTTATTGCGCAATAGCAGAGGGAAAAATTGCCATCAATAACCAATTTACAGTACACCTGTTTTGAATGGAATTTTTTTCAAGAAATGTTATGATCGAAATGTGCATCATCATGCAAAGAAGGGTTAAGGCTTGGGTTTCTTAATTCTTTTAGTTATGATTATTAAATTAACTTATGTTAAATGATTTTTTCAAAAATAATTTATGCGTTTAAAAACCATTCAAAATACATTTTTTACCTGTATTAATTCGGTTATCATTGAAATTTCCCAACAGTTAGTTTAATTTTTAATTAATCAAAATTTGAAAAACAAATCGATTCAAGATGCATATTTTCAACCTCCAAGGTATTATGTTCCAAATGTGGTAACTGTAGGTTAAACGTTCTACACATACTCAGATACATGCACATTGCTTAAACTAGATACATCACATTAGTTATCTTATAAATCTATAATTTCAAATTAGGTATGTTATTAAATTAATTTTCTCATAGCTCAAATTGTGGAATTCACAGTAATTTCAACTTATAAGTTACACGGACTTCACATCATTATCTCATAGAATCAAATATCTGACTCGAGAAATTCTTTTGTAAAACTATATAAGCTCACAATATTTTCGCAGGGATGCTCTTTTCTTCTTTTTTCCTTCGCATTCGGTTCATTACACTTCTCTTGTCAAGTCTTTAACGGAGAAATCTTAACAGAAAACCAAAAATTATATATAGAAGAAAGTATATTTCATAGAAAGTATGAAGAATAGAAAGTTTTAAAGAACTGAATTATTGCTTTTTCAAATCGTGTTTTAGACTCACCCACACACCTTTATTAATAGTAAAGATTCCTTTTCTACTAAATTGTTTATTTAGAAACTAATTAACCCTTTCACGACGGTCGTCTCCAGTGAGCCGGGCGTAGCACTCGTACAATTTTGGAGATGGAACTCAAGGGTCGGTGATAAATAGGGGTCTTTTAAGCTGGAATGATTTTTAACCGTCACTCGATGGCTCTCTGCATCCATCATTTTGAAGTAAATACATTTATAGTATCCGACCTTCAATCTGATCATATTCAATCTCATTTTGGTATTTTACTCATGAGCTATTTCGGAGGAGGAGTAATATTAATGAACAAAGAATGGTTGTGTAGCTTTCTACGTGATAGAATCATTCGCGTTTATTTCTTTTTTATTTTTTTGCTATTGTTATGTAACTGTAGTCTTTTCGGGTTTTACCATCCGTTCTGTTATATTTTGCGTAGTTTTTGGACACGCATTTCTCTTTCTATTACGGCAAGACTTGAGATCGGTCTAATATGACAAACACACACACAATTTGTCAGAGGAAGAATATGTTCATATTAGGAATGAACTAAGAATTTAAAAAGGTAGAAAAATGACGACGTTAGGACTTTTTCGTCATTTTTTTTCAAGTTAGACATAGCGACCTCAACCATCCCCCCCCGTCCGGTCTTATGATTCTTTGTCCGGTCTGTACGTCTAGAATAGGAGCCTCCCGTACCGAAAGAGTTTATAACGTTTTGATGTGTCTTCTTATCTCAGCTACCCCACGTAGCTTCTAGACAAAAATCTACTACTGAATACATTAAAATGATGATGTTCTTGTTGTTACCCATGGCCCTTTAAATCGTTATGAAGAACATATCGAATATCGCTTCATATCGAATCGTCTTAATGAAGCCCACCGATCGATAGTCGTCAGCGATTCAAGTCTAACTTAGCGTCCCTGGTTTCTTCAGTAGCGACAACTAGGGCCAAGAGTACGACCTGGCTACTTCATGCTTCACATGCGCTTGCACAACCACTTTTTACTAAGGGCACATTCACACTACTCACAGATAGAACACAGAAGAATAGCCATGTCCGAACCCGGGACGCCCAGATCATGGGGAATATACGCTACCCCTATGCCAGGACGTCGGCCATTAAAATGATTATGAACTCTATCCAAAATAAAGATACACGGTTGTATTGAACAGCTGAAAGTTTTACCACATTTTAAACCAAGATTCAATAGATCGTTGTTTTCATTCAGGCGTCGTTATGAAAAATAATCCTTTGAAACGGCATTTCTTAAAGAGGTTTAACAGATCGTTGTTTCTGTTAGAGCGTTTTTATGAAATAATACTTTGAAACGACATTTTTAAAAGGGGTTTAACAGATCGTTGTTTTCGTTCAATCATTGATATGAAATAATCCTTTGAAACGACATTTCTTAAGGGGGGTTAACAGATCGTTGTTTTTGTTCAGGCGTCGTTATGAAATAATGCTTTGAAAAGACATTTCTAAAAAGGGGTTTAACATGACACAGACAAATCTCCCAAAGCTTTAAATTTTCATGGTCAGGGATGGCTTCCCTTATAAGCAGTTACCTATCACCCATCTCCTCCATCAAATCCCTTTTTCCCACAACCGGAATTTATCTTCCTCACACGCTCCATTTCTTCGCTGGTACTTTCTAAAATTCCCTTCGCCACCGATCTCTTTCCTTCTCGGAATCAAGCGAGATAAAATGCGAATAAATAAGAAAAAAAAAGAGGGAATTGTGCGGCCTGTGTTTGTTGGAAAACACTGGGCTCTGTTCCAAGAGCTCCGATTTCTTCTTCCACGCCTGCCCCTTGGCCGTCTCGGGTGACTCAGACAGGACAGAAGTTAAAGAAACCCTCACCGAACCTGGTTCACTAAACCTATCGATTGTTGTTGAGATGCATGCGTCAGTAAGATATTTTTTTTCATGGGGGGTTGTGAAGTAGTCTGTTAGAATCCAAAAATTCTTTTCAGCCTTTTATTGAAAACTGCAGTACGAAAAGAAAGGCCTTTTTTAGGTTAATGCTTCTGCAGAAATCAGCTATTGTCATCTTGCTTTGAACAATAAAATGAAAAGGTGATTATTACTTTCGTTTGAAATTCACGGGTTTTTTTTTTTTTTTTTGAGAAAAAAAAGTGCTTTAATTTTTTCCCCCATTTCATTTACCATTATTTGCAATCAATTCATTCCTAAATGGTTGTAATGTTTAACTGATACGAATTTTGCTTGGTTTGGTTATATTACCGTCCCGTTTTGAAGCAACACTAGAGCTATTTGAGGACGGACCTCGTAATTTCGAACCACGCTCAAATGACGAGGATCTGAGCTGGCACCCCCCCCCCTCCATACCACACCACATCAATGGGAGGACGTTTGGCCTGACAGAGTTAACGTTCAAGAGACCACCCCCTTACAGAACGGTTCTTCGGTGGAATCGAGTCTTAACCTGAAACCCTCCGGTTCCGAATCCGAGACCTTACCACCAGGCCACCGCGGCCTTCTAACTGATACTTAAGTCTATTCTATAATAAATTCATTAGTATGTGATAGGTTTCTCTTTAAAACTGCAGTAATAATCCTAAATGAGAATTTAAATGAGTACTCAAAGTTATGGCGGCGAGAGGTCTCTATCTGGCGGTATGCCATGAAGTAATAAATTCGTCGAAAGTGAACAATTATAGAATACTGGACTTAATCCATACTAATTAAAAAATAAATTTATTACTATTAACACTCATCAACAGATACAAGGAAAGCAAAAGCACGTCTACTTATATGAGTAGGACTGATAAAATGTACAGGGTGGGCCAGAGAAACTTACTTATTTGAAAAGTCAATAAAAACAAAAGTACTTGAGTTATCGTTTTAATTATTTTTTTTACTTGAGAATACAATATCCCAATTTTTTTATACAGTTTTGAAAATGACATCGGTTAAATGGCGACCCCCCATTGCGCATACACTGATTAAATCAATTTTTGAAGTTCGTGTCCACTCTTTGCAGCATAACAATAGGTATGTTTGCAATGGCTTGGCGAATGTTGTTCTTGAGGTGAGTTATTGTCCGCAGTCGATCGACAGAAACCACGGGTTTCAAAGTGAGCTTCGTCACTGAAAAAAACGATCGCGTCTTCAGGCAGGTTGTGAAGCAGCATTTCACATGCATTTTGAGCAACAAAATCGTGTTAATTCTTGCACAACAACCAATTTATAGGGATGAAATTGAAGGTCTTGATGGAGAATTCGTCGAAGAATGGTGTCAGAAATTACGAGACCAGCTGCGTGTTTGCGAGCCGAATGCAGAACTGACTGCCTCAATCTTTCCACATTTTCCGGTGTTCTGGTGGTCCGTTGATGTCCATTTCTGGGTTTAGCGACACTGCCAAAATGAGCTAACCCACGAAATAATCGAATTTTGGCCAGGAACGGGTGCGTGAGGAGGTATTTCAAAGCGAACGCGGAAGGCACGTTGCGTTGTAACAAGTGAGGGACCGTTATAAAAGAAGCTCTCGACGGCAAAGGCCGGCTGTTCTCTACAGCAGAGTATGATGGTAACTGACTATAGGGAGAAACAAACTTGGGGACTTTCCCTTCCAGTAGAACTACACATCACACCTCTACCCACCCAACTCACTGCTTGGGAGTTTTGTCAAATAAGTGAGTTTCTCTGGCGCAACCTGTACTTTTAAACAGGATATAGAGGGCGGCACTATATATTGAAACAGGAAACTTTTGAAATTATTATTCAATAAGATTTATAAGCCACTACATCAATATTTTTAGTTATGAGAAAATAGATTTTCTTATTTTACGCGTAATTATTGTTGAAGAAAATATGGTTGATGGTGCGCGGTGAAAAGGGCCAATAGATTCAATTACAAGTAACGATACATCATTTAGATGCATATCAGCAAAACACAGTCAATGTATGACCACAAGAACTGCACTTGCAATTAATAGTTGCACATAAACTGCATAACTCAATGAAACAAACGTAACTGCATAAAACGCTCCAACAAAACTTAACTATTTTCTCTCTACCCATCCACTGACGGCTCTCTCATGACATAGTCACAATGACAGGGCAAAGAAGCTTCTGGAACAAGCACCGGTACTCGAATCTAGACTTTGTTCAAAATAGAATTATGTTGCCAAAAATCATGGAAGTCTGAGTTACTTTCTTTTTGTCGCTAAAATGTCAAATTCATTGCCAAGTTTGTCATCAATGCCACTCGACATCTATGCAACAGTCATTATTATGTCTGTAAAATATATTCCTTATCATAGAAATAACTGTGCAGGAAAGCAATAGGGCAAATTCGTAACATTAGTGCATTATCGACAAAATAGCTATTGAAACAGTGCTGTATTAAAATTCCAATTTTAAAACAAACTTGAATAATAATGGTCTCTTCATTACTGGAATGATTCAATTATAACAAGTATATTGACTTCTTTTAGGTTTTTTATTAACCATTTTACTTCTACTCTGTCTTTAATATTTACTAGTGTGGGACTAATATTCATTAGTACAGCAGCGATTCTCGAGCACTCTAGAGGGGGGGGGGGGGTGAGAATATCAAAGTTTTCTCTTATTATTAAAAATATTATTAATAAAATTGATGAACTGACTAGAAGGAAAGCACACGTACACATAGAAAACAAAATAAATTTCGACATATTTAATAACTTATTAAAGTAAAATGAAAACTGAGCAATGAATACTGAATGGTTGAGAAACGCTGCTGTACAGCTTAATTTCACATAGTATAATTTCTCTTTCACGTTTTGAGTTCTAAAATTTTGCAATGGAGGAAAATCATTTACCAGACTTGGATTTTACTGAAAACTGAGGAACATAATCAAAGTGAATTTTAAATTTCGTACTTTTAAATGGTAACAATCGAATAATTCGTTCACATTTTCAATCTCATTTTTTACATTACTGTAGATAAATTATAATAATATACATAAAATTTATTTGACACGTTTTTCTTTACAGATTGTAATAAATTATTTCTAAGCTGAAGTATTAGAAACTGACAAAATCGATTTACTCGACAGTTCTGTGTGAAAGAAATATACACTCACATAACAAGGAAAGGCAAACGTCTTCCTCTTACAGATTTAACCATTTGTTATATACGGCCAACTTCAAGATGCTTTATGAACTATTAGGCTGGGGGAAAAGGAATCCATTATTTTTACGCGAACATCAAGACTTTATTTAACATGTTTCGGATTGTCCAATTTAGGTCACATATGCACCGTTTTGCTCTATAAGTGGTTGCCATTTTAAAGGTAGCCCCATAATGCCTCTCTCATAGAAGTCTTGGTCCCTATTAACAAAAAAATCTTGTAAAAAACTTTCACAATCCTCTCTTTATGCCAATTTCTTATCACAAAGAAAGTTTTGCAATGCAAGAAAATGATGGTAATCGCTTGATGACAAGTTCGGATTGTATGTTGGATGCATCCAAACTTCCAAACCAATCTCTCAGAGTTTTTGGGTGTCACTATGGACGTGTGTGGTCTAGTGTTGTCCTGATGGAACACAACACCTATTCTGTTGGCCAATTCTGACCGTTTCTGGTCAATCGTAGCTTCAAACGGTCCAGTTGTTGACAGTAGAGATCAGAATTTAGTGTTTGGCCGTACGGAAACAACTCATAATAACGATATCTTTCCAGTCCCACCAAATGCAAATACACTAAAAAATCAAAGAAACCAAAATTACATGTAATTAGCTGTTACAGTATCGGGACCATGAACACCATTCACAATTTCAGCCGCTTGGCTTGCATTTTCACTTTTATCAAAGAAAAATTGTGAAATGCAACGAATTTTTTCTTTGTTAACTTCCATTTTTAAAACTCTATAACTCACAACTAAATGGACCAAACAAAAAACAAAAGAGATTTTTTTTAGAGTCAAAATACCAACTTGACAACGAGCATAAATCTGAAATTGTTTCATCAATACTTTTAGAGATATCGATCACTACAGCCATCTGTAGACAAATAATGAATCTCTTTTTCTCCAACCTAATATTATCAAGTTGGAATTTTTCTGTTTGAGTTTCATTTTTATTCTCTTCTGAAATCGAAGAAGTTTTTTAAATGCACTCAGTTTATTAGGAGAATTCTATATCATGGAAGATATTAAACACACTATTAATTGAAATGTCAATGAATATAATGTCTGTTTTAAAACATACATAGCCTATAAGATTCTCATTAGAAAATGCTTCAAAACTAAACAAAAAAGAATTTTCCTGTTTACACTCTGCTCTAATGCTGCATACTTCTAATGCAAGGGGGCGTATTTTAGAAAAAGGAATTCTGATATAGTTACTAAGTTACAGTTTTAAAGTGGCGTAAAAATACCCATTTCATCGATTCGAAGATGCTACAAACTAAAAAAATGTGGGGGCATTAGCTTTTTGCTCCTGGCGCCAAAACGTCTGGCTACCCCACTGGGATCATGGAATGTATAGTAAGTGCAAATAACGGGAAAAGTTAGAAAGTAGCAAAAATAGCTTTGAAAAATCTTGGATTTATAAACAGAAATGGCACAAACGCCAGTGAAACATGCAATATGCCTAGAAAATACAGAACTCTGCAGAAAATAAACGATTGTCGTTATCATATCAATAAAAAGGATAGGACACCAGTTCATTTGTAAAATAATGATATCGTTCAATCTTTTACTTCTCTCATATATGAAATATACAAAAAGAAAATACTTCAGTCGTCATAAAGATTCAAAGTCCAGATTTTGGCGAATATCCATGTTTCAGACTTCCCTGAGTCTGAAAAACATATTTTTTTAAAAATGTGTCTGTGTTTTTATGAACATAATAATTCAAAAACACTTTGAGCTAGGCGGATGAAATTTCTTGTATGATCGTTACATCTTTTTTGTAGGTTTCTGTCAAATTTTAAATGAAATTCATGCACAAGAAGGTCATCAGTTTATAAAACATAAGGAACTAAAATGAAGAGAGAGAAAATGGGTATGAAATGCGTACTTACTTTTCTTCATCTTATTGCGAAGCATAAAACATTCATAAGGGAGACTTATGATACAAAAATAAGAATTGATGACGATCACTGCCTTGACTAAGGACTATAATTTTAAAGGCGTATGATATATTTTACAGAATGTAAGAGACAGTTTCCAGAAGACCACTTCCGCTGATTTCTTTTCTTGTAATTTCTTAAAACAAAGCATTGAGACAACAACAACAAAAATATATAGTCCTCAAACATTTATTTCATTCGTGCATTCGGAGAATAAGCATGTATTTACGTTTTCTTTACCTACAGAAAATATCTCTGGAAAAGAGTTAAGACTTCTTATTTTCTCGTATACATAGTATATTCAATATATATATATATATATATAATGTCAAACATTCGAACTCGAGAGTCTGACAAATCTCCACATTTCAGACCATTCTGAGTCCGAAAAACAAATTTTTGGAAAATGAATATCCGTCTGAGACAAAGACAACTCAAAAACGTTTTTACCTAGAGGGATGAAATTTCATATATGATCTTTAACTCGAATTTTGTAGATTTCTTTCAAATGTTCAGCAAAATCTGTGCAGGAAAAGTCCATCTGTCTGGCTGTTCGAATACAATTTAAAACAATAATCACAAAACAAAAATAGCTATATCAATAAAATTCCGTATACTTATTTAACAACTATAATTTAGACATCCGTCTCATTTTCAAACAAATCTAACAATGGGTTGTCTATTTGTAGGTCTATACTTTCAGAAATACAGTAAAAGCTCTTTATTCGCGGGGTATACGTCCCATAAATATGCCACGAATACTGAAACCATGAATACGGAATGGTAATTTGTATGGGATTATAGGAGATACGTTCGTAGGTGACAAAATAATAAACACAAATAAATAAATAAATCCATTTAATTGTTTTTGAACATTTTGGTTAATAATCCTAAGGCTTAGGCAATGGTTGGAAGAATTTTGTAATTTTCTCTTCCTTGGCAGTTTTTAAAAGCTCCTTCCATTCAAACTGATACGCAGCAGTCGCATTAGCAATTTGCCTCTTAAAAATAAGACTTCGTTCCATAGACGTTCATAAAGAAATCGCAAAGGTCATTTACCATTCTTAAACCTTCACTAAGATTTTTCAAATTAAATGCCACGTTTCCAATACTTGGTGAAACCTCTTCTTCAATGGGCTGTGAATTTAATATTTCCTCCAAGTCGGTTTCAGTCAGATCTTCCTTTTGCGATTCAAGCAATTCCTGAAGGTCCCTTGATTCTATCTGTTCGAACCCATATATTCCATTCGCGATTTCGGCTATGTTTGCATTTAACAACATACTTTAGACAAAGTTGTAATAAGATCTATTTTACTTTTTTTGTTAGTCGATTGGACAGCATTTACAAAGGATATTGGGTTGGATACCTATGGAATCCTTTTATTATTATGTATGTACTTATGAGATCCGCGAATAAAGAAATTTTTAGCCGCGAATAGAGGAATTGAGTCGCATTTTTTAAATCTGCGAATAGTGAAAATGCGAATGAAGGAAGCGCGAATAAAGAGCTTTTACTGTATGTAAACACTTTGTTCATAAACACAATAGCTTGAGTATATTTAATTTGGTATGGAATTTTGCTACTACAAATACAGTTTCGTGTCAAATTTTTGTTTGTATCTGTTGAGAAAAATATGTCTAAGTAACAAATTCAATTCTGGATACAATTGATGTATGCCAGGATTAAATCGCCGGATGACTCGCTAAAGTGACACCATTATAATTAATTCAGTAATAATTGTAAAACCACATCAAAAATTAACATTTCATAATTGTTGTACGTTCTCTGTCAAAGACAAATTTATTAGAGTTTATTAGAAATTTTATTAGAAAGAGAAAATTAGTAAGAGAGTATCGAAAGATTACACCTGTCGTTTTGTACACCATCTCTTTATCTAGTTCTTTAATCGTGTCTAAACTACTGTTAGTCTTTCGCTTATAAAAAGTATACAAATAGAAAATATTGTAGTTGTCGAAAAATTCGTATGTATTCGTATGCGTACAAAAATGTAAAAAAGCTTTGAAATTGACGGATGGAGTTTAATATGTGGGTTTACACCAAATTTGTAGATATCTGTCAAGTCTGAGCAAAATCCATTCACAGATCCGTCCTTTTATCTGTCTGAATACACGCGAACATAATTATACACAACTTAAAAAATCAAATGTTGTATCTAAAGTGTTATCAAATTTTTAATGAAATCTGCCAAAGACATGATTATCTGACAGGTTTTTTTGCATGCATTTAAATGCAACAATTTAGGTAAACAAAATTTGAAACATTTCCACTTCAAAACTATACACTTTTCTTATATTTGGCACCGAATATGTAAAGGAGTTGTTCGTCTGTCGGTCTGTACGTAAATGAAATAGCTAAAGTACAATGATTTAAAGTATCTCAATTTGGTTTGTGATCTTGTTCCTAAAATGATAGTTTTCTTCCCAATGATGGTTTCAGTTGATCGTAAAAAACACATAAAATGCATTTTCAGTTTTCTTCACAATACTATCAACCACAAAAATTTCATTCATGGGATTCTAAAAGCCGAAATCTGTGCTCTCTTACAAGTTCACAATTTTTATACCGAGAGGGATGGGAGAAATACCTTAATTAAAGTAAGAGAGAATGTTTTTTTTCTTGGAGGGTTTATTCCTGTTATTAAAATTGTTAGTTTATGAATTAGATAAATGGTTTTTAGATACTGAAATACTATTAAGCAATTAAAACTTATTTAGTAATTAAAATATTTACTAATAAATCTTAAATTAGTTCATTATCTATATTAATGAATTGTGAAATGAAATATCTTACGACTTTTAAAATGTTCGAGTGAAATATAAAACAATGTTTTGAAAATAATACAACTTCATTTTAACCTTGTGCATCGTAACGTGCATCAAACTGTTTTGTAAATCGTTTAACCTCAAACTCTAACCGGCTATTTGCAATAATCTTCGAAAATCATGTATATTTTTCCACTTTGATATTTTCTCTGAATTAAGTTAGCGGTTGCCCACATTAACGATTGCAGATATGAGCAGTTACTCTTTTTATGTTTCAAGCAAAGTCAACTAGATTTTTTTTTTCAGTCTTTGAAAGTGACTGTCTGAATGACGAGTACTTAACATTCAACCACCGACTGATTATTTCCATGTCTTTGATTGTGACTGCGCGTCATTAATGACAACGGACGCGGCTGATTTGCGTTTTAGCTTTCATGCATTAACAAAGCGTCTGTCTGGAAGGAGGATATTGTGTTCTTCTTAAAAAGGAAAGACGGTAATAAATTTCTTTGATCGATTCTGTTGCTAGTTTCTTTCTGTCGTCCGAAGATATGGAAGTCGCTATCTCGAAGATCTCCAGTTCAATAGCATTATCTACGAATTAAGGGAGAAAAAAATTCTCTAACAAGTACACTGCTTTGCAAATTATCATTCACTCATCCAATTTTATAAAACTTCCAAAATTCCTCCTGTTATTCTACTCATAGAACTGGTCATTAGATATGGCAGAAAAAAAATGTAGTTTTAGAAATTTTTCTCCTGGGTATTCTGAATATAATACCAGGGTGTTGTTTGACATTTCTTCAGTATTTAAAAAAACATTTTTGGAACTGTCACCTGCAATAATGATAACTCAAAAACGCTTTGAGTTATATAAATGAAAGTTGACGTGAAAGTACGTGATCATCAAATATTTCATGTATGGTCACCACTATATTACGCCGAATTTTAATTACACCAAACCAAAAGTTCACATAATCTGCTTAGTAGCATTATAATTAATAAGGGAATGGTTTTCAATGTAGAATTTTGAAGAAGATAGCGATCGCAACGAATGCTCGGGTTCTTTTTTTCTACTTTCACATACTTATAAATGAATGAAATGTGGTAACTATTCCGAGCTATCGTATTTACATTCACTCAATTATACAGATCGAGAGAGGGTCAACCTATTGATAGATTTGATTCTAAAATATAGGAAGAATCTACTCTTTAGATCTTGTTAAGGATTTCCTATCTCTCTTAATCCGTCGGGTTTATTTACTCATATAAAGGGTATGTATGATGTAGGAGATGAGCACACACAATGATCAGTCCTTCAGTAGACGACACAATACAAGCGACGTTTATTTGCAGGACAAAGACAGGACAGTACACAGACGACAAATATTTACAGGACAAATACGTACAGAAAACAACTATATACAACCAATAAGAACACATAGGACAGCAGACAATAGCCCACAATAACAACAGTAATCCACGAGCAGAAAATCCGTAGTGATAACATCCACAGCTTACAAAGCGGCCAGACAGGATTCAGCAAGAGATGGAATCTTGATGGGATTCTGTCTACGCTTACGTAGGTCTCTCCCGAACAGGTTAAAAATTACTCCTGTGTCTCTTCTTGCTTTCGTTGCCAATTCACTACTTCACACAACGGGACTATATCTCAGTTCAGAACTGCTCCGTTCCCGACGATGACACAACGGGCTACAACACAAGACACAACAACGACAGAATACTGCACATACAGCAATTCAGCACTCCTTCGTAGCTTCGGTATTCTCGCGGTGACTCCTGCTCTCAAGACTACTCGGTCGAACACCACCGCACTTCCCAGACTCCTTTTCAAGACCTCTCTATTCAGGTCTTCTCGATTCAAAAACTGACCGTTTTGCTTCACTTCTCCAGCTTCTGATAGTTTCTTATATAGCAGCTGAAGGAGGGACTAAAACCTTCTGTACCAATCAGGAGCATTCTGGATGTATCTCGGTTCTTAATGGACTGATCGGGAAAATTCTCGATGTTTTGGGTATTATCCATTTTATAGCCAAAGTCGTCGCCAAGCCCTGGAATCACTGACGTCACACCCAGGTACTATTCAATACAGATGATTTTAAATCTGTCTCCTGTACACTGACATTATTAGCGCGGGAAAGCAAAATTACACGTTCGTAATAATATGTTGTAGTTTATCCCACTTGGATAAGCCCTGATTCTCTTTCAAACCAATAGGGGCCACGGAGGCCAGATGGTGAGGTCTCGGCTTCGAAGGCTGAAGGTTGCAGATTCGAGGCCCGACTCCACCGAAGAACCAGCGTATAAGCGAATCTGGTGCACGTTAAATCCGTCAGGATCAAACTTCTTCCCGCTGGTGTGGTGTGGAAGTTTGGATGAGGTGGGGTGCCAGCTCAGGTGTCGTCCTCGTCATCTAACCGCGGTTCAAGATTACGTGGTCCGTCCTAAAATAGCCCTATTGTTGCTTCAAAACGGGACGTTAATACACTTAAACTAAACAAAACCCTTTCAAACCATGCCCAACAGATTGGTGAAAGATGAGTGGAATAGCTTCTGAGGACAAGGACCAACACCCGAGGACAAATGTCTGAGTTTAGCTCATGTGAAGACGACATTCACACTCTCGCTTGCACAACAGAGGGGGGGGGGAGGGTCTTCCACACACCCAACAGATTGAACACAGGATGCCCAGATCACGGGGAAGTCGCGCTAACCTAGGCTAGGACACCGGCACACTTTAGATATTAAATTTTATCCATCTGCCTCTTTAGTTTTGTAGATTATTATATTAGCTGTGAATGGGTTTCGTTTAAAATGGGATAAAAATTTACAAAATAGATATAAAGACCCCATACCACATTTGTCATACCACACTTTGAGTTAACATATTCACAGACAGACAAGAATAATTCTATAAATGCTTTTTTTTCAGACACGGAGGGATCTGAAACTAGGAGACAAGTCTTTCGTCTTGTAAACAGCCGACCACCCTTTCACCACTGAACGTAGCAGTATCGACAAGATTTGTTGTGGTCGACTGCTGAATAAGTACTGCCCAACCTAACACTGACCGATCAGTCAAACGAACACTCCTTTTGGGGTACTAAATAGCTGTCTTTCTCCCCATCTGCACACTCTCAAACAGTTGGAATGAAACTATCCATCTTTAACCCATTTATGCGTACTGTTCCATTTTTGCAACACCCCTTACCTAAAAGTTATTTTTATTACATTTTTTTTTTACCTAACATATAGAAATTTCATGCAAAAATTCCAATTTTTTAACTTTAAGGATAAAGGGGTTAACATCATATTCTTCAGGGTTTTAAGATTACCTGGTACCAACAGTATTGTACTTAAATCATTATTCACAATCTTCAGATTTTTCCTTAATTCTGAGACCTCTATACATTTCATTAAATAGGGGTAAACCGCAACAATTTCTCCTCAAATGCATTTATTTTCCTGCTAGGAGACACGTCCTCATCCCGATTTGGAATATTTTCTTCTATTTCAATATTATACTTTCTCTTCAAACACTTTTCAGCGAAGAAGTCAAAAGTTCAAATCTCTTGTTTCATCGAAATGCGCGAAAAGGGCAATCGAACGAATCTTCTGATCAGAGACAATCCATCCCTCTCGGAACAATGTATCGACTTAATTCCTTTTTAATTTGTAGGTCAGTAGCACTCGAAGGGGAGACTCCTGGGACAGGGGCAGACTCCGATAGGTCAAACGATCGTTGCTCCGTCTCACTTTTGATTAATACAAAAGTAACAAGGAGACGAGCCAACTTCGATCGAAACGCATCACAAAAGCATCCCAGCCGGCGCTTTCACGAGATACGGGGGGGATCAAGGGGGGGAGGGAATAATTTTGCTGAGTAGGACAGAAAATTCAAGAAGATTTGTTACTCTCATTTTTGGGGATTATAAATGACTATTAAGCTCTACTGCTGACGGTGGAGAGGAGGGGGGAAAGAAGCAGAAATTGTCGTCTGTTATCGTCATTATTATTATTGGAAGTTTAGTAAATGATGATAGCCCCCCCCAGCTTTCAGTGTATTATGCTCCACTTTTTTTGTTGGTATTCAAAACTTGATTCTTCCGAATGATAAGTAATTGGATAAGATTAAGTTCGGGGTAGATAAGACTGGGGTAAACATATTCGTTCAAAGCTTTTTTTGGAACGAAAACAAAAAGGTCAACTTCCATAAATCGAAAAAGAAGAAAATTTCCATAAAACTAATAAGCATAAAAGCTCTGAAAATCGAAAAATGTGTTTTTCATCAGCTAGTTGATATTTAGAACAAGTAAGCGTTTCGAAAGGATTGTAAAGAAATTGATATGACTGAAAATGAAATGTCTATAATAATTATGTATTTTAATTTTCCCAACCTGCTTTATTCAGCTATTTGTAAAAAATCTGGGTTTTTTTGTTGCTATTTTTAAATATTGATACCACTGGTGTGGTGCGGAAATTTGGATGGGATGGGGGGTACCACTCAGGTGTCGTCCTCATCATATGACTGCGGCTCATAATTGCTAGATTCATCCCCAAATAGCCCTTGTGTTGTTTTAAAACAGGATATTAGCATAACCAAACTAAACTTTTAATGTTACACTTCTTGAAGATTTTAATGGATGTATTCATTTTAGGCTATTGCGGAGAAGTTCAGTTATTCCAAATATATAAAATCGTTCTAGAAGGAAACAGAAAGTACTAACAACCAACGACAATGGTTTCTCAAAACTTTCTAGCATACCGTCTAATAAACGTATCATGTCAGAGAATGCCTTCCATGGTATTGACTTACATGATTATGAAAGATTATCTTGTGTCGTAAATTCATTTTTACTGCATCTATATCATGTTATAATTGGCTAGTTACGTGGCGATTAATTTCTGGCATGCGTTAATAATATGAAGAAATTGAATCTGTAGTTTAGACGTGTTTTACCTAACCTATTGAAACAAAAGCCACACTTGTAATCACATAACATAACGCCATGCTGTGCCGTTGGTACCTATAACACGAAGTTATCTAACAAATTGGATGAGCACAAAATAGGAGGGAGAGAATAAAAGAAAGAAACGACAAACCAATCAGAAATTTTCAAACGGAGCGCCATTGAATGTTTTGGCAAAGTAATAACTAAATGGAGAGAGCAAGAATATTTAAAAACGAATGGTAACAATGGGTTGAACTTACTGGAAAATGAGATTCCTAATTGAAAAGGAAAAAATTTGATAAATAATTTTATAAACATTTGTAAGACATATCTAAACAAGAAAACAAATATTGTAGAATCATAAATCCGTCTGGGTCTTGTGGTTCTGATTTCCTTCTTAGGAATATGGTTCTTTGGTTCTATAGGGTATTGCACTTTTTAGAGAATAATTTTGATGAGCGACATTATGGTCTCAGCTATTGTGTGATCTTGAAGAGGTCTTGTTATGTATGAATATCTGTAATCACAAAATGATATGCCAAATTTAATATATTTCATTCGTTGAATTTTTAAATTGTTACGTTTGCATGTTTCTAAAGATATAGATCAACAGATAGTGAATGTCTTGTTGGAT
The DNA here is from genome assembly GCA_026543055.1 of Argiope trifasciata. Taxonomy (NCBI): domain Eukaryota; kingdom Metazoa; phylum Arthropoda; class Arachnida; order Araneae; family Araneidae; genus Argiope; species Argiope trifasciata. The sequence goes on along the minus strand of JAPMOQ010052972.1, from coordinate 3,472,316 downwards.
TTGTCTCAAAATTTGACAGGTGTCTACATTCCACATAATTATTCGGTTCATCGAATTTTATCTTATCTAGCTTTCTTTGCTCTGTAGTTATCATGTGGACTTATATTCAAGTGGCCGGATAGATTGATTTCATCTGAAAGGATTTCACCCAAAAATCGATAAAAATCTGCTAATTTGTATAAAGATTGCATTACTTGTAGTCACGCAATCACATAACAAATTTGTGATAGTTCATTACAACTTTGAATTATCGAGTTTACATGTTTCTAAAAGTACAGACATGAACTTTTAAAAACACGTAAATGCGATTACTCTAAAGAGCAAAAGTGTTCTGACAGATGACTAATCCCTTGTTGGATTTGGCTCAAAACTTGATAGGTATCTAGACTATAGATGTTAATACTATGCTTCGATTTTTATCAAGGTAATTCTCTTCGTTTTGTAGTTAATGTATGTTTTGAATATCGGACAGACAGGCTATTCTGACGAATTTTGCACAAAATTTGTTAGAAGTCTGTGAATTTGATATAAAGGCCATGTATCAAATTTTATTCTGTTGAGATCAAAGCATTTCTTTTTAGTTATCTTTGTCACAGACAGACGGATATTTTTCAAAAATGTGTTTTTCGAATCTCGGGAAATCCAAAACGTGGAGACTCGACAAAATCTCGAGTTTGAATTATTTCACGATTAATATACTTACTTTATATTTCATAAACGAGAAGGTAAAAGAGGGTTTACAGCCATGCTTTAAGATGACTGGTTTACATAACTTACTTTTGAGTCAAAAACTCAAATTTGATTTTTTTTTTTTTTTGAATGTGAAAGTTTCATTTGAGCATTGTTTTCGAAAATATAATCACTATCAAAATCATCATATCCTAACTGCAAATTAAACCAAAATTTTTCTTCTTTTGCAGTTAATCTCTTACATTAATTTTATCAACTTTAGAAAAAGGCTTCCAACGAGGATTATGCAACTTACAAAAATAATGCAACAATAAGGGCCAGAATTAGGATTGACAGTTATTTTTGACAATCTCCACCAATAATAAAAGAAAATCTGTGTGTGTCTATCTGTGCGAGTTGGCACACCACAGAATAAGGTTTGATACAGAACCATCAAATATAGCACATATTTACTATGGAGGGTAGGAATGTGAAACTTGAAGCAACAGCTTCTTTTTTTAAATAAATTTCTATTAAAACTTTAATTAATTTAAAATTTAGCCAGATTTTGGCGTTTTCCCGTAAAAGCCTTTGAAAATATTAGATCACAAAATTCTTTTTATAACTCCTCTCTCTCTCTTTATATATATAACACTAATATACATGAAGTAGAATTGTCCTTGTCACATACCACTGAATGGGCAATGTCAACTAACACTAAGTGAACATTTCAGAATGTATCAGTAAACGGTTTTACAACTGCATTTAATTCAGTGCTTCGTTTATCAATGCGTTGACTGCCACTGTTACAATTTCTTACAATGTAATTTATATCGGTTCACTGCTCACCAATGAACCTCAAAATTTTCATAAAGCTGCGAAATATTATTACAAATATTGTGGACAGAGCTTCAAAAACTCTATTCGTATAAGGTGAGAAGAAGGGATAAGAAAATGTAAAAAAAAAAAATCAAAAAACATACGTCAAACCATGATTAATGTAGCGCGAAAACAGTCCTATAAGTTATCACTTACCCTTGAAAATTGATAATTATATCTTCGAAAAGTATTATCGCACAAAATTGGTTTCTGTATTAGCATAAAACTCAAAAAATTAACTTTTTAACAATTCAATTTCCCTTCTACTCAATGTTTTCTTCATTTTTATTGAATTTTGGGGCTTGATTTTTTGTTTTCATTTTTTCAATTAAATTCATACTTTTTCGGTCTTAAAAAAAACATGCATTTCACATAAATATGTAACAATTTTTAAAAAATCAACAATTTTGCGAACAATTTGGCTGTCAAATATGGTGAATAGTTTAAAAAATATATCTTTTTAATAATATCAGTTTAGATGTCATACGTATTTCTTCTGAATTTCGACAGTTTTTCTAAACTGAAATTCAAACCCTCTTCACTGTTTCCTCAAACATTTAATCACGAGATTTGGTGAAAGTCGAGAAGGAAAGATTCTTTTTACTTTCTCATTTATGTAATAGAGAAAGTGTAGAAATCGTATTAAAAAAATCGAACTGGTGATTCTGGAGAATCACCACGTTTCAGACTTCTCCGTGTTCAAAAACCACATTTTAAAAAAGTGTCCGATAACTCAAAAGTGCTTTGAGATAGGCGGTTAAAATTTTTTATACAGACTTTACACCAAATTTGCCGATTTCCATCAAATTTTGAATACAATCTGTTTGAAAGAAGTTCGTTTTCTTTTATTGTTTCAATATAATTAACATGATTACAACACAATGAAGAGATCCAGATAGATGAAATTCGGTGCACAAATTTAACATCGATTGTGTAGACATGCGTCAAATTTTGAACTAAATCTAACAAAGGGTTCATTGTCTGTTGGTCAAAAACTCAATAGCTTAAATATGTCAAATTTGGTATGGTATTTTTCTGTCTACAAGTGCAGTTTTATATCAAATATCTGCATCAATCGGTTAAGAAAAATGCACCTTACAGCGCAAGTTTGATTCCCGGATACCATTAAGGGTATGCCAGAGATTAATCGATAAAAAAAAAGTTGACAATGCCTGAATTTATCATTTTTATGATAGATTCAGTAAAAATGCTGAATTCACGCCAAAAGCTCATATTTCATTACTATTGCAATGGAAGGCAGTCTCTGGCACAACATTTATTAGAGAATATACGAAAATGTTTTAGGAGACCACATCTGCTAGTTATAACTCTGTAGCTTATATATGAATAATATAAGAAAGTTGAACTATAATGGCTTGGAAATTAGATAATAAATTACCTGAAAGCTACATTTTAATAATTTTTATATTACACTGATGGAAAAGAAATCCCAACACCAAGAAAAAATTATTCTACAGTAATGAAATTTTAGGAATACATTTGTCTAGGTAACATATTTAATTGATTAAAGTTTCAAGATCACAGGAAGAGCCATTTCAAATGTGAAATGTTGGTACATTAGTAATCGGTGCAACCGCCAGAATTTTGAATGCAAGCATGCAAACGTGCATGCATTGTGTCTACAGGTGTCGGATATCAGTTTGTGGGATGGAGTTCCATGCCTGTTGCACTTGGGCGGTCAATGAAGAGACGGTTAATGCTGGTTGGGGATGACGCTGGAGTTGTCGTCCAATGATGTCCCATACGTGCTCGATTGGAGAAAGATTTGGTGATCTAGCAGGCCAAGGCAACATGTCGACACTCTGTAGAGCATGTTGGGTTATAACAGCGGTATGAGGGCGAGCTTTATGCTGTTGGAACCCCCCCCCCCTTGAATGCTGTTCAAGAATGGCAGCACAACGGGTTGTATCACTAGACTGACGTACAAATTTGCAGTCAGGGTGTGTGGGATTACCACGAGAGTGCTCCTGCTGTCATACGAAATTGCTTCCCAAACCATAACTCCAGGAGTAGGCCCTGTGTGTCTAGGCCGCAGACAGGTCACTAGCAGGCGTTCACCTGGCCTCCTTCTAACCAACAAACGGCTATCACTGCGACCGAGGCAGAACCGGCTTTCATCAGAAAACACAACAGATCTCCACTCCGTCCTCCAATGAACTCTAGCTTCACACCACTCACGTCACAAACGGCAGTGGTTTGGAGTCAGTGGAATGCACTGTACAGGGCGTCTGGCTCGGAGCTGTCCTTGAAGTAACCGATTTGTAACAGTTCGTTGTGCCACTGTGGTGCCAACTGCAGCTCGAATTTCAGCTGCAGACGCAGTACGATTAGCCACAGCCATACGCCGAATACGACGGTCTTCCCTCTCAGTAGTACCACGTGGCCGCCCGGAATATGGTCTTCTTGAGGCAGTACCTTCCCTTGACCACTGCCGCCAATACTCATGCACAGTGGATATATTCCTGCCAAGTCTTTCAGCAATATCGCGGAAAGAAAACCCACCTTCTCGTAGCCCTACAACACGACCTCGTTCAAACTCAGTGAGCTGTTGATAATGGCTTCTTCGTCTTCTCAGAGACATCCTTGACTAACATTAACCCAGTAGGTCAAATCTCAACTGTAAATAACGATCACGAACCTTACAGCGCTTATTTAAAGCAAACCTCATTTGCATGTTCATAGTGTCGCTACTAGTGCCACACTTACGCGCGTAGCTCGAAATTTGAATCGACGTCATCTTTCAGATGTATAAACACGCCTACCAAATTTCGTTTATCTAGCACAGCTCCTTTCTAGTGTTGGGATGTTTTTCCCCACAGTGTATATCACCTGATTAAATTAAAACGAGTTTTAAACGTAAAAAAAGCCAGTAAAAAACTATTAAATTAACACAGTTTTGATGGTTTTCGCAATTAGATGCTCCACAATTTGCCCCAGAAAATATTTTTTACTTGAGAAATACATAAAATATTTCATTAAAAGTACGCACAACCAGTATTTCTCTCGAATTAGCTGGTCGCTAAAGGTGATCAGCCTTAATTTTTTCAGGAATGTCAGAAACAGTAGTCGAAAGTCTTGTGTTGAAGTCTTTTAGCACTTCAAATAAAATTTCAAGGTCCCTCAGATGTCTCTAGATAATGAAATCATGACAGCCAACCCAATGATAGAGCGAACTGCTCTATAAAAGCGTTGCTGCATTACTACAATTTTTGTAAATGTTAATTATAACGTTTTGCATAGTTTCTAACCTTTTATGTCTCTTGAAAAGATTTTAGATGTTTATATTTTGCGCGTTCTTAAATTCCAGATAAAAATCTTGGCCCAATACGCTGATTTCTTGAAAATGAATGTTGCTCAACTTATGCAATTGCCTTTTTTTTTATATATATATATCACAAATTTTTGAAATAGACGTTGGCTCCTAACTAATTTCTAAACCATTTTATGCAATAAAAATCAACCTAAAATAATTCGTTAGTCTCATGATCAAGTTAAAAAAATGCATTGAAACAAGAAGCTGATTAGTCAATTGTTTAAAGAACGACTTTCGTATTCAACATTACCTAGAGCCACAAACCACTCTTGACATCGCTTTTTAAGAGATCAGAGCTCAAAAGTAAGAAATAATTTTGTCTAATGTTATGTCCTTTGAAATATCTTAACATTGACTTTAGTTTCTTATCTATCGATTCCGCACACATACAAGCAGGTACACAAAGTTTCTTTTGAAAAAAATCGATAGAATTTCATGATATCGATTAGAAATTGTTGTGGTAAATGAAACAGCAAATTTGTGTTTTCTTAAAATATAATCAGTTTATTTTTCAAAAAATACAAAATTTGTATTTTTTTATATCTTATTGCAGCGTTTCTCAACCTTTCAGTATTCGTGGTCCAGTTTTCAATTTAGTAAGTTGTTTTACTTTAATAAGTTATTAAATATGTAGAATTGTATTTTGTTTTCTGTGTGTATGTGTGCTTTTCTTTCAGTCAGTTAATCAATTTTTTAAATTTAATATATTCTCTTGGATATTCTGGCGCCCCTCACCTTGAGAATCGCCTGTCTTATTGGTTCATAAATTATTTTAAGCATTATAGTCTTTCAAGGAATAAAATGTCCTGCATACATTAATTAGATGGTGATCGAAATTTAAGTGATGCATTTAAAAAAATTGCAGTAGTATGTAAAAAAAGTACCAATTTAGATGATAAATCGATATCTTTCGAAGATTGAAATTCAAGCTGTCGACATTACTAAAGCCTCTTACTCCAATTTTTGACGGATATAAAAGTTATGTTTACAAAAAAGTTACTAGAATGTAAATTATAGATGCTAATATGCAATGCAATTAAGTGCTATCCTTGGAAATTTCCTGCACACTCCCAAATAAATGTGTCAATTTCTCCGAGGAAAGCGACATCTAGGTGGAAACGCAATATAAAAAACTTCCATCAACCAGCGAAAGTTGTTTAACTGTAGTTATCTTGAACAAGTATCAACAGCAGCGATCTCAATCACAACTTTTTCGAATATTCCTTCAAAAATGGTGCCATTTCCTTTCTGTACATAAAACTTGTGGACACACTGAACGAGATAGTAAACGCTAATAATAGATCAGTTCCCATACAAGTTAGTTTCATGCTTATCAATACAGAGCAGGCATGCATTCTGGGCGCCTTTGGTTTCAATTGATTGAATCCATGATTTGCAGCTTTAGTAACACGATCATATACAAAATTCCATTCATCTCAATCACTGCGTTTTTGACTAATCACATTCAGTCATTCAAAAGGGCAGATTAGAAACAATTCTTTGACGGATTGAATTCAAAATTAAATAGTACAATAAAATAAATAAAAAATTCATTAATTCAAAGTAAGTGAATATATTAATTTTTTTTCTTTTTACGAAATTATTTAAAAAAAATATTTTTATTAGAATAGATTTCTTTATAAAATCGTTTAAATTTTATATTTGCATTTACATTCGTATCAATGCTATTTTGTATCTTCAGATGTTCTTTTTTCAAATTCTGACCTTTGGTGGCATAGCTTCATAAATTAAAATCTAATGCATATATTTCGTTCATTACTAATTTAGAATATATGACTAGTTCATATAAAATAAAGCCAATGGCAAAATTTTCACAATACTTGCATGTATTAGTCGTTAGTACATTTGAAATCAAGCTGACTTTTTGACTCGTTACTTTTTAATAGAGCAAAATTGGACAGAATTAATTACATGATGTTAAAATATTTATATGCTCAGGACATTTCAGTTGAAAATGCATAGTTTATATAATTAGCATTAAATCACCCTATGAGACTAAAATTCAGCAGTTTAATTTTGACTTGATATAGGATATAGCGATCCAAAATGTCAATATTTCAAAAAAAAAAAAAAAAAAACATCTGCAATCAAATTTCAGTAAAAAAGTAAAAGTTGAGTAAAATATGTAAAAGTTTTTTTTTACATTATATCATAGTAAAAAAAATACATAACTACAGGTTTTCCCATATTTATTTCACTGCAATATGTTCAAGGATAAATTACATCTTTGGTCCTTAAAAAATACAACACACATGCAGCGATCAAACAAAGGAAAAAAACAGATATCTACAAAAAAAAACTATAAATAGTAATTCAGAAATACAGCACCTAAAAATCTATACAATTTTTAGTTTCACACAGCTACAAAATGAAAATACATTTTGATCATACAATATCTGATGTGTATTATTTTATAAAATCTCAAGAAAAAATCTGAAATAAATTACATTTCAGATCATTGATGTGGCATTTTTAAAGTACTGTAAAAAAATGAAACCCGTGCAAAGTGAGCAATTTGATTTTATTAAAAGTTGTAGTCAGCATTTAAAATAATTATTTGGCACCGTAAAAGCATAAGAGGAGAAAACTGTTTTGCATTAAATTTTTTTTAAGAATAAAAGTTAGAAATTATAAAACTTAAAAGTAAATATTTCAGTGCAAGTTAAATTATGATAATATATGCATACTATGGTAATTTAGAAAATACATTGTTTTGGTCCACATAAATGGCAAATTTCGAAAGTTCATTGTAAATGGAATTATTCAATTCATTATTGAATGTGCTTAAGAAACAGTGATAAATGAAAATATTGCACTTGGCAGTTCGAGAATATCTTGAACAATTTTATTTGTCATTTTTTTATGCATTTCATATGCAAAATTAATCTGATAAATTATCTTTGTAATACATACATAATAAAGTTGATTCCAGTGTTTTTCATTTAATCTGAAAAGTAATATTGAAATTTAAATACTGCAAAAGTATGCTTGAAATATATTTACTAAAGATAGGAAATTTTAAATATTTAAAATCAGTCTTTTTCTCAATTCAGACTGTAAAATCACAGAATAAAATAAAACTTCCAAATATACCTAAACTTGCTTTAATAGCCTGTATATTAAGTAACATTAAAAGACTAGTCAATAATGAAGAGCTAGGATCTCATTTGTACCTCAATATTTAGACTAAAATTCAAAGCAACATACTTAAAAGAAATGAGTATTATTTTAAGTACAATCTAAAAGCAAATGCAGTAAAATCTCTATATATTTGTAAACACACTAAATCAAGTTAAATATATTTTGAAGCTATTTCTGACAGTAAAAGAAATATTTGAACTTTCTTAGAACTACCAACACTGAACAAAACATACTACTGCAAAAACAATATGAAGTAGCATTTTGGTCCAAACTATGCTTGCAGGAATGCGTACTATATCAAAATACTTTAACAGATTCATTAAAACTAAACCAAAGTCCTTAATTTCATATTTGCCATTTTAGATTTATTAAATATAAAGTAAATAAAACCATAATAGAATAAAATTTACTTTTAATCTTGTATAAATTATATTGAAATTGGTTACTTGTCTCCATTCGATAATTAGAATATTTTGACTATAGATAACTGCAACATTTGGTCAAATTTTGATGATTATATTTCTACATAAACTACAGCTTAAGCATAAGTGCAAGACAAAAACACAACTAATGAAAAGTCTTAATAAAAACATAATATCACAGTTCCATGCAAATCTGTAAAGAAACACATTAGCACCAAAATTAAATACTGAAAAAAAATTTATAAGGTAACAAAATTTTATTTTAATTTTAAAAAACTCATATCGATTCCATGAATGATATTGTCAACAAATGGGAAAAAAACACCAATAAAGTTTCAAATTAGCCATATAAAACTTTTCTTTGAGGATAAATAATAAAATTTAAACAGAACAGCAATTAATAATTATTTTTTGTTAAATGCTATTATGTTACAGGAAAAGTTTAAAAAAAAAAAGTATGGTTAAAAATATTCTTCAATTTAGTGAAGAAGAAATGTGTTGGAGATATCTACTTTATATCATAATTATTAAATCATGCTTAAATATTTTTTAAATTCAGTATGTTAAGAATTAAAATGCTTTACATAAATTTTAAAAAGACTCTTTGGTATATGGATAATATTAGCAGAATAGATATTAAAAAATAAAATACATTTTAAAAGAAGCAAATTAGTATATGTATATATGTCCATGCTTGAATAACTTCCACCCAAAAGTAAGAGCTCATCAAATGTTTATAAATATAACTTAACAAGTACTTAATTATTACAAAATGGAATGCTCACACTCAAGAAACCATTTTCAGTTTTAAGATATTTTCAAGTTATTCAGTTAAACTAGTTTAAGGTTAATAAATAGATCCTATAGCAGCACATGAAAATTTGAGAAACTTTAATCTACTACTAATCCTATTTACAACCCTTTTTGACGAGTTTCTTCAGCAAACTTCACTCAACCTATCATTCAAAATCACAAAATAATAAATAACATCCTAAGCAGGAACTATAATCTATGACCAGTTTGTTGTTGTGTATCATCAAATATTATTTATCTTACAGTTAAATATTTCATATACTCTTTGTTACAATTCATAAGACACACTTCTTACTTTACACTCTTCCTATAATACAATAAAAGCAATCAGTCTGACCTAAGAAACATACTGCCTTTTGCAGTGGAGAAACCACCATGCACCAAACTGTCCAAAATTTCGTAGAATTAGATAAATATTTATCTTATTCTTTATATATATATATAGATATATAAATTTGTATATTTATTTTGTTTTATTTTCAAATGCCATGTGTTAAATCTAAATGTAACCTCCCTTCCTTAGTGTTCGTAACGTTCCAACTGTACCCACATCGGGACAGCTCGGTCTTATACTTCGAAGACTGTTCAATTGTAACACTGGATTCGGCATTCGAGACAAAGGCGGGGCAACAGTGGGTGTAAGACCAATTGCAGCGGGACTTTTGACAATTGAAACAGATGGTGGGACATAGCCCCATGGTTTATCGAGCAATGTTTCTGGGCTCACAGTCTTTCTGGAAACTTCCTCCTGCCCAGAACTGGAAGTTGGAAATGATACAGTCTTGAAAGAATCTTGCCTCTTGGCGACTGCTTCAAGTCTGGAGGAGATGGTAACAGTCGAACTGTCCGATGTTAAAGTCTCAGTGCTAACAGTACGCTTATTGAGGCAGCATTCACTCGTTGGTATCAATGTTTTTAGTCCAATACCTTCAATGCTTTCCATTAGGTCCAAATTAAGGCCGGCAGATGCCTCTCTGGTACTTCTTTTAGGTGGTGGCTGCGAGCGTGATCTGCGAGGCTTTCGGAACAAGTGATATCCTTTAGCAATGGATGCACTACCAACTAAATCTGGAATCCTAACTGCTGTAAATGGCAGAGGCGATGATGGTGGAGAGCCTTCAGGTGAAGGAGCTGGGGTGGGTGTGGGGGAGACTGACTAAAAAAATGAGATGTACCATTTTAGTAAATCATACAATGCATAACATTTTACAAAAATGTTTTAATTGTATAGTTTTTTTAATTACTTCAATACACATAAGGAAATTTATCGAACTAAAATAGGTAAAGTGTAAATATATAAAGCTTCCTTCCCAAGGGAAGATACAAATAAATTCTTAATAACACCAACTTTTATATTATAACCATATTTTCAGCTAGATCTGATGCTGTATCTAGCATAGCCAATTTTATTGTTTTCACCTTTGTAAATAAAGTATGCAATGATAAAAACTTTCATGGTTTTTAAAAAGAAATTCTGAGACAGACACTGTGCTATTTTATACAAACAATGTAAACAAAGCTACAATTAATTAAAATAATCAAATGCATATAACACCATTTAAAAAATAAAAATACAAAACATATTATAGAAATTTATTAAATGAAAAAAATGTCAGATATGATAAATATCTATTAAAAGATGATTAATGACTATAACAGTGAGTTATGAAATGGAAATAAAGATGCTAAAAGATTATTTTCAACCATTTTATACAAGATTAAAAAATATTATAAATAAATTAGAATAGCAGATTTTCATAAAAAGGCTGTAGAAGCTGAAAAGTTAAAATATTCTATTCATTTCATAATTTTTGTACATTTATGTGTTTTTATTTTGGTTTTTGAAATTAGAATTATTTGAAAAATGTTACACTTCTTGGAGAGATTTATAGGAGTGAGGCGAGTAAACTTAAAAAAAATGGATGAATTACTATGCTATAACATTATTCATTTCCCTCATTCCAATCACTTGCTTTTCTTCCTGTAAGAAAATATATCTATGCATTTCGGGCATTAAACAAAGTATGCTATGTGATCATTAAATAGTTTTCCTTACACATATATTTATGAATGTGGGCAATAAATGAGCTGATTAAAAAAAACATGATCAAAATCTTATAGCAAAACAACAATTACTATGCAATTTGCATAAAGGAACAAGAGTTATAATAATGCAAAAGACAAATTGTTCAAGTTCCTTTTTTTTAATAGCATTTGCAGCATCATAAGAGTCTAGTAGAAAAATTTATGTAAAAGTCATTTGAATTCATCAGATATTAACATTAACCAAAATAGGCTAAACACAATTTTCATTTATCTGGACATTTGGGATTCAAAAATGCTTCGTAAAATTTCATCAAAGCTTTAAAATCAAACACATTCCAGGAAAACCAATTAGTTGACAAAAATAGCTAGTTACTGATAAAATGTAAAAATAAGCCATAATTCAGAAAAATTATTTGGAAATGGGTTGATTTTTTTTCCAAATAATGCTTAAAAGTATTATGCACACAAAAACAAGAGGAAAAACACATCACATCACACAAAAGGGCAGAGATATGGCAGATAATTTATCATCATGGACAGGAAAAAAGGCTTGAAAGATATTTTGATGCCCAAAAAAATTACTTAGCAGTCAACATCTTAATTTATAATTTGGATACACATCGGAATATCCAAACAAAAGCTGACTTGCAATAAACACTCTGTGAATGATTTTTATTAATATTTTGAACAGTATTTTAACATTTAAATTACTTTATTCAAAGCTAGTCTCTAGTGATATATATAGGTATATCATACTGACTGATTTTTTAAAACATTATTTCTGTAATACAAATTAGTAATAATAATATTATAAAAGTTAGCAAGTTAATTTTAGCTTTTTAATTCTACATATAGCCATTGAAAACACCTTTATGCGTTTCCCTGATATATTTGAATTGGTTGAGAATCAATAATATATTTCCTATATATTATATATGTCCCAATCCTATATTTCCATTTTCTAAAAAAAATATTTTCAAAATAAAAAAATAATCAAAATGTTAACACAGAATTTAATTCATTAACATAATATTAACTATTAAGAGAATAGATGCTTTATTCTTTGAAAAGAAAGTGACGCAAAACTGTTTCTAACCTTGACCGATGAACTTATAGCAGATGGTACCATGGCATGTATCCCACGCTCAGTCAAAAGTTTAGCAAGGCTTTGACCAGTCAGTGAGTAACCAGATCCTTTCTGTTGGGGACTGTTGAGTGTAGATGGGGGTATGGATGTTATTCTTGTTGATAACTGCACGTGAGGATAGCTAAAATGTTCACAGGAAGGGAAACTTTCAGGATAACAAGACAAACACAAGGAAATTTACACACAATGCAATGCAGCATAAATTATATAAACACTTTATTTATTGCACAGTATAATAATATAACTATGCAATAAATAGTTATTTAAATGGATATTAATGAATAATTTATTTTTTAACATGCTATGACATGCTTGCAATCATGGTGCCTTCACATAAAACACTGTAACTTGAAAGACCAATTATCCAATATAATCATTAAAAAACCATTAAATAACTAATTAATTTAATACAAAAATTGATAATTATGCCAAATTTTACAACTAACACAGAGACTATTACATTACAGAAAAGTAAAGAAATTCAATTTGAAATAACTAATAAAAAAATTTAAAATACTAATAAGCAATTTTTATTTTCTATGAATATATATTTACATACTAAAGTAATTTACTAATATACAAGAATGCATTAAAAAGTATTTACTTTCTTAAACATAATTATGACAAATAATTTTAATGGCATATATCAATTTCAAAATACAAAAAAAATATAAATATAGAATCTTCCCAGTTATCAAATGTTTTATAATTCCAATAAATTAAAAAATTCTGTTTTTTAAAAAATTAAAATATCCCAAACTAAAACAATACACTTGTTAATGAATGGTTAAACTGCTTCAATTTCAGTAACTTGTCAACAGATAATTCTCATTTGATATCTCTCATCAGATGCTAATGATATTTTCTCATCAGATGATCACATGATATTCTCCAACATGCAGATTATTTGAAATTTCCTTCTATGACAATATGACAATATTGTGATCAACCATGTTTAAATCAACCTGACACAAGAGTATATAATAAATATTAATTAAAGGGACATTCAAGAATAGCAAATAAATTGACATCAAGATGAAACCTGCACACTAATATGTAACTCAAGGGTATACCATAATGGAATAAGCTATGCAAATGCTTAAAATTAGCATTTAGCTTATCACAGATCAAAGGATCTCAAAGAGAAACAAATTTTTGTCGTTAAATTATAGAAAATAATTTGAGACTGAGCAGAATTAATGAAATAAGAGAACCCATTGAAAGAAAATGTATTTAAATATTTATCTATTTACAATCTTTTCAGCTGAGTTAATAAGCAACAGCAGGGTGCTTTCAATAACTGGCAACATTCCACAGTATATAAACTAAATTATAAAAATCTGAACCATAAGATGTGTACATAATAGTTATTAAAAGTATGTACCTATTTTTTGCAAGAATACCTAATAATTACTTTTAATATAGCAGTATTAGAATTCATATGCTTGATACAGTATGTTACATAATTAAAAATTATCTATTGATAATTGGTTATAATTTATAATGGTTTTGAAAAATATTTTAAATGCACAAAAACTTTAATTCATGCAAATAATTCAAAACATTAAATAGGGAGGAATGGGAAAAAATCGATTTGAAATAACATTTTAAGTTGGTTGTAAAAAATATACATAAATACAATAAAAAATAATTCAAATTATTTATACTGGAAATCATAGGAAAAAAAATGTTTCATAAAATTTCTCTCCACCCTACCTGATTTTACAAAAAGAACTTGCAAGGCATATGGAGGTAAGTAAAATATTGAATGAGTATTAGTAGGTTTTGATTTAAAAATTAAATGCATCAAACCCAAACCAAGCAAAAGCAACAGACAAAGCTTACTGTGAATGTTTATCTCTCAGCAAGACATAGAGTCAGTACAGAATTTAAATGTGCTCTAGTTAGAATACTGTGAAAGAAGTTTCAGATATTACTACACTACATGAAATTCTAGAAAAATAATAAATTACTAAGCAAAGAAAGTGTTTGTTAAAAAAGAACTGAATAGCAAAACAATTTAAAGCAAACAACAAACCTTGGGGTAACATTTGTCATTTCACTTGTTTTTAAAGCAGATGTGGTGAAAGTATAAACTGATGATGTATCCATAAAGCTTTTTCCAGGATTAGAAAAATCTGCAAGAACCATACAAATTATGTTTAAAAGAATTTTTTTCCTCCCGACGGTACAATATGTCAATTGGAAATCATGTTAGTCATTCAGCTATATTATTAACATAAAATTGACTCAAAATTAGTATCTAATTATTAAAAAAATTGCATTCACAGGGAGATAAAAAAAAAACTGTGTTCAATTCATATATATATCTACTATATTCTCTCTGCAATCAATCTAACTTTCTACTATACAATGATATAAAACACTGGATGAGTGTTTTGATAAGTTGAATATATTATAAAAGTGACAAGATGGATAAATCGATAGAGAAAACAAATACTAAATATACATCAATTAAAATTTAAGAAAAACCAATAATTTAAAAAACAAAATTAAGTGTGGGATGTCAATGTTTAAAAAATAAGAAGGGTAATTTAATATATAGCAAAATTTACAGATTTTTATTGATTACTGAATTTTTTTTGACAAAATAAACCAAATGATTAACTATATTACATTGTATTATCTATAATTATTAAACGATTTTTTTAATTTATGAAACATACATGAAATGTGAACTTTTCAGATAACATAACAACACAACACAAAATTTAGTAAAGACAAATTCAATAATTATAAGTGGGGATGAAAATTTTAAGCATTTTTTTTTATTATTCATATAAATATATTTAAGATTTAAAAAAAAAAAAACTATCACTCCATGATGTAGCTTAAGGAAACAAAAGCAACTTGGGAAATTAATTTAGAATAAAAATTCAGATTTAAAAAAAAACTAATTCAAACCATCTATTCGAATTCAGGAATTTAAAAATGGAAACAGTTTAGAAAAAATTTAATGCATAATTTTTAAATTACTGTTAGAAGTTCATCATAAAAAAGAATTCAGAATAATAATAAAAATTTTATATGAAAGTATCAGAAATTATATTATTATAAGCATAAACTTATGAAGCTCATTTCAGCTTGAAATTTTACATTAAATATATGCTGGGAAAACAATAACAAACAGAATTAGTTTTATAAAAATACAAACCATCATCTTCTTCAAAATCTCCAAGACTAACTTTCTCATCAAAATCTTTCAATTTGGTTTCACCTCTAATTTTGACACCCGGTCTAGATTCAAAAATGCCACCCAAATGAGGAGTTGCTAATCTTTGCCAATGATGCAGTGTCTGAGAGCCTGCATATGAAATCAAAGTCATTTTGAATTTGTACCAGAAAGTATACGAGTTAAAAGTTATATAATGTAATTTCAAAACTTCTAACATATAATAAAACAACACATCCATCTATACAAAATGCTAAAAAACGTGGCATAGAAATCAAACTTATTACTTGTCAAATAGCAACAGTTAAATATAAACAAATTGTATGAATTTCAGTCTACTTTATTCATTGAAGATTTTCTACAGTCACTTTAACAAAATGTTTTGCTTAGTTAATTGATGGAGTTTAGTAATATTATAACTGTTTTGGAGGCTAATTGTGTTCCCAAAGAATACATACAATTGGAGGAAAGAAGATATGAAAGAAATCGAGAAATAGGCATCAAACAAAAATTTTTAATCAAGTGTAAAAAATAAGCTTAATTTTTACCAGATAAGTAATTGTTGGTCAATAAGGCTTAAGATTAAAGTATGATTCGCGTCAATCATCCAAAAACTAGCTAAATCTGCCATACTGGATAAATATCAGAAATGGCAATAAACATCTTTTAAAGTTGTAGTAAATGATAGTGATAATCACATTTAATAAGAAATTATCCTAAAATATTTTAGTTTTAGTCATCATAATTATATTAATTTTTAGGCCAGAATCATTATAACTTGTTTACAAAAGTTCATATCCATATCACCCACAACAATTATCTTACATAAAAAAAAAATCTTTATATTTCTTAAGATCATTTACCTTAAGGTTCTAAAGATATCCAATTCATTTCCATACAATTTTCTCTTTAATTTTAACAACATTTTTAATTGAGTTGAATACATTATTTGAAACAATGGTTTTAAATGCTATGACTAAATTCAAATTCATCTTCAAAACATTCAATTATGTATTTTTACCAATTATTAATTTGGTAGTAAGATTTTTACTTCTGTTTTTATTTTGTTATATGTATACATTTAAATTTTCAGTAAATTGATTCAATTTATGTTTTACAATCATGCCCTATAACAAAAAACTTTTTTTTAAAGTAACGGCTCTCGTATTAATAGCCTAAAAAAGACAATTTGGGGTAAGAAAATTAGTAAAATTGTAGAGGAAAAAACAACACATTTTGAAACTTCTATAAAAAATATTATACAAAGAATTAAATATAATACTAATCATATCGACAACATAATTAAAAATACTTTTATCAAATATTGTAATTTGCCATTCATTTATATGATAAATATAAAGCTGCCATCTGCTGAATTTTTCTGATGCCTTGTTAACCTTATTCAAACAAATACCATGTTTTAAATATAACAATACTTTCTTTAAATATTTTTGAAGGAACAAAAAAAAAAAAGAGCAAATGGTAGGATAATGTAAATTAATAAATAAATTTAAAAACACATTTGCATTAGCAAAAATGTTTAGACAAAAGATAAACATTCCATAAATGCTCAATATTAATATCAGATTAACATTTCATCCCTTTTTATATTATAATCAACATAAAGAATTGCTCATCCACAAGGTAAATGAATGGTTAAAATGTGGCACAATATATAAAACTGGTTATTCTTCACATTTATAAATCTACAATTTTCCAAGATAAAATAAATTCTTTTTTTCTTACATGAAACACTGGAACCCTAGTAACTAGAATAACATATTTATATAGTATAAATAATTATTTAATCAACTAGAATAACATATTTATATTATTTTCAGAAGGTATTTTCTAGTTTATTAATTTTTCCCTATCAACAAGTTGTTAACATATTTTTTTTAATTTTAATTCAAATTCCTTTTATGTACATTAGTAAAAAAATAAATGCTATCTCAGTGATACTTGAATAAAATTCCACTACACTTTAAAAAATTATTTGCTTTGAATCAATACATTTGACTGAATCATTTATTTTTATCATTTATACATACATTTTTAAAAATATTAAGATTTTAATGAATTTACAAGAAGTCTGACTACTTCATCAAAATAATTTTTATAAATCTATGTTTTATGTTTGATGAACTTACAAATATATTTATTTTTAACCACATTTGAAATATTTAATATATCTGAAAAAATCTGCCAATTCCAAATTCAAGAGGCTATTCAAATAAACTTAAAACACATTCATTTTGAGATCATATACTGTAAGTAAGGTGAAATTAACTATTTTACTCCATTCAGAATCATCAAAAGAAAAACATGTTGCAAAATTAAATATTTTAAAATAGAACAGAATGTAAACAACTCGTAACAGATGACAGAAAATAGAAGAAGAAAAAATATTATAAAGCAAAAAAAATTTTATAAAAATTTCATGAGAACAAAGTGAAATCATTAATAAAACATTAAATAATTTCGTTACAATGATTTATAAATTACTTAATTAAACTTTTAAAAATAAAAAACAGTAAAAATTATTGAATTTTATTTAAATACTAAAATTCCAATTTTACTGACTATTACCTTAAAAACCTTTATCTTTAAAAAATTACCTTTAAAAAAATATTTGGATTGGAAAAAAATATTGTATGTTTCTGGTTTATTAATTTTTCCCCAACAAGTTGTTAA
Organism: Argiope trifasciata; assembly: GCA_026543055.1. Taxonomy (NCBI): domain Eukaryota; kingdom Metazoa; phylum Arthropoda; class Arachnida; order Araneae; family Araneidae; genus Argiope; species Argiope trifasciata. Next base: position 3,453,957 of record JAPMOQ010052972.1, on the reverse strand, counting down.
CAGTTTTTTTTTTTATTTTAATTCAAATTCTTTTTATGTACATAAGTAAAAAATAAATGCTACCTCACAGATGCTTGAACAAAATTCCACTGCACTTTAAAAAATTATTACCAAGCAACAAGAAAAAAAATGTTTTATAAAAACTTCAAAAGAACAAAGTGTTTCAAAGCTATAAAGACCAAAAAACGCCCATCAATAAACATTAAATAATTTTGTTGCAATGATTTATAAATTACTTAATTAAACTTTCAAAAATAGAATATAGTAAAAATTATTAAATTTTATTTAAATACTAAAACTCCAATTTTACCGATAACAGTATCATCTTAAAAAAAAAAATTTGGAATTGTAATTTTTGATTTTAAAGTGTTTTTTGAGTTTCTCTACTATACACATACATATATATCATACACACACAATAGAATGAATGTTACCTTCCAACGGTTTAATAATTTGAAGTTTTTCAGGGAACTGGTATCGTCGGATTGTGCGCCCATATAGAGATTTCCTTGTCCAGGAGTCCCCACCCGCTTTACCAAGTTCAGTGTTTAAATCAGTGGCAGTACCAAAGCCACTGCTAAAGCTATGTAATCCTACATCCAACTTGTTCGGCCGCATTCTCTCAGTTTTGCCATCAACAAAACTGAAAACATAAAAAGAAAAATTAATATACACAGTATAATTATAAATTGAAATATGCTGTTTAAAGACCGTTTAAAATACACTATCTTAAACCTTTTGAGATTAATGAAAATTCTGCTTTCTCTCTACATACAGGCTGAAATGGCACATGAAGGTTCTGCAATATATTTGTATATTATCTCTTATAGTGTATTTTTACTTAAGTATTCATGAATATTTTACGCTTATTGGATTTTGTCCTAAAAATTTCAAGAGCAGAATTAACAATAGTGGGAAGTGAAAAAAAAAAAAAATGAAACATCTTTAGCACAGCAGAAAAATGTATACTGAGATTTTCAATATTTGTTTTAAAATGAATAATGATGTACAAAGCAACAATTTAGATCATTGTTGCTTTGATCTGAATTCCTTCATTCTATTCCTTCTATTTCCTTCCCTCCAATAAATAAATAATAAAAATACAATGATTTCTTTTAAATCCAACCTATTAAAAAATTATCAGTTTAATTTATAAATAATTATAAAGATCTAAATTTTTTATAAAAATGCCATACATTTTTGTTTTATTTCAAAATGTAACAAACATACTAATTATTAATAAATATTAGAAACAATTTTTCAAAAAAGATTTCCACATTTCTCTTTAAATTTTTTCAAGTTGCAATTGAAACTCCTACTACAAATACTGCATATATGTTGCCATCAGCTCATTCTCAAAATTCCAAACAAACACATTCTATTTCATTTATTTATTATAATTCAGAATCAGAAAATTAACATAACACCCAGTAAATATTTTACTTCCAAACAAAGGTAATTTAATTTCACATTCAAACAAAAAGTACTGAATTCTAAAGCAACTTCTTCAGATTCTACAACATCTCCTAGTTACTAATTTATTTATCCATTTTGTTAAAACATAATAAGTTCTCAGAAATAAAACAATTAGAATTATGACTTAATGTGCCACTTTTTTACAGAAAAGCAACTTTCTTTAAAGTGTTAAATTTTTTCACAGTTCACCATTTGACAAGAATTTTTTGTGGAATAAAACAAATAATTTCTTGAGGAAAATTCCTAAATTAATCATAATTCTGTGACAAATATTAAATACATATTATTACATACATTATTATATACATATTATTATATGTTGTCCTTTGTAACTGCTAATATTTTGCAGTTTTTCAGAAATATAGGTAGCTGAAAGGCATTCATCAACATGCTAAATAAATAAAAATTCGATATTTTATTTAAAATAATACAGTATTAAAATAACTCACGTATCTGGATTTTCATCGTCTGTACTATAACTTTCTGCATATGCTGATTCAGTATCTGAAGCAAGGTCATTAAATCCTGATGATAATGATGATAATTGACTGAGAGATGAGAAACATGTGGATGTTAAACTTGGACGACCCCCTGTACCACTCATGGTATAATGTGAGCGGGAAGAGCTAAAGCGATTACGTGCTGGTACACCATGGTTAGCATACCGAACTGTATTGAACACTTTTCGACTGTGAGATCTACAATAAAATAAATATATTATTAAAACATTTTTGCATGGATAAATTATAAAATGTAAAATTCTAATAAAGTTGAATAAAATTGTATTTAAAGTATTTTTTAATAAATCCTGACATTAAATAGAGCAGGGAAATCCCAATTACATTAATGACATTATTACAAATTACATTTAATAAATGAACCTGAAAAGGGTAATGACCTTGAACATTTGTCTAATAAAATATTTTTAAAAAGTAATAAAAAAATAAATTCTTTATTCCTATTTTACTTAATTTTAAAAAAATAATGTGCAGCAAAAAATAATATATAATATCAACTCCTTTATAACAATATTTTTTTTCAAATAACAATGTTCAATTAGCCCTTTTTATAACCATATAATTTTAATTTAGAAACAAAGTCACAAATTAAATTTATAAAGATTTGAGCCTAGTAAAATAAATAAATAAAAGATAATAAATAGTTTAAAAAATCAAACTGTAAATGAAGTTTCAATTTACGTAAGCAATTAATATAAGTAAGAGGAATCAGAGGGGAATCTACTTTATCTACTACTACTACTGAATCTACTTTTCAAAAATAATCTAAAGCAGATAAATCATTGTCCTTTTTTAAAAATATTTAATTTTCATTCAATCCTTTGTACATTATTTAAGACAATACTTACGGCCGTTCATCAGATGAATAACCATCACTGTCTCTTCCTCCCAAAGATTGTTCAAGTTCACTTGCAAGAGAATCAGGATTGATATATGGGCTAAACATCCCAAAAGTCTGCCAAGTATTTGCACTAGGCAGTTTATTTCTTTGGGCCTGCTTAGCCTCAGCCTGGAGCTCTTGAAATGCAGCCATAAGCTCTCCATATTTCTCTTTCATATCAATAAGCTCTTCTGACAGTTCATGTTGACATTCCTCAGCAATTTCTAATTTACTGGTTAAACACTCATTATCAGCAGTTACCTGTAAAAGTAAATGCAAGTTGAAATTTAATGAAATATGGAAACAAAAGAAAGATTTGTGGAAATAGGCAGATCATTCTGACCTTATGATTCACAGACAGGAAAATATAAATTATACCAAAGTACAGATTATCAAGATGTTCATAAGAAAAATATGTTGGGAATAAGTCAAAATTATCCTATTTATATGGGCAGCATCCGCAATTGGGTTCAAATTGTTTGAATCCAGCTAATTCGATGCAGTCACACAAGAGCAGAAATCTAAAACAAAATGCTAATAAGATGACTCTTATTTGCATATCATTGAAGAAGATAAATTTTTGTTTTTCGCCGTACATATAAATAAGAAGTCAAATGTTAGATTAAAAGATCGACTGAATTTTTAAGATGCTTTTTTTTGTCGTTGTGTGTATTTCAAGTAGATGTGCATCATTCGATAAGTATGTTTTTACTTTTTGTTCTGGTTACGAGATGTAACCATGCTTAAGTAAATGTCAAATTATTCTCTAATCGTCATTGCATGGATCTCATTTTTAATAGATAAATCTAATTTACCAATTAGGTCAAATATATCTCAAAAAAATATGCTCCAGAAAATGTCAGCTACAGAGTAGCATTTCAAATCAAATTTTATAGGTGTAAAAAAAATTATTTTGACTATATTTGGTGTACTATTTCAAACATAAAAATTTGTTTATTGAATACAAAAGTTGGGGCTGAAAGACATCCCCATTTTTCGGCATTAAAGAATTATAAAATTTAAAAATAAAGTCTTTGAACAGAAGAATCGCCAATAATCTTGTCACTTTATTGTATGCTTTCAAAAAAACTATGCCCCTAGTATGATAAAAAGAAAAAATACCATGAAGCAGAATCATGTTTCATAATAGTCAATGGATAATTTGTGTGGACTTCAAAAAGATAATTATCATCTTGGTGAGCAAGAGAGCACAAAAATGCAATAAGATTTATTATTATTTTTTTTAAGTCTGACCTATTAGAGAAATGAACATGGTTACTGAATGCAGGAATGCCACTCATGAGCTTTCGGACAAGATTAACATTTTACTCTTGCTGTGTGTAAAGGTAAACTGAATAATTTCATGAGAACTTTGTAATAATCATTTTTGTACTAACTATAACAAGAAAGTCTATAAAAAATTTTATAACATAAAAACCCTCTTACATCTCTAAGTTTTCGTTGTAGATCAACAATTTGAGACAACAGTTGAGTAATTTCCTCTTGTTGTCTAATGCTGTCTTCACTCTTCCGGCCCACTTCTTCTTGGAGAACTGTTAATTGTTTGTTTGCTTCAGCTAAAAGAAATTAAGATTATAGAATAAGTACTGTAAATGAATAACAATGCTAAATATACATATGATATAAAGCAGTCATTTTCATATAATTTTTTAAAAACTAAGAAAGAAACTTGAAATTTTTCCATTCTCAAATTATAAAAATCACACAGATGAAAGAAAAGGAAAACAATAAATAAATTAATAAATAAAAATAAGGGTAGAATATATTGAAAATTTTTATTTTCAGATTCCATTCTAATTCAGATAAAGTTGGAAAAACAAATGAAAAATGCAATAGTTACAAAACTCTATCACCTCCTCTTTAAAGACAAAATAATAATTTTATTAATATAGGTATATTTCCCTTACCCTTCATAAGGGTAATTATTAGATTATATTCTGAGTGAGCATTATGCATTTTTATGTTCATTTTGTCTTGTGAAATGTGGAACTTAGAAAATTATTAAATAACTGCTCATAAAAAAGTTATAAAGAAATCATTCTAAAAGAATAATAACTAGGTATTTACTTAGATTTAAAAAATAATGAATAAATGTAATAATTTAATAGTTTAAAGCTATTTTATTAATGCAACTTTTTAAAAATTTATACTTTTCAACTAGCCAACATATCTTCAATAAAAATAAGAAGTTATTTAAAATAACTTACTTAGCTGCCTTACGCAATCAGATATAAGCTGCATTTCTTTCTTCTCTTCTTCTTCAATATCTGTTGTACGTGACACAGCCTGAAATAAATTTATACATTAAAATACAATAAATAACAGAAGGGGAATCCTCTTCTGCCTCCCCCCCAAATCAAAATATTCTTTATGCCACTCACTTCAGCTCGAAGCAGGTTGTTTTCCTCTTGCAAGCAACTAATTTTTTTGTTGAGAGTATCCCAGCTAACGGAAAAACCCCTCTCTCTGCTGCTAAATGAACATTAATAAGCAAATAAATAAACGATGTAATTCATAACACAATGATAATGATAAAAGATTTATACATATTATTTTTTGAATGACCACTGTAACACATCAAATTTCACCTTGTCTTGTAAGAATTCAATTTTTTTTTTCCCATTACACACAATCCAAATGAATTACCTTGAATTAAGAATTACATTACCTAGGTGAACCACTTTCTGAGTCAGTGTCCAGGTCTTGTGTATAGATTTGCAGTAAGCCATTTTTCACTGATAAATCATGCTTCAATTGAATAATCTAAATAGAAAAAAAAAATGTAAAACTTATTTTAAAGAATAAAAAACATGTTAAACTTAAAAACAATGTTGTATACTGAATATTTTAAAACATTAATATAGCTGAGAGATAATTGTGAATCCCTATACTTTAAAGCGAAAGACAGAAAAGCAAAAAATTTGTTAACTAAGTAAGAATTTATTTTTCTACACTTAAATCAGAATTAAAAAATGTTTTTAATAATAATTCGTCTTATGAAAAAAAAAAAGAAAGAAAGAAAGAAGACAGATTTACAACTTTTGTTTGGAATTACAGTGACTGAAAAATTTCTCATTAATGTTTATAAATTGCCACTTAGTTATTTCTGATCCACTAATGTAATTAAAAATTGCTGTCAGTATTTCTATTCTAATTTTAACATATAAGCAATACATAAATACCATTTATATAATAACTAAGCAGTCATTTTGTCAATATTGCAAATTACTAGAACCTGAACAGTTTTATAAAGGTAAACACACACACAAAAGCACCAGACCTCAATAGCATAATTCATCCAGGACTCAATTACCAACAAAATATACTTTTAGAAATAATATAAGTGAAAAGTAAAAAAAAAAAAAAAATGGATGCCATTTAATATTTCCTCATAATAATAATAATAATAATAGCAGTAAAAATCAATATGAATGACAGTATTCAAAAAATGCAATTTTAAAAATTTACTATATTGATCTTTAAAAAAAAAAAAAAAAACTTAAGACCAGATATCCAATGTTGTATAATAGAATAATATTTTTAAAATCTGAAAAAAGGAGATATGTTTTTCTGCTGTATTAGTTCAAGTGTCGTAATAAGTTTCACAATTTAGAAGAATTTAGTTTCATTTTAGAAAATATTTTTTAAGTTTTGTATAAGACAGCCAATCAAAGAAAATATTGATTGTCTGGTAAATAAGAAATCTTTAAGTACAATTTTATTATAAAAAAACATACATGTTTCAAATAAAAATTCTAGCGATTTTTTACATAAATTGTTTTAAATGCATAATATACTATTCACAATCTTGTGTTTCAAAACTGAGGATTTGCAAACAAATGTGAACAAGGTATAGGAATATCTCATAAAAATATTCAATATGTTTAAATATTGCCATATGTAAAAAAAAGCAATAATTAAAACATACTGTTTCATTTGAGGTACTTAATTCTTGTTCAAGTAAATCATTCCTACTACGCAAATCTTTATTCTGATCCAATAAGGATTGTCCAATTCGAGCAGCAAGTTCTAAATCACGTTCTTTCTGCAAAAGGAAAGATATTTTAGATATACAATTTTTACCAAATTTACAACATTTTAAGTAGATAAATTTTAATGGCTATAAATATTTTGCTAATGAGTAGCATGCAATTATTCCCTTATTGCAGAAAACAGACAAAAATCTAATAATTATCGCTGAATTGAGCCAAGTTAATTGTGAAAAAGTTAAAGCTTACTGAAAATATTTTACTGATTACAACCTATAGACAGAAATATTAATATTCAAAGCATTTAACTCATCAAACATTCGACATCTTAATTATTATTTATGAAAATTAATTACTGAATTCTGTATGAATAATTTGAGATTTGTTGATAATCAATGATTATATGAATTCATTAAACATTGAGCAATTTAAAACACTGGTATTTTTTTCCCTTGGAAAGGGAAGGGAGGATTGTAACTCATATATATAAATAACCAATATACAAAGAAAATAAATATCTGGCTAAGATACAAGTTAAATTTTCCATTTAAAACTATCTTGAGATTTCATCTTTTTACATTGTAAAATCTAGTATATGAATTAGGAGTTAATCTTCCAGTTTTTAGTTTTTCAAACTAAACAAATCAAGTAGAAAATAAAAACTTCTGTAATATAAGAATTTTTCAAAGCAAAATTTTGAAATTCATATTAGTAATCTGTAACTGCAGGCTGAATTTACAAATTTATATATGAATTAAAAGAAAGATTCTTATTCATATTATGATCAAGTTATCTGACAAATTGCAGATTTGAAATTCAAATTTAATTTTTTTCTTCTTTTAAAGAAACAAACTTTTTAATATACAACTCCTTTTCAGAATAAAATATGCAGATTTGAATGACTTAGAACTTTAAACTCCTTAATTTCAATGTAGTTCAAATGTAGATCTGATTGTTACATTAAGATAAAATTACAAACATGAAAATTAAAAAGTTAAATCTTAAGAAATCATGTTATATATAACTAGGCTTATGTAGAAAAAAATTTATGTAATATTAATCTGAAATATTTTTGAAAAAGAAAGAGAAAACAAATGCAAATATATTGTGAAAATTAGCTAGAGTCATGAATCAAAGAGCTTTCATATAAAAAGGATTTAATTTAGAACTACGTCATTTAAATAATTCAAAAACCGGATATATCATAATTAAAGAAAGAAATGAAGTTTGTAATGCATATGTATGTTTTTTAGAAACACCATAAAAACCAAACGTAAATTGAATAAAAGATATATTTACTTCTTCCAATAATCGAGTTACTGCATCTATGTCATTGTATGTCTTTGTCATCTGGCTGAGGCGATCAGCACATAAAACTATAAGATGAGGAATAGAAAATCTAACTTAAATTCAATTCAAGAATTCTAACACAAATAAGAATTAAAAACAGTAAAATGTAGATTCAGTCAATGTTGGCATAGTACTCAAAATATATATATACATATCTTTTATTTTCTTTTGTTTCAAAAAATGTTTATTTCAATATTTTAAAATAACCATTTAGTAAACTAATTTGCATCAGAAAAAAAAAAGACATTTAAATAAATAAGAAATTAAATAATATTAGCAAAAAAATAATTGAGTTCTAACATACTATAATTCTTGCAAGATGATTTAAAGTACATTACAAGTTCTAAACACTCTTAAAGGCAAATTATTATCTCATTTTAAAATTTGCAACAAACCTAATACATTGTTATTGTTTGTAGCTGTTTTGCTAATAAAAAAAATGTCTAATTTTATAATTTTAAACATGAAATATTACTGAAACTAATGATACAACTTTTCTTCAGTGGATTTCATTGCTTATTGATAATAAATTTAGTAGTCCTCCATCCCAACATCACACTTGAAAAATTTAAATATTGTCTTTATAGCATTTACATTCTGACAACATTAATTCAAAAAAAAAGTTTAAGAATCTAAACGCATTACAGTATTTTAAAGTGTCAGCTTCTGGTTGCAGAATTACTTTTGAGTAAAAATTATTATTTCAACAACATATTAACACACTTTTTAACCTTTAGAAGAGTCGTTTTGAATCAATTTAAAAATTACCAGAAAATGTCTACTACAATAAGGAAAACAGAATATATATAAGAAACATTAAATTAAAATAAATCGTTGTGCTAAACTCACAAATGTTGAGTGGAAAAGCCTATGGGAGAAAACTAACACTGAAGTAATTAAAAGCTTTAAATATAAAATTTCAGATATCTAAAATTAACAGGTGATTTTTTTTTTATTAAATAAAAGTGAGGAGAAAATTGTGAAAAGTATAAAAAGTTAAAATATAGAATTAAATCATTGGAAGACAGGGTCCAGATAGATTTCATAAGAATACCATGCAAGTGCAGACTCATGAGAAGAGAGGAAGCATGCCAGAAAATTCATGTAATCATGGTTACCAAAGTATTTAAGAGTTTCTTCAACAACTTCTGGGCTTAGAGGAATATCAGTATCAGGACTTAAAACTGGAGTTTGAATGTACCAATCTTCGTTTTCGTAGCCTAAAGAAGAAAATAAGTATTGTGTTTTTACTTGAATTAAACAAAACAAAAAATGCAATATCAATTATAAATCGCATAAAGACAATAACATAGATTAATCAAAATTAAATCAAGTTCATTTTTAGGATCGGTTAAAAATACATATAAAAGACAAATTCATATTTACTTATTTTTGAAATTTTCCTTTAATAATTTTTTTTAATTAAGGAACAACCATTTAGATTGCATCAGAGAAACTTTTTGTTTTTCATGACATGAAATTGAATATTAAAATGCAATGCTTTTTAAAGTTAGTCAAAAAGCATATACTAGAAAAAATTTGAGTTCGAAAGATGTAAAACTGCACTAATTTCCATGCTGAAAGGAATGAAGATTGCAGAACCAAGTATTCAAAAAGAGGGGATTTTCCATATCAAGCAGTTGGCGTTGATGTATGTAATGGGGGAAACAAGGTCAAATATAGTTTACAGTATAATATCAGCTTACTATAGAGTACTTTTGTAGAGGATATTGCAAGAGAGAATGAAAAAAAGTACTTGGTTATATAGCAGGGACTATTAATTTTGTAATTATTTACCAAGAAATAGTACATATAGTATGCAGGAATGCAGATTTAAAGAGATAATTAACATCTGGTTATTCACTGATATTATATGCCAAAACAGCTATTCCTTGGATCAGAGAATTTGGGTACAGTCACAGAAACAACTGTAGTCACTTTCAACTACAGAGGCAGTTAAAGATGTCACAAATAAGGGAATAGCAAGTTTGCAGAAAGTACCCTCACTTCAAGCAAACAATAACAAAACTATAAAGCTTGTTTGCAATCCAGAATATCATTAAACAGAACACATATTGAAATGAAGCATTTCTTAGTTTGAGAAAAAGTAATGAAAAACAAATTGTATGTTGAATAAGAATAATACAAAAAATACTTTCCTGATATCATAATCATGTCACATTATTTAAATGTGACAACACTGGACATGTAATCTTTCAGCATTAATTAATCAAAAAAAAAGTAACAAGTGGAAATCTTACAATAAAAAATTGAGTATTTTTATTTTTTCATAATTATGTATATAATTTCATAATATTATATATAATCAGTGTATAATTCAACTCTTTTATGCTCATGAACAATCAAAGTAATTAAACATCATATACTAACTCATTAATCTTTTTAAATAATAATAATCCTCTTGCACATTAATAATGTGCTTTAAAACATACTCAAGAACTAAAAGCTATAATTCATTAATTTATATTAAAAAAACTGACCTTTCATTAATCAAAAGATATATATTTTTTATTTTTAAATCCAAATAATTTTTAGTCAGTTAATACATAATCTGTTTATTTAGGAATAGAAGATGAAGCAACAAAAGAAAAATACTATCATCAATGCTAATTATACAATGTATGATTAACAATATAAATAGCACATAAGTAACAAATACAATAAAATTTTCTGGGCGAATTTAAACATGTTAAAATAACTATATTCAACCCATCATAATTCAATCATTTTATAACTCATGTATCATTTTACATTACTTACAGTTATAACATAATAAGAATTAAAACATTATTTAAATCATTTACTAGTTTATAACATAAATCAGAAAAACAAAGTGTAACACAAAATCGACTGAAATCAAACTTCATATATAAAAGAATATAAAGTACTAGAAAAATTCATTTGTTGCATTTCTAAAATTAAGAGTTATATGCAATAGAATACAAGAACAAACATAAGAAAGTAAATATGCCAAGCTTAACATGCTAAGAAATTACTGCAAATCAACAGAGTCTATCAGCCTGTTATACAATTTTCAAATAATAATTACAGAACTATAAAATAAAGCAGGTTAAAGTACATACCACAAAATTCAGTTAAAGTGTCTGCCCTAAGTTTATAATGTGGAATGTGTTCTTCTAATAAGCTAACTAACTCAACTTCAGCATTATCTGCTCTACAACAAATATCTGGAATGGAAATGAGAATATGGCAATTAAAAAAATTGCTGTAAAGGTACAATAAAATTATACCAAAAAGTGAAATTAATAAAGTATGAAAAAGCATAAGGATGAAAGTTATTTGGACTTTCCATCATTTTAGTTTGTTTAAAGAAAATTCAAAGAAACATTTATATTCTAAGATACAAATGGGTATTATAACAAAACATTAAAAAATGTAAAGTATTTTTTATGCAATTTAATACTCAGATACATCCATTAAACTTTGTGAAATGAAAATATGTAAAGCTGCATGTTTCATTTTTCATTTGACAATTAATTGATTAAGATAAGGAAAAAAAATTCATATTTTTCAAAAATAATAATAATAATAAAAGAAATACTCGATATTAAAACTCTTTCTCATTTAACTAGCATATTTATAAAAAAATCATTAAATATCTTTGTGTTTCAATGTCGCAAGTTAAAATTATGACAGTTGAACTATTAAAATGAAAAACAAACATTTTCTCAACGACTATAAAAATTATTCATAATATTACAAAATTAATATTATAATAAACAAAATTTTTAATAAAATTTTTCATATTTTCTCTAAATATTTACATTTATCAAAATTTTAACATTTTTCTTCTTTGCATACTTGTTTTCCTAGGGAGAAAAAAATTCTAAAAGATATCAAGATCTGAGAAATATAAAAGATTAAGAAGTGCCATTATGTCTCATGATTGCTCTATTCCCCTCAGATAAAATGTTTTTTAAAAATTATAATAGAGTTCTTTTAAAATAAAACAGTGTTTTGATGAGTATATGCAAATGGATAAATAAAGGTAAAATTATTAGTTCCTCTTTATTACATATTTTTTAAAAAAATACATTTTATTCCAAAATTATATAAAAATAATATATCAGAGATGAAATTGCAATTATAATATTATACACTATTAAGGAATATTAATGGAAACAACAAGGGAATTATATCAAATACAATAAAAATAACTAACAGCCTGTGAAGAAAATAGCACCTCTTGTAGATAATTTTTTCCAAAAATTGTTTTTAATTATTACAGTTAAAATAAAATTTAAAAAAATTCTTATTTTAACTATCATAATGTTATTTAAGTGAATAAATTTGGAAAAACCAATTTACATAGGAAAATACCTAAAATGACAAGCATTTTCCTTGATCTTTGGGTTGAAAAACACCTTTATTTTTAATTCTTTAATAACTACATTTATCCTTATTTTTCTACTATTATACAAATCCAACCTTCGTCCTCCCTCCAACTCACTAACCAGCCTTTTCATTTTCAGCAGGAAACTCTATGTGTTAAAAGGTAGATGTATAAAAACGTTTTCTAAAAGTAATTAAAATCCATTATCAAATAATAATGAAAAATACAAGAGTTTTGTATCTTGGACCACCAAACCTTAGGTAGACTTAGTCACTTGGTTGCATACGATTGAATTATTGCAAGAAATACAAGAAGACAGAAATTTGTTATTTACCATTTGGTCTTGCTTATGAGTTAATTATGAATTTATTAGAGAAATAAATTTCCTTAATTACAAACCTTAATAATTATTTAGGTATCCCTCTGTATTCCTATTTGTATAATATGATTTTGTAATAAAACTACACACTGTTTGTTAAGTTTGAACAAAGTCAGTAAATTAGAATTTTCTGTATCATGAATCAAAAGTACAATTTGTACTATGGATCACTGATCCCAGGTATATGTGGTCTTAATTAGTGGTAATTATGAGACAACAGTGTGTAATTGTTTGATTCTGAAATTAAAGTTGAAACTGTATGTACAAAAATAGGAAGGAGAGGAGGATTCAATCAGAAAATTATGCAGAATTTTTTATCTTAAATTTATAAAATAAAGTTAACTAAAATAAAGTTAAAGATAAAACTGCATTAATATTCTGTTTGTTTTGGAAATATCTTCCAAGGTAAAATAATTTTTCAAAAAAAAAGAGTTAGTCAAAAAGAAACACAAAATCAGAAAAACATGACAATATTTTAAAATTTCAATTTTTTTTCAGTAAAATGCAATAGTGGAAATAATACTTTCTTCAAATGATATTTAAATAATCACTCAAATAGCTTTAAAAAAATGGGCATGCAGACAATATTTTATTTCATGAATATAAATGATTTAACATTGGAATTTGAAACAAATAGTAAAAAGTTTCTTCTGGTAAATATAGCTGCTTTTACAAAATACCCAAAAAATAAAATTAATTATACTTTTACCCAAATGAATTTACTATATGAAGGACTGGAGCAGATTCATTTATGAGAGGCAATTTTCAGTTTTAAATAAATAATTTATAAACTTGGGGGAAAATAAGAATAAAAGGCTTGTTAAAAATTACATTATTGCATCTAAATACATAATGAGAATTCTATTATATATCACAGAAACTGATAAGATTTTACAAGTAACACAAGCATTTTAAACAAGAATCATACATAAATCGTTTTATTTTCATCTTTGAAAAATTCTGAAATTATTTTCGTATATTTATATTCAAAATCAAGGAAACTCTTTCCAATAATAAGGTTAGAATATTATTATTTCTATCATTATTGATGTTTTTCAACAGTTTATTAATTTCTCTAACATAAATAAAGAATTATTAAGAAATTATATTTACATGTCTTCAATCTCAAATTTAAAGATTTGGTAAAGCTTGAAATTACTTTCAACAAATTTAGTTTTAAAAACTAAAGGATGAAAAACTACATATAAAATTAATATTAAGCAACGTACAGTAAATAATAAAAATTTCAGATTAATTTAGAGGGAGAAGAGAAGGAGACAATATAGCTTAATTTAAAATCAAATTATAAATATATATTGTTCAGAAAATATGTAAATATAAAAAGACAGATAGGATAAACATGAGTTTATTAAAGTGAAAAATAAATTTTTAAATTCTAAATTATATAGAAAATGAACACAAAAAACACTTAAAAAAAATAGAAAGTTAAAGAGAAATTTGGAAATAGCGCCTTTTTCATGAATTCAATTAAAATGTCAGAAAAGATTTAAGATATTATTTGTTTTGAAGCTAGTTTATAATACAAAAATTACCTCGCATATATGGAGAAAAGTTTTGTTACAGACATGAAAAGTAAAAAGCACATGGGAAAATTGTAAAATATGCCCAAAACTTTTCAATTACATTACTTTACACTTTTACATTTATTAAAATAAGCAAGTTAAAAAAAAATAAGAATTAGAAAAGCACACACAAAGCTACTAAAGTTTGAAGAGAAAATATGAAATTTCAATAACAATAACAAGACATTCTCAGGTTAATATGTCAATGATTTCTGAGCAAAATGATTTTTTAAAGATTTCTTTTCAAATGGAATAATTTGACATATAAGATTAAATGACAAGAGATTCTCATATTTTAAAGGTAATATAACAATTTTCACTGGAATGAATAATATAATTTGGTACTCATTCTAGCCAGCATATAGCCTTACAATCTATAGTAATTCCCCAACAAAGCTATTCAAAATGTAAGGGTTTTTAAAAAAATACCCATCTGCAATCAATTTTTTAAAAATATTTTCTCCATAATTCTCCATCACTATTTACCAATCACTATTCACTATTATTCACTATTCATTAAATAATATTTTTAAACCCAAACTATTTCATACCTATAATTATCTAAACTATATATTAATAATCATCATAACTCTCTAGAATTTCTGTCTAATCATACAATTCTTATCATGATTTACAAACAGGTAAAGGAATAAATTAAATGATATTTCAGAGTTAAAAATAATAATAAATTGATCATAAAAAATAAAAGAGATGCAATATCTCAGGTTAAATAGTAATAAAATGTTCACAAAATATAAATCTGTCTTCATTTACATTGATTAAAGCACACATCAGAAAAAATGAGACACAAATAAAGGTTTTAGTCATACTCTTAAGAATCCAAAATCAAACCACAAGAAAAATTTGTGAGCGGGATAAAACGATAAATGCTCAAAGTTAATAGGCAGTCTTATAAGTAATTTGACTGAACAAATACCAGAATCTGCATTTTTTCACTGAAAAAAATTTAATATCTAGAAAAATATTAAATTATACTTTTAAAAAATATAGATAAATGATGTTGCCTTAAGAATTTTCTAGATATTTATATTAATTTATGATTATGAGGTAATATAACAGCAATCTTTCTTGTCAAACATAGAAAAAGAAATAATGGAGCAAATTATCTAAATATGTAGTAGTTTGTGAATTTTGAATAATCTTTTTCAGTGCAATTTAATTTTTTAGTTCATAGCATTCTTAAGGTAATTAGATATTATTAAACAGATTTTTTGCAAATGATTATATTATATTTGCAAACAGATACAAAAAAAAAAATTCCAATGTATTTCCCAACCTCAAAATACATGCATACCAACATATTCCCATATAAAACCCAATGAGCAAAATAAAGCATTTTTATCATCAAAGAAAAAATTTTAAAGCCTAGTTAATATAAATATTGGTTTTTAAAAATCAATAATGTATTTTTATTTTTTAAAAAACACTTAAATAACATAATTCTGTGCTTCAGAATTACAAGATTTTTTTAACATAGTAAAAAATATTTCTACGTAATAACAATCTTACATTTTATAAAACTTTAAAAAATATATAGCATATATGTCCAAAGAAAACTATTGAATTATTAATTAAAAAGTTAGCTAAATATATTGAGAATTCGCAATGTGAATGTATATACCTGTAAGTGTAGATGAATTACTAAACTGAGTAATTGGTTGTTCGGTCATCTCATCTTGAACGCTACATTTATTATCCGAAAGCGTCTTGTTGGTTTCCGAACTTGGAAAGGATGACGCTTCCTCATGGGGTTCCAGTTTGGGGCCTCAAGAAAGTTGCTCTGACACATTCACTGCTTTAACCCAGAGCCATTATAAACTAGCATATGAATACTGTAATTTAAAAATATTTGAAATCACCTATTTTGAGAAGTGAACTTTTAGGGTTTCAGATAGTGTCTTAACCAATTCCATAAAGAAAAAATATACGAAAATTAATTTAAAGTATTTTAAGGCATTATGTAATAGATTTTCATCTGTAACACAAAATTTGCATTATTAATATTTTTTAATAAAAAAATAATTTTTTCATTTAATATAAATAGACAAAAAAGATTAAGAAAAGTAACTACTTTTACATTAATAAAATTATAGAAAAACAAAAGCCTAAAAATTAATGTTACAAATAAAAGTCATAGTAATAATTTCATCAGTACTATTAGCATATTATATTAGAAGCATTTATATGACCACGTACAAAAATTATAATTAAATATATAAAAAATTTAATCTTAATTTCATAATTTCAAAAAAGGTAAAAATTTACTTTTTAGGCTATATTATTGATTCTCCACAATTTAATACTACATATAAGGAAATAATATCCAGTTAATTATAAATATTTAATAGATGCAAGATAAAACAAGTAACAAGTTATTTTAGTTTAATATACTGTTAATATAATTTCATTAATATATTTATATCATTCATCATACCATGCACATTATTCAAATAATATTCATGTAATGATTAATTATAACCCATTTTAAACATTTTCCTCTTCTTTTTAATTATGAGTATGTACAATATCAAATGAATAATCATAAACAGATTAAAAAGTACTTAATTTTAATTTATTCTAAATTTCTCTTTACTTAATATACCATTGCATTTTGCCCCTCCCAAGGAGATTTAAGGTAATAAAGAACAAGATTTTTTTTTAAATAAATAACAAAATGGTTTATCTGCATAACAATCATTTAAAATTAGATATGGTTACACCTAAATAAATAAAAAAAAATAAGCAACATCCAGGTTTGAATTAAAAATCGTAGTTAAAGAATTATCAAAAATATAAATGCTATGCAAGAAAGTACATAATAGATAGAAAATAACTCAAAGTAAAAAAATAACTGCATATTAATATAAATGTCGTAAAAAAATCGAATAATATAAAATATCCTTTATGAATTGTCATAACACATGTAAGTTTCCAACTGCGAACGAAAATTAATAGAAGTCACATTAAAATTAATAAATTCAATATAATTAAATATAAATAGCATATTTGTAAAAAATTACGCTAGTATTTAATTAAATGCTAAATTCATACTAGATTGCACTAAGTGAAGTAATAGATTATTCATCGTGTATACAAAATATATCCTTGTTTTTACAAGACACACAACCCAACTAACTTACGTAATGATTTCTTCATGCATTAAGAAGAGTTGTCAGTTAAAATGAAATTTAATTAATTTGAAAAATAATTGATTTAGAGTTCGAAATTTGATTTGCCAATTAAATACAATTGGAATTTGGAGGACAAACCCAGTGCACTTTTCCCGCTGTGCTGATAGGTACTCATTTCGTCCGCAAAAGGGTAAACTTCAGAATTGTTGCCATCCTCATTCAGAAATTTTCAAGTTTAAAGAGTAAATATTTACAAACATTAATCAGCTGTTCAGCTAAAAAAGTCGAAGATAAAATAGGAAAGAAAAATATTCCAAGTTTTTATCTATTTATATTCTGATTTTTCTTTTAAATGCTGAATTATACATAAAGCATCGATTGATAGTAAAAATAACATTTAAGTCATAGGATTTTAGTTTCGATATAAGAAAGTTTAGGTAGTCTATGAATAAAATATTGCCTCTCTTTCAAGCAAATCTTCTTCATTAACAAAACGTTTTTTGTAAAGAAGAAAAAAGGATGGAAATTTCTTTTATTTTGTTAACTCGGCTGTATCTTAATTTTGGTTAAAGAATTAAATCATTTCATATCAACAATAGTCACGATGATTTCGATCATATTTAAAATTCAGATCTGTTAAAAATGGTATTAACATTTGAAAATAGCAAAAAGTTACGCTATGAAAAAGTGTTATATATATATATATATATATATATATATATATATACAAGGTGGCCAGAAATAAAGCACCCCTACTCTGACCTCCATGGATATCGAACTACTCAGTGTAAAGGCTCAAAATTTTGTACACATACTATTCAAAATATGGGGAAACGGATTTCACGAAAAAAAAATTAGTTCCTGAAATCACCGATAGGTGGCGCTGCACAACTGGAACTATGATCAAAAGACACAAATAATAATAAAAATTAAAATGTTTATGCGGAATGGAATGCTTCCATGCTTCCTTTTTAATTTTTCTGCCCCTTATGGAAAATAAAAACAGTAAAGAAGCTAGAACTCCCGTTGTAACTGCAATTTCATACTGTAACCAGAAAAATTTGCATAAAGCATGGTTAGAAGCCATGTTCTGGGTATAAAAGAAGTTAAAAGGTGGGGAATGTCATTCTTATTAGTGATGGCTGTCACGCTGCCAGAACGCGCTTTGCTTGTGAAGTTGTTTTACGAGAATAAAGGAAATGCTCCAGCAGCACTTCGAGAGTTTCGCCGACTTAAGGATTTGCGTAAGGGACCATTGCTTCCACAAGCTCTCAGGAGAATGATCGCTCGATTCGAGGAAACTGGACATCTTGGAGTTCAGCCTGGTCGAGGACGCAAACCGGTTCGTTCAGATGTCGTTGAAGATGTTGCCACCGGTATTGTTGAACAGTCAATGGATAATGTTTTAGGCTGCAGTAGTGCACGTGCAGTGTCACGACACTTGGGTGTTCCCTATAGCACAGTGTGGAACGTACTCAGAAAAATGGTGCATTGTTTCCCGTACAAAATCCGCCCTAATCAACAATTGCTGGCCACAGACAGGGAGATGCGACTGACCTTTGCATTGACATTTCTTGCTAGAGTTGAAGTGGATGCATCGTGGCCGTGGCAGATTCTGTGGAGCGATGAGGCCCATTTCCACCTCAGTGGAACAGTGAACACCCATAACTGTCGCATATGGGACACGACAAACCCCCGTACCTTCCAAGAGATTCCACTCCACTCACCGAAAGTTACAGTCTGGTGTGGATTCACAGCCACATTCATCCTTGGACCGTTCTTTTTCGAAGAGGTTACTTCCAATGGCCTTGAGACATGTACCGTGACGGCCAACAGGTACAAAAGGATGCTCGAAACATTTGTTGTACCCCATTTGCAGCAGCGCCAATGCCTTGACACCATTACTTTTATGCAAGATGGAGCACCTCCACACATTGGACTCCTTGTGCAACAGTTTCTTCGCCAACATTTCACCACTGACAGAATAATCAGTCGCGCGTTTCCGACAACTTGGCCATCTCGTTCACCGGATCTTAATCCGTGTGATTTTTGGCTTTGGGGACACTTAAAAAACCTTGTTTATCGAGAACGTCTGATAACCTTGGCAGATTTGAAAGAGAGTATCAGTCTGCATGTGAGAAACATCTCAGATGACCAGTTACGATCCGCAGTTGAACAAGCTGTCCACAGACTTCACATTTTACATCTTCAGGAAGGGAACCATATTGAGCAGCATTCCCTGCATCGATAACGTCCTTGTTTCATGTATGCTTGGTACTTTCAAATAAAATGTGTTTAAAACGTGTTTTTGTGTCTTTTCAGCATACGTCCAGTGGTACAGCGCCACCTATCGGTGATTTCTGGAACTAATTTTTTTTTCGTGAAATCCGTTTCCCCATTTTTTGAATAGTATGTTCACAAATTTTCAAGCCTTTACACTGAGTAGTTCGATATCCAGGGAGGTCAGAGTAGGGGTGTTTTATTTCTGGCCACCCGGTATATGTGTGTGTGTGTGTGTGTGTGTGTGTGTGTGTGTGTGTGTGTGTTATATACACACACATAAAGACAGATTTGAAGTCATCGTACATAATCGTAATTTCGTTAATTATATTTCAAAATATTTGCAGAGATTATTGATGAAATTTCTTCAGTCTCCCCTTCTCAAAGACTCCAGATAAAATGTCACTAAATAAACAATGATGAATATTGAAATTCGGAAAGGAAGATCCCCAATTCATTATATACTATAATTATGATTCGAAATGTGGGGAGAACAATTTCGGACAGTAATGTTTAAACATATTGCAACATTGCAAAATACAAGACTTTTAGTTTTTGGGTCAATATTGGGTTATTGGGTTACAATGTAAATTCTCAAAATTGTGCAATATAATTTATCAGTATTGAACAAATTATTTTCCAAAGTTATAAATATTTCAAAAACTAAATCTTACTACGTATCTATCCCGGATGAAAAAAAGCCCTGGAGTAGTATTACCGAAACTTCACAAATATTCTTGTTGCTATTTTTCAGTAGTGACATATTGGTTGCAGAATCTAACGTGTCTTGCCCATTTTTATAAGCTGATTGTTTATCAGCTTGATTTATTAATTGGCTGATTATTTAACAGCTTTATTTTATTTTTGCTTCGGGTAGAGGGAGCCACAACAGCTGCACGAAGGGTGCGTATCTACTTATATTCTTCGTCCTAGGATACCAATGTAGCTGTTGGAGATAGGCAAGGATAGAACTCAAAACGTTAGGGTTAGTAGCCAGATAACATGACCACAAGACAAAAGTGATCACCCAGTCTTGAAATTTTCATATGGCTTATAAACCTTCCTCTATAATAATCCCCTTCCAGTGAGTCTTATGTGAGACGAACGATGTTTGTTGCTGTTTAGTGATTAAACTTTCTGGGAAAAATCCAATTGGTTTCCATAAAATTCGTGTATCTATCTATACATGTTAAACAGTAGGTGTTGCCATCTGATGGCGGTAGTGGACTATAATACCAATATGTATTTCCCGAAATTCTCCTGGTGATTTTTGAAATTTGTCCATTACTGATTTTGTAAGGGGGCTAATTTTGACTTTTGGAATGGAATACACGGCTTCGTCCACTGCTGGACATTTTTCTTAATATTTGACCATATAAATTTTGAAGAAATTAATTTTACTCTCGATTTGATTTCCTGTTGAGTTGTTATCTGTATTGTTATAAAGTTTCTAGTACACTCAATTTAGATTTTAATCTATTAACCTTCCTTCTTATAAAATCATTTTCAGAAACAGATTCATAAGAGTTTTCAACTTCAAATATATATTTTAGAAACTTTTTTTTAACTGATTGCAATCGAATTATGACGCAGACATAGAAATATTGTTCACAAAAGTTATATCGCACATATCAGTTATTCATCACACTTTTAAATTATCTCCTTTAAATATATGTAAAAGTACAAACCAACATTTTTTGACGGATTTGATTTCAAGTTCGGTATGGATTTGCATTTTAAATGCTAAGTCTATGGAGCTAAGTTTATCCATTACACTCTCTGTACATTTCGTATTCATTTGTGCATTGACAATCAAACAGTCTCTGAATGCATTTATCAGAAAACTTTACAGAAATCTACAAATTTTCTATAAAGATTGGATATATTCATCTGTCTAATTCAAAGGCATTTTTCATACATTTCGTTCACAAATAGAAAGAATTCTATAAGCCTGTTTTTCTGATTCTGGGAAACCAGAAATTCGGATATTCGTCAAAACCTTGAATTCAAACGTTTTGATTTTATATATATATATATATACGAGAAATTAACAATTTTGAACATCAATTTTCGATTATTTTTTTAAGCAACATTTACGTAATTACAATTTTTTTTTTTTTTTTCTTCTTCTGATCTCCAGATTTGAATCTGAGAACTATTGGATACAAAGTGGCTATTTTTCAGCGGACTAGCCAAACCCAGAAATGCGACTTCGAATTCTAGTAACGATTTGTTTGGCACAATAAGAGTAAACCATGATGAGGAATAGCAGAAGTTCATTAGTTCACTAAGTCGCTTTAGTCTATAGATTTTGAAACTCATGACTGTTTTACTGCGTTAAGAGTTAAAGAATTACGGTTATTTTATCAGTAATAGAAGGTAAAAGGATTTTATTAATGGTCTTTTATTGAATTCTTATTCTTCAACATTACCAAACTTCTTTTTATTGGTTAAAAATTCCCCATTATGTACTTTTTAATTATAATAAAAATGATTCGTGTTTTTTTTTTATTTGTTCTCATTTCAAATCCTGATTCTTTACAAGAGAAAACTTTTTAATTTTTTATACTGTTCTATATTTTTCATTGGATTAAAGTAAATAAAATGAACATTTGTATTTTATTCATTTTAATCTGAAATTCAAGGCTTTTTTAATTAAAATTTCTATTTTTCCTCGCATCCCAAATTAAATAATTATTAATATTAATGTACTTTATTAATTTCCAATATAATAAAGTAAAACCTATCTATCTGGTAATTAGAGTTAAAAAAACTTTTTCTTTTTTAGACCTTATTTTGATTATTCGTTAAGTTGTATATCACTGTTAACACGAAATGGACAGAAATATACTATAGTATCCTCATGATATTGCTTGACATTTAGAATACCGAACAGCATCGAAAATATATTATGCAATATCGCCTCCTAATAAAGTTGCTATTTCGTTTATCTTTTTATTTTCCATCTTACCCCACTTAGTTTACCTAGAGGTGCAATGGGCAGTTTATGGTAAAAAAATTAATTATTGAAGAGTTCTGCTTGATACAATACGTAAAACACTTTCATGCCTAAATTAAATATTGCTTTTAATCATGTTAGTTTTAACGATTTCTAGAAAAAAATGTAAACTGAAATCAGAAAGAGAGAATAATTTTCCTTTGTAATTGAGATCAACGATTGGAATAAGTTATGCAAGACAAGTTAAAAAATAACTGCTTTTTAAATATGTTGGTACTAGCTGCCTCTGGTGACCAGTTGGCTTGCTGGGATTAATTATATTTTCAATTAAATATTTTATGTCATTTGGTCTCTTAGCCCTTAACTGCAGATGTGCGGTGTATTTTTTAAATCATATTATTTTTCCAGTATACAAAGGTTTATAGAAAACAATGTAATGTAAAATTCAACAATTATATGAAAAATAAAAATAAAAATGACAATGGGTAAAATTAGCCCTTTTTTTTATCGGCTTGTGAGACTTTCATAGCAGGGTTTTCTAAGGCATTTTAAACATACAGATTAAGAACTAGTAAAAAAAACAACCTTCAAATTCTGTATATATTTCCCCTTAATTTATTAATATATTTTATAAACTTTTCAAAATACTTTATCTCTAGAATAATTAACTATGTTCGAACGCACATATCAGAATCAGTTGAATGCCAACTTTCATCGAAAAACTATTCTGTACAATCATCCATGACTTTCTGCTTCATATAAAAGTATCTGGAGTACTCTTTCATGATAGAGTCAATAAAAAGGATTATATTTCGAGGTCTAAGTTTTAGCGCCGTCTGTTAAACCTTGTTTATCATTGGGACACTAAAAAGAGGTGCGGTTTTAGAGACCACACTCAAAGAAATAACTGAATTATTTTTTTTAATATCCGTTGAAATCGGTTGAAAAAGTGCACATATATTGAAAGTCACAAAACAGAAAGCTACAGGGTCAATTCATTCAATAAAGCTAAAAGTAGAATAGGGGTGAAAGTCCATCACTAGCGGTTTCACAGACCACACGCCCCCAGTTAAGGTTTAATAGCGTCTTCGGCAAAATATTTTTACGCTTCAAATGTTGATATATAATTCATGTTAATACATAGAACACTGCCCTGTAAACTATGTGTCATTATATTATGCATCTTTCTGTTTCGTAAAATTTGAAATTTAAATTAAAGCGATTAATACAAAAAAATTTCAGAAATCAAGCCGAGTTTTCGAAAATAGAGTACAGAAAGCAGAGTAGTTCGACACTAGAGACTTATATGCAGAACAATATAATTTTTAAAACTTTTGCAATATCTCGAAATTTATTCAATAAAAATTTCTTTGGTTCCTCTTTAAATTATGCTTTCAGTTTTATTTCAAAAAGGATTTCAATGGCAAAAATAATAATATTACTTTTATTTATTGCTTCGGTCAATAAATAAAATTCAAAAAATTATGAAATCTAAATTTCATGCAGTTCTTTGATCCTAAGAAATACTATTCTGTGAAATATTCTTAGCACTCCAACTTAAAAAAACCGCTTGTATCTTTTGCCATCAAATATGAGAGAATCATGATGTTTTGAAAAAGTTTTAGAAAAATCAATAAATCTTTAATGCATAAACTAAAAAATCTTTCGTTTTGTTTAGAACTATTCTCATTTAGCGATCAACTGGTTCTTCGAGAGTATTGGTTATGTCTTATTTTTATTAAATAGAATACATTTAACTTCATTTTCATGATACCATGAAATTATCAGACATGTTATTTTAACTGTCTTAAATACATTTTATTTATTGTGTGCATGAACTTTTTTAACTTCCACAACATCTAGCAATTACAAACTAAAATGGCCGGTCATCTATCATCGAAATTTCTTGGATTATACATTTAGTTTTTTTTTATTCGTCTTGTCAATTATACAAGTATTGAACAAAATCCTTCATTTTTAGCTTTTAACAACGTAAGAGATCAGATAGTTGATACAGTAACTAAAACAGCTTGATTTTCAAGACAATAATGTAATCTATTGTGGAAATGACGCAAAACATATTTTTAAAATTATCAACATTAAGGAGAAATTCGCAAAACTATTCAACCTATATCACGCAAAAGATAATTTTTTAAAATTCGAAACACTGGAAAATTTATTTTTGTCGCATTATATTTTCGGAAATTATTAAGGAAAAAAGGCAAAATTCAATTAAATTTTTAATAATTTATAATATCAAAAACATCGTTGCGATGTGCACGTTCCCATCTTCCAAGGGATATATGCACCAAATTTGGTAGCTGTAGCATGCACAGCACCAATACACACTTTCATTAATAATATAGATATTTATCCTGTAAACAGATTTTGCATTGAAAGGAAAACCTCATATAAATGGAATATAAAAGCATTCCTTTCTTTTTCTTTTAATTTCACACTTCATATAAGAGTAAAAAATATTAGATATTTCTTTCTATGAAATTAAATAGAAATTTCAAACAATGGCTTCAAAATTTGTAAAAAGAACCAAATCCATGGAGTTCTAATGCACCTTAAATTTCTTTTAAACTTTAAAATGACCATTTCTATTTAAAACATTATGATTTTTTTTAAGAAAGAATTGTATTTAATATATTTTTAAATAAGAAACGCGTAGCGAATATTTTCCTTAAAAATATTATTTTACTAATAAATTATGGAAATGTGGATGCAGAAACGTAACATTGTCAACATAAGGAAATATAAAGAATTAACCTTCATATACCAATTAAAATTTTAATGACTCCCTAAAGTACACAAAAACAAAATTGTACTAATTAGGCACAATTAATACAAAGAAGGAGACAGACACTTAATAATGACCATATATATTTTTGCCAAAGGTATCTAAAACCCTCTGCGTTTTTGTACGTGTTTTAGGATGGGTTTAATTCCACGAAATAGGAATAAGTGGAAATATGAAAGAAGGAGTTGTACTTTAACAATAGAGTAAATTCGGGAAATTGACACATAATTTCGCTTTTAATACCTTAGTGAGATGGAATCGTGGAAAAGTGTTCGTTTCAGTATCCTGAAACGAACAGTATTAATTTTTATGTATCGTTAAGATTTCATTAGAGCAATACTTAAGAAATAAATTCTACTTTTATTTTATCTAATTTATTTTTCAGATAACTATAAAATACTTATATATTTTCTGTAGCATGAATATGGCCAACAGCTCTTATTCTGGGAGAATGCATTTTGTTTTTAACAATAAATGAAAATCAATTTTACCCTAATGTTTTGATTTGTTGTTATCTTTTTTCTCCTTTAGTAACTTTAAACATCATTTTCATTTTTAAAAAATGGATGTGAACTTTTGAACTTGGAAAACTACTTGAATCACTTCATTATTGCATTAAAACTTTTTTTTAAATGAATATTTTTTACAGGCAAATTCCATTGATTAGATCTATCTTTTTATTTAACTGTTTTAGAAGTTAATATTTCCAAACCTACGCAATTGATTTGATTAATCAAAACTACTTATTTTTTCTGATTGTATGTTGAGTTGTATCATTTCTTATGCTGTGCACATCAGCATATCAGATTATAAAGTTTAACTATGAATAAACGGTCCAAGCCGAATATTAAAAGTTGGAGAGGAAAACACCACACATTTAAAATGAAGCAAATAAAAGTATAGAAATGAACAGTAAGAAAAATTACGTTCGCTTTTTTTTTTTGTTGTTGAAATTGAACTTGCTTTAAATTCACCAAATCCATCTAAAAATATCATTAATTAGGCCTCATTACAAACAGAATAAAATGAATATAAGTAGCTAGAAAGGGGGGAAAATGAAGCAGTTAGAAAGAAAGAATTATTTTATAACGTTTTTTTTATTATTATTACAATAAAAACTCAAAAGTTATTACTTATCTCATGTAGTTTTTTTCTTCTCATACGTATAATAAAAAATCAATAATGATCTGTAGGTTACGTAACTGAGAAAGGAAAAAAAAACAATACAATCAAGCTGTTTTAAATTAATGCAATCGCAATAAATTTTTCATAGCAATGGAAAATAATTTATTTTTCTTTCATTTGCATTGGTTCATTCACTAATTTTTCTATTAATAGATCTTTATCAGGAATTGATCTGTTTGCAATTGCATTTTAGACTGCCAAGAAAGTTATAAAATATTTATTCTCTGCGAAATGTTGAACGGACATTTTGCTTATAACTTATGAGCAAAATGTCCGTTCAACATTTCGCAACAACTTTTGAAAATCTATAACCAAATAAGCTATAGATTATTCTATAATTTACATTCTGTGAACAAATATGCAGTACAAATACGGTAAGTAGCTACTAATTAATGGCATGAGAAATCTGCAAAATTTCTAGTTT
Source organism: Argiope trifasciata (assembly GCA_026543055.1). Taxonomy (NCBI): domain Eukaryota; kingdom Metazoa; phylum Arthropoda; class Arachnida; order Araneae; family Araneidae; genus Argiope; species Argiope trifasciata. Next base: position 3,426,580 of record JAPMOQ010052972.1, on the reverse strand, counting down.
CTATTGATTGTTTATCAATATATATTTCAATTAATGACGTATTTTTAAATTTATTTGAAATAACTTTAATTTCGCTTGTAAGGAACAACTTTTTGAAATATATAATGAGAAGAGCCATAGAATATTCCATAATCATCTAACATGTTTTGTGAATAAATATATGCAGGGCAAATATGGTGCGTAGGCAAAATTTAAAAAGATCTAAATATATTTTAAATTTTAATTACACTTGAGAATAGTAACAAGTTTCTATTAAAAGTGATAATAAGTATATATCTCTGTGTGTGTGTGTGTAAATATAAACTTTGAGGATTCAGCTTTATTATTGAATCATGTTTGTTTTATCAGGATTTAGTATCAATAAACATTATAAATAAAACATGTCTAATTACTGAAATGCTGGAACAACAGATTTTTTTTAAACCCGTAAAATTGATATGGAACTAGGCTAATTCTCTTGTGCGGCAAAATGAGGCTTACAGTTGTAAGAAAAAAAATTTTAATAAAGCTAATATTTACCCAAAAAAATCTAAAAGAATTTTACTAAATTATCGTTTGCATTTTTTCAAAAAATTGTTAAGTTGAGTGGTTTAAATTAAATTATGTACGCGACAATGTTCACTGAATTTTCGATAAATAAAATGAAATGCTACATAAATGAATGTAGAGGGAAAAAAGCTTAAACAAGGTAAAAAATGGATAGAACAGTTGGATGCACACAGTCGATAGCTGTCTGGCCCAGATCAGGATTAATTCTGATCTAATTAAGATCAGGCGTCAAGAATTAGTTCCACTATTCACTCTAGCGAGCCCAAATGTATCTTTTACCTTCCTCTACCGGATATACTTTGAAAAAGAGACAAAAGAAAAAAAGGAATTAAATAATTTAGTTATCTTATCTCTAAGATGTCAACTACAAATTAAATAATCTAATAATTTTACTTTGGGATTCATCTTAAAAAAACGATATATATACATATTTTTCTAATGAATACTGTTACTTAATATACTTCAAACTTATTATTATTTGAGCTCAAACCGTTAAATGAGTATTTTTAATTATATAATTTTTTTTTGCTATAGTTTCTCTCTTCTTTTTAGGTTTTTAAAATGATGCTAAATTTTACACTTCACTTAAATTCTGGATTAAATCATAGTGTTGAAAATATTAAAAAAAAGAACATTTTATCAAAAGAAAAGATGACGCAACGTAAAAGCAAAATTTCAATCGAACTATGGCCATTAATACTCAGTACACATTTTAATATTTTTTAATTAATTGGATTGCATCATATGATGTTACATCAGAAACGTATCAGAATTACATCAGAAACGTATCAGAATTA
>JAPMOQ010052972.1:3365236-3425224 GCA_026543055.1 Argiope trifasciata | reverse complement strand
TTACATCAGAAACGTATCAGAATTACATCAGAAACGTATCAGAATTACATCAGAAACGTAACTAAAAGTCATCTAATTCTAAATGCGTATTACGCTAAGCTGTAAAGAAGAGAAAAAAAACTATAACAAGTCACTTTTTTTTTCTACTTCTATCAAATGCTTAGTGTATTTTAAATTATAACTGATGTGGATTATTTGAAGTCTGCTACAGGAGATTAAGTTCATTTTGGAGGATCTTCAATAATCTTTGTGATTATGTATTCATTTTTAAAACTATAGTATTTGCAGCAAAAGAAAAAGAAAGAAAATTTTGAATTTAGCCAAAATGCAATTTATACCATCGAAAATGTTTGACTCTTAGCATCAGCTTAATGACTAAGAATTATTCTCACTAACAAATTATTAAACAAAACAGCCTCGAAACAACAGAAGATTCTAACTTTAAATCTCAATTTATTCAACAGTAATTTTTCATTCAAAAAAGTAAATTCATTTAATAAATTTTTGTTCAAACCAGGCATCATATAGTAAGTAGACTGAATAAATCTGAACTAGAATTTCATCGAAAATATTTTTGTGGAATGAAATGCGGTTTAAGAGTCCTAAGCTTAAAAAAATGTATAAGAATTATTCATTTCACCCAAAGTGTATTTAGAGGTTTCATTGTATAATTGAAGTATACATAAATACTTAACGTATATACAGCCATTAAATATAGGTTTTATGCATATTTTTACGATATTTATGAAAAATTCCGAAAAATTATATATATATATATATATATATATTTGCAAAAAATAATGTAAAAGTAAGAATGATTAGAATTGCTCAAAAAGATTGAATTATTAAAAAATTAAATCTACGTTATCATGCTATTATCAGAAAAAAAAACTGATGATTTCCAAAGATAAAACTTAATGGTAAATAAATGCATGGCAAATACTTTTTTGAAAAAAAAAAACATATAAAATGCTAAATTATTTTCACTTTTTCCATTTTAAACTAGCAGCCTTTAATGACTAACTCATTCTGCCAAGAATTAATGGATTACTAAGGATTTCAATTGAATCTTTTTATATGTAGCTTGGTCTTTATGGTATCCTCGATAAAGTATTTTAAACTTCAAGCATTAACAAACTTTTAATTTGTATTATTTTAGAAGCTTTACATCGTTTTATTATTTGTGCAAATTTTCTGTTGGCCGTTATGTTCTGGCTGTAAGGTTTCTTATCACCGGGAGCATTCGGAATTTGATGTTGCAAGATTCGCGATTACACCAAAGAACTGCCGTGTCTAATGCGAGCTAAATCCTACGTGACCAGCCTTTCCCCTGGTATAGTGCGGAAATTTGGAAAGGAGGGCCTGCCAGCTCAGGTATTGTACTTGTCATCTGAAAGCGGTTCAAAATTACGTGGCAAATATCTAAATAGTAATGTTTTTATTGCAAAACGGAGATTCATACACTAAACTAACGAACTCGAATTTTATGTCATTTAATTTAAAATTTGATTTTAATTTGAAACAGAAACAATTTAACTTACCCCATTTCTTTCTTTCTAAAATTCAGAGTTTTCTTTAGAAAAATGTAGTAATAGAAAATAGAACAACTTAGCATTATAATTTTGTGTATATTAAATATATATGTATAAAAATTTGAGTAATATCTCAGAGAATTATTCTAGAAACACCTTTAAAAGTGCGAATTAATGTGCTATTGCGCAATAAGAAAACCGTTTTCAAACTAAGATTATAATAACATATTTTTATGCATTTAATATTTAAAGGAAAGAATTTCAGTGTTTAAAGTTAGTTAGTTTTAAAAGAATGTCCATTATTTTTTATATTTGAAATTAAACTTTAATTATAAGCACATACACACGCACACGCAAAAGAAAAAATTCGTAGGCACATGCTTTAAATAAAAGACTACTCAGAGTGGAAAAATTAAGCCCTGTTTCCATATCTTAATTATCAGAAAAGAAAGAAAATTTCATAATGATGCAGATAATTGTAGCTTCATTACAGCAATGAAATGCAATGCTGCAAAGTATATATATATATATATATATATATATATATATATATATAATATATATATATTTCAATATATTTTTTAATGTTATTTTTTTTAATATTAAATAGTTACTATAATATTTTAGAAAGTTACCCTAATAAAATGTACAAATTTCGTCCTAACTTTTAATTAATTCAACTTTTAATTAAAAATTCAAAAAAAATTTCGCCCCTAAGCGCCTATTTTAATTTGCCAAAGTATATTCGGCCAAATTTGGTAATTCTAGATTCAACACTCTGTCCTATAAAGCGACTGTATTATCTATATACACACCTTTCATTATTAGTAGAAATACCAAAAGTCAATATCACTCTAAAACAACAATCACTAAAAGACAGGGTGATTAACAATGGAAACAGTCCGTCTCAGGGTAAATTTATCTCAGAAATCGTGTTATTTTTATCAATAAATAAAATTTAAAAATTTGGGGGGAAAATTTCATACGATAGTAAAACATTTTTGAAAAATATTTGTTAAGGATTTCCAGTTTGTTTTTGCATCATTCCTTGATTTTTTAAAAAAAACTTGCAGAACAGGTGTTTCCTTCTTTCTCAAATTCCTTTTTGCTGTGTTGCCTCTTCAGTTTAAAAAAAGGAGTGTATGGGTAGAGGGAAGGGGATTCATCGATCAATGACTGGAGATAGAATAAAAGAGCATTTCCACCTTTTGTTTGGAGGTCACGGTCACACTTCGGAACAATTACCTCTTTTTTTTTCTTTTTTTTTTTCACTGTTTGTTTGAATTCAGTTAAGAGTAAACAGGAATATTTTTTAGAAATGCCTCCTGTAGAAAATCTACGCTACCTTTTGAAAACCTTAAGAATGTTTCAAGATATGAATATGTTATTACTTTCAGAATTAATGCCAATAAAATGCTTATTTGTATTTTTAAGCATATTTATAAGAAATGCAATTTTAGGAGTATAAAATTGGGAAGCATATTAATCACAAACAATTTGAAACAAAATTCCAATCTGTAAAATGCAATAAAATGATAAAACAAATAACAAAAATGTATGTAAGAGAATAATACCCAGAAAAGTACAAGATGATTATAATTAAATTTTCACTTTGAGATGGTCATAAAAGGAAAACTACTGGACCAAATATCATCAAACTAGATAATAAATTAAATGAAGTTATATAAATTCCTTTTTCTGTCAAAAAAGTTCAAAAACTTATCACTAAGAGTGAAATTGCACTATATCAATATTGTTAAGCAGAATAAGGCATGAAGATATCTGTTTAAAATCTGAAACGTGTTACGAAACATGCTCATAGTGTGTTAAGTCACTATTAATAGTGATAATCTAAACAATTTGGCGGAACTGAAAGATGTGATACACCGACATGTGCATAACTTCCCTCCTGATATGCTATGAGCTACTGTTGAGGATGCAGTAACGCGATTTAACTTGCTTTCAAAAAATGGTGGGGGTCACATTGAACATGCTTTATTTTGAGGAAAAGTATTTCCCATAATCACCTTTAAACTGTAACAAAGTTTGATAGCATTTAGCCCCCTAGGTTTTTTTTTTAATGTACATTTTAAAGTGGAACTTTCATTATAACCACCCTGTATTTTAAATTTTCTTTTTGTCTTTCTTCGAATTAATTACTGTTCTTATTCTTCTGAACTAATGATTGACAGTAATGTCATATCTTTCTAAGTGTTTAAAACCTTTTTATACATCACTACATTAGGCGGCAAATTATGCTCGGTTAGAGGTCACATAATTCCATGTATATCATGTTAAGATCAATTCTTTCATATAGCAACTATAAGCCAAAATTTAAGCATTGGAAGGAACAGACTAAAAGTAAGATATATATGCATCTGTTTTTGCAAATAAACATTAAACATCCGTGAAAATAAATAATACACAAATTTTGCTCGAATTCAAGGGGGGGGGGAAAGATTAGCCTAATAGTTGCCACGATCTACATTTGGAGATTTTGGAATTTTACGTACTCTATTATAACTCTAAAAGTATGTTTAGTATGTCTGGCAGTTTAGTTCCATTCTATTATTGCTGTTGTCGTTTCTTATGGCACTTGTCATAGATAAGCTGGCTGACGAAGTCAGTGATTTTAAGTCGGGAGAGCTTCTCTTGTTCAATCGCGCCATCTCGAGCCAAGAGTACGTTTTAGCTCTTCATGCGTCATATTCGTTTGCTTACATGTTCGTACACTCACAGATATTTGTACGCGGTGATATTCGTACTCACAGATACTTGTACATTCACAAACCTCACAGATGAAGAATAACCATGCTCGAACCGAGACGGCTAGATCACAGGGAATATGCTCTTCCCCTATGCTAGGACGCCCGTAAATTCATTATATATACATATCGATGAATATTGTGTATAATAGAAAGTGTATATGCCATGGTTTGTTTCTTTACAACGAGTGATAAATTTGATATTCGTCTGTAAGTTGAAATGAGCAAACGTGTCATATTTGCAGATTTAAGTTTTTGATTTGATTTTTATATTATAATAAAATATCATACATAAACATGTAATTTATAGGTTATAGTAATTAATTTTTACTTCCACAAGCTTATATTTTCTATTGGAATCTTTTTGTTGGTCATTTTCTAAAGATACTCTTTTTTCAAAAATATCTAACTATTTTTAAAACAAAACATAATTTGAACATAATTACATTGTCACACAACTTTTTTTGCATATTCGAAACTTATCTGACCAACATTTAAATTAAAAATAGGTAGTTCAATGGGCTAGGTACGGGGTGGTTATAATTAAAGTTCCACTTTGAAATAGTCATAAAAGATAAACTATTGAACCAAATGTTATCAAACTAGGTAACAGTTTAAAGAAGGACATGAGAACTTCTTTTGCTTCAAAAAGTAGTTCAAACACTCACCACCAAGGTGAAATGGAATTGTATGCAATATTGTCAAACCAAATAGGATATGAAGACACCAGTTAAATATGGTGATTAATCGATTTTGAAACGTGTTACAAAGCATGTTCAGTGTGGGATCCACCATTTTTGAAAGCAAGTTAAATCGCATCTCCACATTCTCAACAGTTGCTGTTAACATATTAGAAGGAAGATTATGCACATATATCACATCTTTTACTTTCGACAAATAGTTTAGATTATCCTCATAAACAATGCTTTTGTGATAACCCAGAATGAACACGCTTTGCAACACGTTGCAGAAACGATTAAATATATTTTAAATCGGTGTCTTCATGTCATATTTCTCTCATCAATACTAATACAGAGCCATTTCACCCATCCTGATGAGTTTCTGAATTTTTTTTCAAGAGGTAGGGCAGAAAATAAATTCCCATGACCCCTCTTAAATTATTACCAAGTTTGCAAATATTTGGTTCAGAAGTTTTCCTTTTTTGACCATTTTAAATTAGAACTATAATTATAACCACTCGGTATTTTACAATGCTTGGTGTCTAAAAAAAAATTCAAATATTTGCTAAAAAACATGAATTTATTTTCAGAGTAAAAGACCAAAACTATGACTTCAATAAATGGAAATTAGAGTGCATATTCATAGCTCTTTTCCCTTTTTATGATCTTATCTATTTGCACACCTTCCACGTACAAAACTTCAGCTGCGAAACCGACCTAAGAAAGATAAGGCTTCATTTTTAACAGAAATTATCTTTGTTTATCACATTAGGATATGGCCAGTAGCAATTCAAAGCTTCGTAGATCTAACAGAATATAGTTCGAACTCTCATCGAAAGTATATGTAATAATAGTTTTTAATTTATGGAATCTTGATCAAGACAGTTTTTATTGTCATTATTATGACAAAAATGGAAAAAAGGGGAAGCATTTCTTCAAGCAGTAAGTAGCCAAAAAAATTTATGTTGAAACAACATTCAGCTTATCTGGTATTTTAATAGATACATGTGCCGCACAATCACATTTGTTGTACTCTGTAATATTAGATAATTAAAACTTTGTTGAAAATTTTCAAGATAATTCCGTTATTTTGTTATAGAAATATGATAAGGAATTTTGGTTTTTCATATAGTCATTAATCATTATTTTAATTTGCAAATTGTCATCAACATTTTTATCCTAGAAGAGTGCACAGAAATTATTTAAATTATTATTTAGAATTTATTTTTAGTATTTACAGAAATTCGTATTTAGAATGATATAAATTAGTATTTAGTATTACAGAAATTAGTATTTACAATTTTTGTTACGAGCTGAAAAAATCTTATGATTTAAAACATGATAATGATAATAACAAAATATTTTGAATGAAATGAATTGTTTAGCAATATTCCAGATAAACATCATTCACTCTCATAGCATGCTTTTTTTGAGACTACGAATTTTTCAGTAGTTGCTGAATTTAAATTATATAAATAATATTTATTTTATCTCGTCAAAAATGAACTTGCATGAAATTTCTGTGGTTACGTTTTTGCATGAAATTTCGCAAACAATATTCAAACTTTATCAACATTACAGTTTTTTTTCTCTGTGTTTTAATTAAGTGTTTTACATAAATTTTTAAAGAAGTATATATCTTTTTAAAGCACTTTTTGATGAATTAAAGATAATACTTTACCTCAGTTCAAAACAGTTGTGGAAATTAAATTATGTTTATGTATCCTTTATAATTTTTCCGATAAGAATTTTTTTTTAAATTTCTTATCGGGTATTATTTTATAAATTAGTAATCCTTAAAATTTAAAAAAAATATACTTGATCGATCAAAATGTTTGAAAAAATGTATACAAATATTATTCAACTAAAAATATGAAATAAAAATCAGAATAACAATTTTTAGCAAGCTTATATGAAATGTAGCAGCAATAAAATGAGACAAAAAGATAAAATCTTCAGTATGATTAATTTTGACTAATGAATAGTTTAGAATACAAGTTTCGTTTTTACCACACAAATTTGTATTCTCTCATTACAAATAAATATTACATAGAGAAACAACATGTATTCCAAAAGTTTTTTTGAAAATTGGTCTTATGAAATTTTTCTTTCGAAATTTGATGACCATAATTATCCGATCTTTGATGCGCAAGATAATGAAATGTTTTGAACATAATTATTATAATTAGAAAATTTAAACGTTATTAGTAATATAGTCAAATATAATTCATATAATCAAGTATAGTTATTTTCAATGATCCATGTTGTACAAAAGACATGTAGTAAAATTCTTTGAATATAATAATTATAGTCAGTTATATATTCAAGAATATCCAGAAATAACTCTAGCATAGACAATAGACAACTGAAGAATTATCAAAGACAATTGAAATATAGATAATGACAATTGAAGTATAGTCAATGACAACTAATTTGACGCAAACAAAAGTTACGAATGATAGACTGCGTTGTCGCATTTGTATCAGATTTACAGAAAAAGTTCCTTGAAATTAAACCAGTTTAAAAAATAATTTCCACTACTCAAAATATCGATAAATGATACTAAAAGCATAAATTCTATTTATATAAGTCAAATGCTTAAAATGATATTCTGCTTTGTCATGTTTGTATCAAATTTACAGAGAGAATTCCAAAAAATTAAACAATTTAAAAGAATGATTTCCATTAATTAGAATATCAATAAATGATGTTAAAAAATAAAACTCTATTTATATGTTAAATACATGAAATGATATACTGCGTTTTCATACTTGTATCAAATTTACAAAAAAGTTATAAAAAATTAAATAATTAAAAAAAAATCTATTTCCATTTCTCAGAATATCGATAAATGATGTTAAAAAAATTAAATTCTATGAATACAAAACAAACATTTAAAATGATATTCTGTTTATCGCATTTATTTCAAATTTACAGAGAGAATTCCATGAAATTAAATAATTAAAAATGATTTCCATTACTCAAAATATCCATAAATAATATTAAAAAATTAAATTCCATTTATATAACTAATTAAATTCCATTTATATAACTAATTAAATTCTATTTGTATTAATAATTAACTTCATATTTAGGCTTATTTAAAATAATAGCACATTCTATAATTTTCAAGGTATCGTCAACTTGAAATGAATTAAATAAAGAAAAGAAGAAAAAAAAAAGAATACTATTGTTTACTTAGTTTTTCTCTTATTAGGCTTCTATGATTACAAGAACATATTTTTTATGTTTGGATCCTACTTTCAAATTTTTTATAAGGGAAAAAATGAGAATGAATGAAAACATACCTGCTTATGACGGAACTTTTATCTATCTCAAACTTTGAGGAAAAAGAGTCATTGTTATCAAGTTACGTAAATATTTGCCGCGCATCCCTGTGTTTTACTTTATCAAACATTTAGTTAGTGCTTTTAATGTGATAACGTAGATAAAAGGGCACGGTACACAAGGTTAAAGTTGTAAATAGTAGAACACAGACGAATCGGACAGCAAAAGTTGCTTTGGAGTGAGATAGACATATCGTAAAATGACAGCTATAAAATTAAAATCTCGTTTGAACTTTGAATTCTAACTCGTACCTAAGTCACTTTTCCTAAACAGACATTTTCAATGGCGTCGAAAATAGTATAAATATATTTCTTTTCGATTTGTTATTCATACTACGTGACAAAATTGAGTATCATGATAATTTTTGTCATTTTCGAATATTTAAGCTGGAATTGATTTGCCTCATATCTCAGTCACGTTTTCAAAACTAATACTTTCATTTGTATCTGAAAATGGTAGAAAGATTTTTTTTCTTCAATTTGTTATTCATATTTCATAATAAAAATTTAAGAATTATAATTTTTTACTGCTTTTGAATATTTAAATTTCTATTGATTTGACTCATATTATAAGTCACTTTTTCAAAAACTGACGCTTTCATTTGTAGATTGAAATGGCAGGAAGATATTTTCCTTTAAATTGTTATTCATATTTCATGCTAAAGTTGTTAAGAATGATAATTTTTCCAGTTTTTGAATATTTAAATTTGCCTAGATTTGACTCAAAATTTTTTCAAATGATGTTCATGTTTTACAAATTCAAAGGACACGAAGCTTTACTTTAGTAATTTTCAAAATCACTAATTACATTTTCATGTTGATTCATACGTATCACCTTTTGCTTATTTAAAAGATAATTTACACATAAAATTTGAGGCAAATATGTCCACCTGTATTTTTTAGAATTGCATTAAATGGTATATTCTTCAGAAAAGTTTGCCTTACCCTCATTGCAAAATTCTTTTAAAATTAAAATTATTATGTTTGAATATTTCATTTTCTTAATCGGTCCAGGTAAATGCACAGTAATAAAAAAACATGTATTTCAATACTCACATCAAGAAGATCGAAGAATATAATCTGTTTATCCCCACAAGGCACATCCCAAAGACAAAGGTTAACTTGATTCAATATGGTACATCAGGTAATATTGAGATATTTAGCTAAAGGATTTTTCACAAAAACCTGGTTCAACGTTTAATGTCATACTACGGAAGGTTTTCAGCTGATAACTTTCACAGTTCAACTGTTCAATGTTAGATACTTAACATTTTTTCAGTATAGTACTAATTAAACCAAACAGGACGGAGAATTGTCATTTTTATTTTAAACACACAATACCTCAAAAGGATAATACTATCGAAACAAAAACTTTAAGATCTACTAATATTAAACTATTCAATAAGATTCAAACTGATATTTAAATAAATGAAGTAAAACTGTTAATTTGTGCTGTAAGAGCAACCAAAACCTGACTTGTACGTTCGACTCAGTAGATGAAAATGATCTTTTATTCTGTCAGTAAAATAAAAAAGCAAGGGAACAAAAGAAAATTGAAGATGACTCTGTTAATAAATAATAGATTCTTATGAAAGTAATAAAATTCTACGACAAAAAGATCTCTCGATTTAGACCCTTCAATAGCTAATAATTTATTCATTCCCATACTTCTACGAAGCAAGATGTTAAACGAATTAAAAATTTGTATCATAAATTTTAACCCATCTGTCTCATTCGCCTGAATTTGTGTCATTTCTTATGTCGGTTATAAAGGAAACCAGGAAATATTCTTTGTCTGTTTTATATCGCTCAACGGAATTAAGATCATGCCTAATTTTTTAAATCGGATTCTTGATTGTTTAATCCAAAAACTAATATGTTACATTAAAATCAAATATGTTCAATTATTCTACATACACAATATTGCAGTTTTAATGGTGAATTTCTTCATATATGGGCTTATTGACTTTTTATCGTAGTCTTGGTAAAATAGAGTTAACTTACTTGATTTCAGTGACGTTTATCACTTGCAACCCTTTTTTTAAAACCAATTTCTTGGTTTTATTTCAGGATTGCAAAGCAAATAACTTTATACTTTTTCGCATGCCTAGTATACAGAAAGTACAGTAATTGTCAAAAAATATCAAATTGAGATTTTGACGAAACTTCACGTTTTAGACCTCCCTGAGTTCAAAAAGCACATTTTTAGAAAAGTCCGTCTGTTGTCTATAACAAACATAACTAAAAAGAGCTTTGAGTTAGATGGACGAATTTAGTCTACGATGTTAAAACCAAATTTGCAGATTTCTGTTAAATTCTGGGAAAAGTCTGTTTAGAAGAAATCCGTCTGTACGGCTGTTCGAATATAATTTTATCCAATAATTACAAACGAAGAGCAAATGTTAAATGTAAAAAATTTGGCACACAGATTTGACATCTACAGTGTAGACTCCTATGAATTTTGAAGCGAAATCGAACTACGCGTTGACTGTATGTATATCGAAACTTTCAGAAATGTGCAAACGCAATAATTCAGAACACAATGTCTTAAATATATCAAATTTGGCACAGAATTTTGAGATTATAAATGCAGTTTTGTATCAGATATTGTTTTAGTTGGTGAAGAAAAATGTATCTAAAACACAAATTCGATTTGAGGATACTATTACCTACATGTCAGAGATTAATCGCCAAAACTGATTTTTGGAAAGTGCTGTCCATCTGTCTGTGACAAAAATAACTCAAAAGTACCTTAAACTAGATGGTTGAAATTCGGTATAGTTTTTATATCAAATTTGCAAATTTTCTATCTCATTTTGAATAAAATCCGCACTGAAAAACTCCGCTTGTCCCGCTGTTCAAATATCAGCTAACACGATAATTACAAAACGAAGAGAACTAGATAGATGAAATTCGATAGACAGAGTTTGAGCTAAATCTAACGACGGATTGATTGTTTGTCGGTCTGTACTTTTAGATATGTGTATGCGCGATTAATTCAGAAACACGCTTAAATATTTCAAATCTGGCATGGAATTTTGCGACTACCAGTGCAGTTTTGTGTCAAATTTTTATTTTAATCGAATGAGAAAAACATATCAAATCATAAATTTGATTTTAGGATACTATTAACGCATACCAGAGATTAATTGCTAAATAACACACCAAGGGTGACGCGATAAATTCAAGAGAAATGTTTAATTCACTCCAAAAGATAATATTTCATAACTAAAGTATGCCTATACCATATTAGTTGTATGACATATACAGCATGAAATATTTATTATTTTTAGTGTGATCCTCGGAGAGTATTTTTGGCGATTAATTTCTAGTGCTAGGACAAAAATATCCAAAAATCTACAAATTTGGGGTTTGAATTCAGATTTCAAACGTGTTCTTCCCAAATTAATGAAATAAAAAGTTACTTAAGAGTTAATCGCAAACTCATGTACCAAATTTGATATATTTGTTATTGCGTTTTCGAGCTATCGTGTTTACATGTTACTTAAAGTGCAGATTGACAGACAGTGGCTCCTTGTTGGATTTCATTCAAGATATGATACATATATAATACAGATATTAATTTTTGTACCAAATTTCAAACATTTAATTCCCTTCGTTTTGTAATTAATGTGTTATATATATTCAAACAGCCGGTCAGATGGACTTTCACTAAGCAGATTTTGTACAAAATTTGATTTAAAAAAATCTATAAATTTGGTCTTAAGGCTATGTACTAAATTTCATGCATCTAGTTCAAAGCATTTTCGAGTTATCTTTGTCACAGACTGACAGATGGTCATTTTCCAAAAACTTGTTTTTCGAATTCAGAAAGTTCTAAAAATTCTCAAATTCTTGAGTTCAAATTTTTCGACGATTACTGTATTTGTTCTATACTTTATATACCAGGAATTAAAAATGTTATATATATATATAACTGCAAGTGGTAAAAGGGACAAAAAAATAATGGGGAATGACAGTAAAGGAAATTGAAAAGAACCAACTATTTATCAATAACAAACAGAATTGTTGCATTTTTCAATCAAAATTTTCAAAAAAATTTCAAAGTGTTTTGCCAATCACTTTCGTTAGATTTTCCTGGCTGCCTCTTCAGAAAGCCTCATCATTGTTTCCTAACCAAACCTAACCTTACTAAATTTAGTTAGGTGAACTTGACAGTCGGGAGAAAATAGTTTGAGTGAAAATGTCAAATGCAGAACATTGATTTTCTTTTTAAAATTTTTTGCTTTCGAGCTGTTAAGGTTTAAATTACACCAATCAAAGTAGCGATGAATAGCAATAAATAAATATTAATAAGAAATAGATTTATAACGAATGAATTCTTTTAAGAGTTAAATCTGCTACCGGTGTCATTTCTGTTATTGTTGTTCTGGCTGATTTCATCACAATCCACTTTCTCTGTGCTCCATGAACCTTCAGATGACTCTATTTAAAGCCTCTTCTTCGATGAGGTATTTTTAGAGAGATCTGTACCACCAACGATGCTTTTTAGGCCCATTGTCGAGCGGAAGAAGATAGCGGGAAGTGAAGAAACCGGAACTGAATCACGAATGTCATTAAGAAGTCTTTCACTTCTAATTTATTGTGTGGAAGAACCACTTAAACATTTGCTAGTCAGTGTATTTGTTTATTATATTTATAGTTCTTTTTGGCAACCAGCTTGCTCGTCAATATTATGGTTTTGTTTTTATTTCATATTTGAAATTTGGATTAAATTTAATTAGGGAAATAATTATTAAATCAAATAATTCAAGATAAATTGTTCAGATTTATAAATTCTAGTCATAAAATTGCCTATTGTAATTAATCCAAATCACTAAAGTCCGATATGCACCTGATTTCATAGAAGCCCTCAGAGTTTACGTTATCATCATATTATATGAAAATGTTAAATATAATAACAAAAAATATATTTTACAAAATTAGGCGATTAAATAAATACGAATAGAGTATAAAAAGAATAAAATAAACACTACTGCTTTCTGTTTACATCAGAGAATAACAACTATCGGCTGTTTTTGCTGCAATAACGGATGATTTTAGACATGTTGTTGTTGTTGTTACTTATGGCACTTAACAAGCCCGCTGACAGTAGCAGTCAGCGATTTAAGCCTAAATGAACGTCTCTTGTTTGTTCAGTAGCGTCAACTAGGGCCAAGAGTACGACTTGGCGGCTTTCGTGATTCTATACATATTCTATACACTTTTACTTACTTCAATCGTAGAAGAAAAAAAATCAAAATTAAGATTTTGACTAACCTCCACATTTCAGATCTGCCTTAAAACCCATTTCTTGCATTATATCTGTGTATCAATCAGTAACCTGTCTGTGAATATGATAATTCAAAAAAGTTTTGACATAGAGAAATCTGAAATTTGGTGTATGGAATTATAATCAAATTTGTAGCTTTCTATCAAATTGTCAATGAAACCTGCTCTCAAGAAGTCTCTCTGTCTGGTTGTTTGAATAAAAATGAACTTTATATCTACTAAACGATGAGTTAGGTGGATAAAATGTGGAACGATTTTAAACCCAAATTTGCTACCTACCTACAATTTTAGTAACAAAATGACATATTAAATTTCATTTATCTAAATCATTGCTTCTCGAGTTACAGCATTTAGATGCATGTAAATGAACAGACCTGTCAACCCTCGCAAAACTTCAGTTCTTTATGCTTTGTAGTTTCCATAGTAGGGTATACAAATTTTCTGTAGATGGATTTCGTTCAAAATGTGACGGAAATATTGAATATTGGCTATAAAGAGAGCACATATCAAATTTTATTTTTTAGCTGGAATCGGGTTTAAGTTATCGCCTTCTCTGATAGGTACATAATTTCAAAAATGTGTAGGGAGATCTCAAAAGTAGAGATTCACCAAAATCTTGCGTTCAATTTTTTTTTCAATTCCTACTATTAGTTCACACTCTCCCAAGATTTATTTATTTATATATCTTGTTTAAATAATTTTCAATCATTAATAAAATACTTTTTATTCATCCACTCAATTTCAAATGCATTTTTTAAACTTGTAGAGGATAACACTTGATGCTAATACAGTTTTTTTCATAAATTGATTCATTTATTAAGTTTAATTACTGCTTAACACTTTAAATAGAGTTTTAGCAGTTTGTAATGAAAATTAAAATCAATTGGCAATAACTGAATCAGTAAAATGCAAGGATTTCAATATTTTTTTGCTTGAAGGTGAAGAACGCGAGTTCAATTATTGCGAAAATCAATAGTTTTTTTATATTTAATAAATTTCCTGGTCAATATTTAATGAAAAAGTAACTAAAATAAAAATTTTCTTTATTAACCTAAGTAGGATTTTTTTTATATTACGTGTTATGGTTATACTTCTGTTTAGATACTTGGTATACGAGAAAGTATAAAAGCCCGCTGTTGACTACAGAAAAGTTACATTCAACTTCTATTTCATTCTGGTGGGCACGTGAATGTGACTCACTAAATCTACCATCGCTATATATATAAATATCCCATAAATGATAAAAATAATAAAACGATGAATCAACGTTGTGATAATTAAATTATATCATTACATCGAAACGCAAATACAACTGACGTTTCGTTTGACAAAAAAGAAAGTTGTCTAAAGATTTGAAAAATAATTTTTTTCCTTTACGATTCAGATATATAAACATAATTGAGCTTAAAAATAAAAAAAGCAAATAACAGTTAAATTGGACTATAGCGTGTAGCACGGAAAACATTCCAGATGTTATCAAAATATCAAAGTCAATAAAACAGATCAAGAGAAAAAAGAATCACTTTTGTGTTTACATAGCATTTGTGGAGCAGATGTTTCGTGTCATGGATGAGCTATTGTCTGCTTGCAAACATGTTTCCGAAGAATGCAAGGAAAGGTACAATGTTTTGGAAATATTTGCAAAACGAGGACGCGAGGAACTGACCCTTTTTGTTGTCAAAAACCCTCTACTGCACTCATCGAAATTCCTGATCATAATCAGTCAGTGAAGGCAAGAAATGGTTATCTTATAGAAGTCGCCTTTTGTTGATAAAAATTGTAAAAGCAGTAGTAAATCGCATTTGTAAGCCTTTTGCTTATTAGTACTGAGAAATTGCCCATCTTAACTCTGAGCCATTTCCCTAAACTTTCAAATTTTATTCAATTCATGAGATAATTTTGAATAGATTTACTGCAAAAACTCTTTATTTTTTAGTAGTTTCACAACATAATAGACAGAATTAATCAAATCTCAAGAGCACGCTACCGACGAAATATCTCGTCTTTCAGATATTTCCAATTATAAACTTTTGTTGGCTAAAATTTATCTCTTATGACAGTTTTATGAAGTAAAGGATATGTATTTGGTATTCAATCTATCTAAACTGGCATAAGAGGCAAATTTCAGCCCAAATAAACGCGTAAATGGAAGTATCTGAAAGACGAGATATCTCGTCGGTAGCGTTGAAAGTGTTAAGAGCAGATTTCTGACAAGGAGGTTAAGATCTTAAGGCTTCAGAGAGACACGTTAAGAAGATGATATTATCGTAATTTCAAATAACATATTTATATAAAAAATGTATATATTATTAACTATAAAATAGTATGATGATTATATATATATATATATATACTGTGAGGGTAAAAATATGCAACTTTGAACTGGTTTATTGAAATGAAAATGAAAATTTTCTTTATTTAAAAATTAAACGAAATTTCCGCAATAACTTTGAAAATATTATTTTTGCAGCATTTTAGAATTTAAAAGATTATGTTTTTAAAAATTAAACAAAACGTATAATTTCAGTTGCTATTCTTAATCAATTTTTAAAAAAGTAAACATACTTTAAACTAATATATTTCAATTTTGAATTGAAACCTAAACCATTCACATCATTATTACAAATGTTTCAACCAAGATCCTTTTTTTCCATTGTTGTGACTAAGATATAAATATGGTTTTAATTTTTATGTTGTGCTGGTTTCAATACAAAACATGCTTTGAATAATTTTTTTAAATTTTTGGTTGTACTTAAAATTTAAATTTAATTCCAAAATAAAACAATGTTGGAAACATTTTAAAATGCCTTCAGTTTTGAAATATTGTTTTTCCCTATGATATAATTCGATGTATAGAGACTTTGAGAGAAAATTAGAAAAATTTCAAGGAAAATTAGCAGTAAATATATATCTATTAAAATCTGAAATCAAAAATTATTTTGTAGAGGAAACAAAATTTATTCAAACCATCAATCCTTGCGAACCTACTAGTGACCAAAGGTGACTAGTAATAATAACAAAACGCATGCATAGTCAGAAGTTACAAAAAAAAAAAAAAAAACCCTTAAAATAAAGAATCATATCATAATTGTCAAAATATTAATGTTAAAAATATGGTGGTACGTGAATCTACGAAACTATCAGTTTTGAACAGGATGGATCATTATTATCTAAAATTAAGACAGCTAACTCATAATGTACACTGCATAGAAACACAAAATACCAGATCCGTCATTGTTGATTGCGCATAATGATAAATAAGTATATAAGTAGCTTATATATTAATCAACTTTAAATCAGTTAGATGAGAATAATCCCAATCATTATTAAAATAGAGCTCCCGTTTATTATTGGAAGGGGAGGTCACGGAAGATGTCGTAAGTAACGCGTATGGGTAAAAAGCCAAATTTGACGTCAAGAAAAGAGGAAAGAGGGGGTGGAAACGCGTAAACTCTGACGTCATTTTAAACAGTAGTTCAACAGGTGGGTCGTTAAGCGAAGAGTACCTGCTTTAAGAAGGAAACTCAGCCAACGAAAACTGTAGATAAAATATTTTCATTCAGGCATTCAAATCGTTCTTTCATGCTAATTATTTTTACAAATAATAATATTTTTCTCATTAAAGGTGTAAAACAAAATGTGATAATGTTTTTAAATTGGAAATAAATAAACGGAAAGAATACTGTGCATTTCTTAAGGATTCATATCCTTATTTATAACCTTGTAGTTTATCCCTTTTATATTTTTTTATTTAATTAATTAAACAGAAGCTTTTTAAAAAAGCTTAAATCCGCAATTCACACGCTTCGAGTGAAGGGATAAAAACTGTCAGCCAGGCGAATTATTTTTAAAAGATCCCTATTTTTCCCTTGATTAGGTCATTGCTTATCAAAATCCCGCAGTTGTTATTATTACTTACGGCACTTTACAAGCCCACAAGTCAGTGATTTAAGCCAAAAAGGGCGTCCCTTTTTTGTTCAGTAGCGCCACCTTGGGTCAAGAGTACGACTTGACTTCTTCGTGCTTCCCGTTTGCTTCACAACACCTTTTTACAGGAGGGTACACTCATACAACTCATAGACAAAACACAGAAGAACAACCATGCTCGAACTGGGACGCCCAGATCACAGGAAGACACGCTACCCCTATGCCAGGACGACGGCTAATCTCACAGTCGATAAACTCAAGGATATAAATTTTTTGTGATCTTTTTCTCATTTCGCTTTGTGTCGTTTTGATATTTGCTCGTAGCTGATATTTTTACATAAACCATGCTTCCTGGGATTAAAATAAAGCGATGTTAAAAATTCAAACGCTTTGGCTGTATTATCTTGTGAACGGGATAACTAGAGTCATTTTGTTTGGATTTTAACTGGTTTGAGAAATGTTGTTGGAAATGAAAAAAAAAAAATCTGGGATGAGTTTCTAAATGGCCCATCTATCTCAAAAGGGGTTGAAATGCTGGGGGTTGAGATTTTAATATCGCTATAGCGTTCTTAATATTAGAGATAGAAAATTTATATCCAATTAGCGCTTCATTAAGATAAGCAATTGTTTTATTTAACGTTTTACAATAGCCTTTTTACTTAAAATTCTTCACCAACTTCAGTATTTTAGAAGTTAGGGCTGATTTTTACGACTCAATTTTGACTATTTTTAGGACCAACAATTTATGTTATCAAATAACAACTCAGATGTAAAAGAAAGGAATGTAGAACTCTGTCGGCCAGAGGAATTTTTAAAAATTTCTATTCGTTCTCTCACTCACTTAGTTCATTTTTTGATCTTAAATAAATACTTCAGCGAGACACAGTCTTATAAAGTTGAAGCACAAGTGAAAAAGAAAAGTGGATTTTGGTTCATCACAATTTTTTCTCTCGATCTTCTTGTGGTTCTCCGAACAGATTTCGTATCTTCTGCCACATTCTTCTTCGATAATAATCAAAGATTTATTTGATTTCTTTTGTGAATTGCCTTTTCTTTTTTCTTAAGAATGGTCGTTCGCATTTTTATTTGCTCAACAGCAATGAATGTCATTTTTTACGACGCTTACACATTTAATGTGTCTTTCCAAATGTCTTTGACGTGTTTATAGAATCCCACGTTCATTGTTCACATTACGTATAAAATGTAGTCACGTCTTCGTGAATATATACTTTCAAATGCATTTTTTAAACGAAGGTTGTGAAGAAGTGAATAAACTTGATATAATAACCACGTTATGTATTCTATAGAAACAAAAGAAACTTGATGAAATTCTTAGAATCATGTCAAATAAAATAAATTTTCAAGTTCAAAATAGAAATCACCGAAAGATCAATCTCGGATTTTTAATAGCCAATCATAAAATGTGTCATGTCTGCATAGTTAGTTATAACATTCGAAAATGAAATACGATTGAATATTTAAAAACTTCATTTACTTTCCAAATTTATGAATAGAAAATAATAATTACATTTATAAATATTTTAAAATTTTATACTTTAATGAATTCCTAAATGTGAAGTTCTCATATTATTTCATATATTGCTTGTCTGATTTTTAATTTTATTTAGCTTTGATTTATGACGTTTTTACATTCTGACATTCGAAGTAGAGTGAAAGTATAGTAATCGTCAAAGAATTCGATTTCAAAATTTTGACGAACCTCTACATTTCAAACCTTCCTGAGTTTGGAAAACGTTCGTCAGTCTGTCTTTCTGTGACAAAGACAACTAAAAAATTCTTTGATCTAGATGATTGAAATTTGGCCTAGTATTTTTATATAAAGTTTACCGACTTCTATCAAATTTCGAGTAAAATCAGTTCAGAGAAACTCCTGTCATTCGGCTGTCCGAATATATATTAACACGAAAACTACAAAACGAAAAGAGCCAGATAGATTAAATTCGGTACACAGATCTGTGATCTATCATCTGTAATGCAAACAACTGTCAAATGTTGTGCCAAATCCAAATTCTGGTGGATTTCTGTGCTTTCAGAAATAAGAAAATGCTACAATTCTAAAATGAAATGACTTAAATAACTGCAATTGTGACAAGTACAATTTTGTAGCAAATTTCCGTTTCAACCGAGAAAGGAAAAATGGGAAAAATGGGCGTGAAACACAAACTCTATTTTCAAATGTTATTAACCACATGCGTGAGATTAAAAATTAAAACACTCCTCAAGGATGACGCGACAGATTCAATAAAGATACTAAATTCACGCCAAAAGTTAATAATACACCATTGCCGTGTAAAGCGTGGTCTAGCATGGCAAGTTTATAAGAAAAAGTTTGGGGGAGACCACTTTTGCTAAGTTTTATTTCTGTGTTTACAGAGATGCCAGTGAATGGAAATTAATGATTTAAAGTTTAAGACTAAGATAACGATGGGGAATCTGACAGCTAAATTGGCGAATTTTTTTGTAAACTTGACGACGGAAGAGATTGAGAAACGATGGAATTTCTCTACTTTGAAATACGCGAAAGGTGAGCGTTTGCGATAAAGAAATATATCGATCTCCAATATTAAGGTTACTAGTGCGAAGGAAAAAATATATTGGCTGAGTTCCTGTCAAGTGATGTGCGACTGAAGTGGGATCTCGATTTCCTGGAATTTATCGATAATATTGCTTTTATCCTGAGCGCTGTGATAAATCTCCCTCTTTTTGTGTAGTTATATTTTCTTAGTTATATATATATTAAAGACAAATATTAAATTTAATGATGTCTGAATTGTTTTATTATTATAAATATGTTTACGTTGTAAGTCTTCTTTATGCTGAATATAAGACAAATTCCCTTTTCTTTTGTTAAAAGTCTTGCTTGATTCAAATATTATAGCCTTTATATTTTCTTTGCAGATATTTGTGTTTTGATGTTGATGATTATGAATTAAATTTTATCATTATTATATTTTTTCAAATAAAATTTATGCTTCTATGTTTTGAACACAAAAAAAAAATAATAATTTTTCATACAATATAATACCTCCACAATTAAAATGCGTTAGCATTAAAAAATAAAAACATAAATACAGGAAATGAGAAATTGTGCTTAAAGAAAACAAAAATATCACATAAGCTTCTGAAACCGGCAGAAAAATATAGAAAACTTCCTTTTCTTTTAGGGCATGTAATTTCAAATTACTCCAATCCGTATACGAAATATCTTTTTTAAATTGAACTTTAAAATAATTGTATTTTAAATGGAAATAATTTATTGCTTGGATTAAAAACTTGCCACCAAAACACAATATGGAAAAAAATGAACAGAAGAAATTATAATTGCTTTCATTCAATATTTATAAAAATGAAATGTTAATACGTATGTGCTTGTCGATACTTTACAACCGATCCCATTAAGAGCTGCCAAATTTAAGATTTACTATATTTTAGAATGAAATATCAGCTAGCGAATTTCAATAAAATAAATTAGAATAAAATAGCATCAAGTAAATATCAATAAAATGAATTAGAATTAAATAAAAATGTACATCTCAAAGTGACTTTTTTTTTAAAAAAAAAGTATAATTTTAATTATAACTAAGTAAAAATAATCTTTGGTATTTTTGTACCAAACCATAAATCAGATACATTAAAATAGAAATTGCTTAACGATTACATCGGTTTCAATTAAATATATCGCTTATTAATATAATTATTACAATAATAGTTTATGAAGTGTTAATGTCAATGCTCTACCAGAGACCTTATTAAACCTAGAGCTACCTAACTTGACACAATATTCTTTAACATAAAAAAAATGTGCATCGCGAAGCAAATTTAAAAATATTTTAATTAAGTAAAAATAAATTTTGGCGCTTTTGCACCAAAACTTTTATGAAAAACATTTAAGCACAAATATGATTTTTAAACATTTTTAAATTTCGAATTATTGCTCTTCCACTAATTATATTAATTTAATTGTGTTCAATCCTTCTAGAATTTTTAGAAGTACTTTTTGCATAATGTTTTACAATACATTTCATTGTTGCAATGAAATCAAAGCCATTTTCATTATTTCATGAAATATTTAATCACGGGGATTTTTTACGATTTTAAGAGTTAATAGAGGACGAATTCTACGTATTATCTGAGTAGTTTATCTGAAGAATATACAGTACTTCAAAAGGACAACGTGGAATTTGAAATAAATATTCTATGCAATTTCAAGTTTTCAAGTTCATTCAAGTTTTTAATTCACTATAACGTCATAAGACTAGTTTTAATAACTGCCTGATATATAAATTACACTATTTAGGCTAAGCAGCATATCTAGCATAATTAGTGTAAGATAAATGCTTACACTAATTATGCTAATCAAATTTCTTATGTTTATGAAACATATCTGGTAGTAAAAATACGGCAATTACTTTTACACTGCATATAGAAACTTTAACTCGTTGACTGCCAACTACTAGATCACTTGTAGATTACGATCTTTTCTAGGACCAAACCATCTATGTTATTAGATGACACCTTCTATACTACAGTTACAATCAAAGAAAGGGTCATCTATTTAGATAGATGGTCCAAACTATCTACGTTATTAGATGTCACCTTATCTACTACAGTTATAAGGTAGCTAATAAGGGGTCATCTCATTAGATAGCTGGTCCTGATATCAGGCGAGGGTAGTAGCAGTGGACGTGTTAAGATCAACAAAAAGTTTCAACATTTCAACAAATTTAAAATCGGAAATTTAAATTGGATTTATATGGTTAACTGATTATTGAAAAGTCAGCCACTATATCTAATATTATGAAAATGAAGAAACTGAATTTATCTAGTTTTTTCATATACAAAATTTCTTTTAATTTTAAGTAATTGTAATCATTATTAATTATAAGTTTTAAAACCAACAAAAAGCAGCAAATGTTTTTGTGCTTTCTGTTGAGATATCTTCCTTTCACAACAAACAAAACTTTAAAAAGTGGAGATTCAGGTTTTTACAAGAATAGCCGGTTTATTGCATCAGACATGGAAAGAAATATATTTTAAGCTAAATTTTTAATTTAAAAATATTTTAAGTGAAGGATGGGAGGAGGAGGAGGAGGGGGGGGGGTTATTGTGACAGATATATGTTTTTGTTACTCAGACGTGAAAGAAGAGTTTTGAAATCTGTATAAACAGGAAAATATTCGAATAAAGATATAGTATTAAAGATAAACTTAAATGATTAATGAAAATCATTTTTAATATATTTATTTTTCTTGGGAATTTTCAATATGAAGCAAATTTGTGGTAAACCTCCTTTTCTGATAAGGCGCCGATTCATCGTTTAGGATTTGTTAGGCAAGTGATAGTTGAGGAAAACAAGAATATATTCTTTTCAAGCACAGGGTAATTATTTTCTGATAATAGAACTTTTGTGAAAGGAAAGGATGGATTTGCAGTATGGATGATTCAAATGACTGGAAATATTATCGGTATGATTCGGAAAAAGAAGAAACCTGTCTTAAAATTTCAATTATGTGGTAAGTCAGCTTGAATATGATTCTATTTTTCGTTTAACCTTTAAACACCAGATTTTTCAAAATGGATTTTAATTTTTTATTATTATCATTTCTTGAATAAATCATGAGAATAAACCAAAGGAAGTGATCTCAAAAAACGTTTCTCACATACTCAATGATAAACTTGTCATATCAGAGAACACCAGGCATGCCATTGGCATACAACAGTTAGGAAATACCAATCTTTGAGTGAGTTCAGAATTTTTACCGAATCTGATTCTTTTAGGCGAGTTCTTTGACAATTAACTCTGTCACATAATTAATAGTATTCAAAAATCGAAATTGTATCTTAAACGCGTTTTTCACATTCAATTGAAACCAAATTTTGATGTAGAACTTGAATTGTGGGAACAAAATCCAAACCAAATAAAAAAATGTAAACCATTTACAAACCATGTAAAAAATTTGATACATTTAAATTTGAGTTATGAGGTTTAGATGCTTTTAAAAGTACAGATCGACAGACCGTATACCTCTTGTTGGATTTGGATCAAAATTATTTAAATGTTCTCAATATAGCTGTTATGTCTGTATACCGAATTTTATCCATCACTTACGCTATTTCACACTGCCGACTCACTGCTGGCTACTCCGCACACGACTTGATGCTGCTTCTACAATAAAAACGCAAATCAATTCAGAAAATGTCTGAGCTCCGCTCAACGCTTCGCTTCACCGGATTGATTCAACTATTTGCCATTAGCTCTTCCCACGATTGCAACTCATAAACGACTGACTTCGGCTTAGACTGCCAGCCTTTTATAATTCCCCAAGCCAGTCAGTGAATGTTCTGGAACAATCAGGTATGTTTTGGCTCCTATTGCCTCTATCCCTAAAATTCTGGAAGTTCCCAATATTGCCTATTTTATCGTTAAAGTCGACATATTTATCGCCAAGCTCTAAGATATTGATTCAGTATTCGATGAACTTCCAACAGAGTCAATCATAACCTGTGATTCAACTGGGAAGCAACATTACGGATTCGCATTAATATCTAGATGGATTACTGAAGAAAAAAATTACTTGAAAAACTCTACCTTTAGAATCATAATGTTCCAGCTATTGGGTCGAATAATATTGAAATCTTATTTAGAATTTAGAAGCAGAATCTTATAAGATAAATTTATGAAAATAAGAAACATTTTCCCTCTGTTGAACGGTCCGCTGCGATCTGGTGGTAAGGTCTCGGCTTCGGAGCAGGAGGGTTTCAGGATCGTGACTTGATTCCACCGAAGAACCGTCGTGTAAGGGAGGTCTCTTGCACCTTAAATCTGTCAGGCCAAACGTCCTCCCGCTGATTTGGTGTGGTGTGGAGAGGAGGGTGCCAGATCAGATGTCGTTCTCGTCATTTGAGCGTAGTTCAAAATTATGAGGTCTGTCCAAAAATAGCCCTAGTTTTGCTTCGAAACGGAACGTTAAAGTAATAACTAACTAACCCTCTATTGGAGATGAAAAGGTCAAAGAGGTCAAAAAATTAGAACTGTTCTTATGTATTAAAAATTAGAACTATCAGCTAGTTTCCTATCCTTATTTGTTAGCTCTTAAAATGATTTAGCACATGAATACTGATCTTTATAGCTCAAATTGTTTGTCCGGCCTTTTTCTGAATCTTAAAAACTACTGATTGTGCTTACGCGTAATTTATTAGGTGTACAGAATAACAAGGGTTTTAAAAATGAAAATGGAACAGTCATAGCTATATGTGAAATGGCATTACACATACCCCTTAAAACTTATTCTCAAATTTTAAGTGTCACAGTCAGTGTGAGGCTAAGAACTGCCTTTCTGCCTAACTCTAAACAGCAATTCTAGTGGCGACTTTTAATAGTATATTCGCTTCTCATTGCATGTTTACCATAAAATTTTGCAATTAATTGAAATTCAGAAATATTCTTAAAGTTTAAAAAGCCTATTACTATTTTTACTTTCATGAGAGACAAGTTTGCAACAAATCTTAACATTTTCCAGTTGCTATAGCTCGTTGAAAGTTACTGAAATTCACCGATAGTTACGTTGGAACTAGAGTCCTAAGTAGAAGGTGCCATCAGACTAACGCCTTTGAGAAAAATAATTCACTCAAAAAGTATTGTTTTGGAGTAAAACTTATTTTAAACTTTTTTACAGATCAACACTCGTCGAATCTCGTTCGGAACATGATATGCAAATAATTTTACATTTTGCAACGATATAAAAACTACCATAAGTTCCAAAATTACATATTTTTCTAAAATCTTGGATTTGTTTATTTTCTTTTAACATTTTTTTCTATTTATATTCAATGAATCTCTCGCTCTAAGCATAATATGTTACTAACTTTACATTTTTCAACAACAAAAAAATAACGAAACGTTTCGGAATGATATATTTTTCAAAGAACTTGGTACTATTTTTTTCTACACTGTTCTTCTCTGTTTCATTACCCTTACTTTCTCTCCTTGAGATATATTTTCGTAAAAAATTGTATCAAAAAGGTAATAAAATGGTTCCATGTAGGGCACCTGTAGCTCCAGGTGCATAAACAAAATCTAGAAACGTGAATAAGAATCATAAAATAATGCATAATTTTTCAAAAAATGGACCAAAACGGCACAAAACTTTTCATCTGATAATTTAGTCTACTAAATCGCTTTATCCTTCGACTTGAGTATATCCATGTATGAGTTATTTCAATAGATTCCTGATTAATGGTCTCCTTGAAACATTTTGAGCCAATATCAAAGATATGTATATCGCTCGCATACATACCTCTTACTAGACTTGTGACTTTTAAATGAGAAAGTAATATGTTTAAAAACAAAAAACCTCTAAGCTATAAGATTCTATTATCTCCTATGTTTTTTTTAAAAGTCTGAACTGTGAGAAAAAAGAGTACAGAATAAGATGCCAGTGATGAGCACTTTCTAAGAATGTGCTACAAGTGCAGATTTTTTAAATCAATTTCAACGATATTTTTTGGTGTATTGTTGTTTCTTTTGGCACCTGCCATTGAACAAACCCGCTGTTTTAAGACAACGATTTAAGTCGGTGGGTTGCGTCTTTTATTTTTTAGTAGCACCATCTAGGGCCAAAAGTACGACTTTGCCACTCACACGTCACAACCCTTTTCACGGTGTGGTCTTCATCCAAGCATTTTCATTCACTCATCGTAATTTGCACCTGAGTCAGAGAACGATCACCTCTAAACCAGTACTCCCAACACTATTATTCTCGACATTTAGGATTTTAGGACCACGGCAGATTTATACGTGCACCAGTTATCACCATACATGGGGAATCATCGGCTGGCGGGCTCGAACTCGCAACCTAATGGACACGAGTTCAACGCCCTACCAACCAGGCTATCCAGGCCTCCTGTATTTTCTTACACTATGTATGAAAATTAGACCATATCGATGATATATTTTCTGTTTTTAGAGAAAGTTTTTATAACTTGATTTGAATTAAAACAGTATATGAAGATAAATCCGATTTCCAGCCTATCATATGGAATGGCACATGTTCGCAAATCGGGAAAATCTGGTATTTGTGAACAGGATACTTGTTGTTTGCAATATCAGATGAACATAAAATCTTTTCCAGATTTGTGCACAAGCTATTATATTTAGTAGCTTGTTTATTTTCGTATGACCAATATACGAGTCGTTATTTTATTATGATCAATACATTAGCATGAATCCCTAAATTATAATTATAATTAGATCTACTAGTTTAGCAAATTTCAAATTGTGTTTACTTTTTGGATAAAAAACATCAATATGCTATTCTTAAACTTGCCATAGATTGTCAAGCATTTGTAACATGAAACTCTAGACGCAGCATCAGTACACCAAAACTTCAATGATTGAATATCATAAAATATATATAACGACATCTAAACTCCTCTTGAACAGTAAAGACTTTCCTTTCATGAAATCAAAAAAATCATTACGCTTTTTATCAGAAATTCATTTGTAAAACGTAAAAAAAAAAAAAAAAACACCTTTCAGAGCAGAGTTAAACAAATGATAAAAATTTGTATTTACTATCTTTAACGATTAACATCACCGTTTCAAAAACGTTTCAGGCAATTATCTTTATTTTTTCACCGACTGAATGGTTATTGATAATTGCATCAATGTATGAAAGACTTAATGTTCATTTATTAAAGATTTTTTTTTGCTAAAAAATGCTCTATGCATGATATTTTTCACGAAAATTTTGAATTTTTCTGTAATTGTAAACAATATAGAACAAAGCTAGAAGAAAAAAAATTCAATCAATGAAAAAAATATTAAAAGGTAAACAAACATAAAATCTTTTTTTAATCTATTGTTTACATCATCCGAACTTCTTCCATAACATTATGATCAGCATTTAGTTTTCGAATATATCGCTAGGGGGCACATCCATCATGTACATGTACGGTGAAAAATCCAACAAACGCAGTAACAGATGGCAGAGATTTATTCGATTAGAAAAAATTTGAAATACTGGTTGCAAAACACAAACGAAACGCTCTAAAAGTAGCACCTAATGCAAACAGAAGTCTACTGCCAAAAAATTGCTAATAAGCAACTATAACAGCTCAGAGAGCTAAAACAGAACTTAGTGGGGATTAAAGAAAGAATTCACTCGATTACTACTCTCTCGATGGCAATACTTCTCTCAATTTTGTCTTTAGGAGGCTTATAACCCTCCTTAACAGGAGCAAAACGCTTCTGACAGGATATCGCAGTCTCGTTAAAATCTGGTTACTGACCTACCGTCACGAGAAAAGCCCTGAACATGGTTGCCGTAAGTAGACGAGTCTAAGTAAAGAGGGAAGTTAGCCGTACAACATTTGGCTGACTTAGCGCGCTTCATTAGGCGAGTAATTCATTTCGCTTGTACTAATGCAGATATTCGGTCCTTAATTGGATCGTTTGACGTCAAATAAAACACAGGACTCTCCTTCTCCCCCAAAGTGTAATAGAATATCTCGTTTACAAGCCAACTGACCATTACGTTTAGGGTTATTAGGGGTTTACTCGTGACGGTAGATCAATAGTTTGGGTAGTTAGTTTCTTTGGTAGTAGAATCTTCGTTTTTTATCCCCCTCCAAGTCGTCAAATAGACGCCAAATGTGTCGCCAAGACCGGAGGGGTATTCATCTGGCCTCCATTAGAGCTTATATGTAAAAAATTCTTCATTACTGGGTGGTTTATTAGGAAGGGAAGCAACATTATAAACTCTTAAGAATGTCTGATGTTCCATTCTTGTATTCTGATCATAGTGAATTTGACTATTCACTCCTATTAGAAAAATAATTATCTGCAATAAAATCAGGCTTTTCACTAAAACTAAGCGCTATAAGCTTCGATAGTTTCATTTTAGATCTCAGTTTTTAATTATTGTAGTTAAGAAAATGTTGAATGATTATTGATTTTTCCTTTCATTGATTCTTTAATTTTGTTTTACACTGCACAACGTAATGTTCAAGTAACTATGACTCACTTTCTGCGTAATATTGGTGTCTTAATATATTTTAAGAAAAGAGAAACCAATTTATTTTATTATTATATTGAATGATTATTACTTTCTCCTTTTAGTGATTCTTTACTTTTGCTTTGCAATGCACAAGGTAATTTTCAAGCAACTATGACTAGTTTTCCGCACAATAATGGTATCTTACCATATTTTAAGAAAAGAGATATTAATTTATTTTGTATGAAATTAATAGATAAACTTTATTACGTCTGACCAAAAATTATGAATTTAAACATTAATTATTATCAATGATTAATTTAAACATTACGAAGTTATTTATTATAATTAAAAATCAATTGGTTACATTTATTTAAATATTCCATCATTTAAGGTATAATACGAATTGCGTCTGGTAGTAAATTTTTTCCCATTTTAGCAAACTGAATGAATTCAGAAATGTACTGTTACAATAATCCATACAATAATTGAAGTGCTTGTAGACTGTGCGCTATAAGATACTATAATTATTTGTATCAGATTACAAAGTTTTTATATGAATTAATTCTGCTTATAACTTATTCGTGATTAGTTGATGCCTTGTGGACAAGACGATAAATGGTTTAAAACCCGTGTATATCCAATATTTTTAAGTTATCGAATCATTCAACTTTGATAAGGCATTCGACTGCGCAATTTCGATAAATGTATCGATATTTTTAAATATGGAATCTGAATCAGAATTTCAAAAAAACTTTGCTCACAAAATACCTATGCGTAACAAAACTTGGCAAATTTCCTAGGATTTCGTTTTATTTAAATGTGCGTTAATTTGTTTGATAGCAAATAACGTTAAAGTATCTTTAGATGTGACGCGTTTCACATAAAACTAAACAAAAGATCTAATCAGATAATAATGTTTAAAAGAGATAACTATAACTGTGATTTAAATTGCAACTATTTTAATTCTGCCGTTCTTTAACAGAAAAGAAAAGTTTTAAGATAAGTCCATTCATAATATCAATCCGATTCATGTGAAGTATTTCTTAAATAAGTTACATAAGAAAGAATTAATGTTGATTCTTTAACAAAATATTTCAGATAATAACTTTCATTTTTTATAAAATAAAGATAATTATGAATTTAATGATTATGTTTTTTGATTCTTACCATTAATTCATATTCTCCCTATATATATATTCATATATATATAAATATATATATATATATATATATATATATATATATATATATATATATATATATATATAAACAAGATGTATATATCTTGTTCTAATTTCCAATTGTTAATAAAATACTTTTTATTCATCCACTCAAGTTCAAATACATTTTTTAAACTTGTAGTGGGTGGCACGATGCTAATAGAGTTTTTTAAATCAGATATTAATTAATTCATTAAATTAAATTCCTTTTAATACTTTAAATAGAATTTTAGCAGTTTGGAAGGAATATTGAAATAAACAGACAATAGCTCAATAGGTAAAATACAAGGATTTCAGCATTTTTTACGTGAAGGTGAAGAACGAGAGTTAATTTTTGCAATGAGAAATTATAAACCATCATCAGCTTCATAAATTAGAAACAAAAAAAGAAAAAAGAAAGCAAATAAAAAAAATAAGAAACAAAAATAGTAGTGGAACATCATATATAGAAAGTGAAATTGAAAATTGCAAGGAAATTCGCTTTCTATTTTGCACTTAATATTATGATTCTAACATATGTATATGCATATTTATATTAATTGTAATTATTTAATAAAGAGCAACTAACATTAAAAAAATATTTGCTGACTTAAGTAGGGAAAAGATTTAATTTTTTTAAATATTATTTGTTAATTTTGAAAATACAGATAATGTGTGTGGTTGGAAAATTTCTTGCTAAGATTATAAATTAATTTGAAATAAATTTTCGTATTGATTTAATTGAATAAATTAATACGAAATAATTATTTTTTCTTTTATCATTTCAATGTTTGTTCATCGATTTATTACGTGACAGGATATCGAACACTATTTGGGATAAATAAACACGATTTGCGAAATTTTCCTGGATGACAAACTTTACAATACAGACCATTCCGAATAAATATTCTAGAACATCTTCATGACTATATTCGTCTTCATAAGGGAGCCGTAAATATAATTTTATATAGCTGATCACATATAGATAACACTTTTAGAACGGTCTTGCCGAGTAAGCGTGGCAGTGATACTCCTTATCATTATTAATATCATCTCCAATTCCGAAGTGAAAATAATTGTGATCTCACAGCTGTGCAAAGCAAAATGGCAGATAAATGATTGTTTGACGGCTCCGTTTCTGCATAACTCTTTTATGCTCCATTTTTTTTAACCAATGTATCGTAAAAGAATTTGTCTGCACTCGAAGAGAATTTTTCATTAAGGGATGAGTTAATACGGTTATCATGCTTTCCACAGGATGAAAAAGATAATATTCAGAAGAGTCTTCACGTAATATGGGATTCTTTATAATTTTTTGGAAAGAATTTGCGATCAAAATTTTAATCAGTTTTTCAAGATTATAATTTGTTTCGAAACTTAATCAAATCACTTCAGATTTCGAAACTTAATCAAATTTAGAAAAAAAATTTGTTTCAAAAGAATTTAGCAAAATGGGAACGCCGTATCCCCGCCGGAGAATATTATGTATGTATTATTCCTTATTGAATTTTTATTCTAATTATTGTACCTTTAATAGTGTCTTAAATATTTTGAAGTTGTAACAGAATGAGAAAACGAAATGAAAATTCTTTAAATATATTTGTTTATATATATGGAAGTATAATTGTATCTGTTAAATTATTGTAATATAAATAAAAGTCATTATAGCTATGTATATATTCGACATCCCCTTCTAAAAATTTGGGTTGTTACAATTAAACATTAATTATTGAAATCCAGAGAATGAATGTCATCAAGTTTTCAAAGAGCATTAATTAATTAACTATCCATTTAATTAAAATTAACAATATTTTTTTCTTTTTCAAACAATAACTTCGTTGGAAATTATTTCATAAAAATATTTTAATTACCTTAAAATTCACAATTTGACTTTTTCGAAGATGTAGCTTGTGCAATTGTTTTCCAATTTTTATTTATTTTTCAAAATTAAATAATTAATTGAATATATGCTGACGATTTTGAAATAAGAAAATTTGTATGTAAACGTAACTAGGCAAATGTTAGATTTTCAATTACACTCTTTTTATTTTTGGATATAGGAAATAACGCTCTTTTGTTGCCAAAAATTCATTCTCATCCCATTTCAATCGTCAACTATTTTTGAATATTCCTGCTTGATTTTTAATAATATTTTGGCAATTGTTGATTTTATACATTATTATTCTGAAATTTAATTATTAAAAATAAAATAGCGAACGATACCAATGTTTTCTGTGTACTGTCGATTTGATATAAAATCATCCTTTTCATTAAAATGAAATTATTTTAAAAGATTTAAAACTGAATATTTAAAAATCTTCTCACAAATACTAGAATATAATCAAAGATTTAACGAAATTTTTATAACAATTAATTAAAACATTTTTACTAATAAGAAACTGTGAAAATTTTATATTGAGCTGTTGGTTTGAAATAAAACATTAATTTTTTACTGTTAAATACACATTAGTTAAATATATATCCCGATGAAATCCATATGAGGAGAAAGGCTGTAGGTCCTTAGGAAAGACAACGATTATTTGGAAATAATATATATTTATATTGCCTTTGATTCATTGTTTAAAATTGTTTGACACTCTTAATAAGCTTTTCATTGATAAATAAATGTTCATTCTATATTTCATCCATTTTTATATTTGTAAAATACTGCTTGTAATAAATCTTGAAAATTCGTTTCTGTGAATTATTTTTATAGTATTTTAAGTGAATGACATATAAAGTTTAAACATGGTCAGAACTTCATATTTGTAAATTTCAAGCACTTTTTCTTGAAAAAAATTCGTGTTCGTAAATTTAAATTATTTTAATGTCTAATGCGGTTTAATTAATAATTAAGATTAGGATTGAACTAAGACTTGAAAGACATATGATGAGTAAAAACACTGAAGTAAAACATCTTTTATTCTGAGGGAAGAAATTAAGTAACATTTGAAGTTACGTCTTCCAGTGAAAATTCTAAATCGAAACTGGCCCATACATCTGTATTTACTGTCAAAGAAGCCAATCCGATTACAGCGCATTAATTTTAACTAAATTCAGTTTAGATTTCCAGTTTTTTTTTTTATAATTCAGTTAGAAAAGGCGTGAGCAGATTCCTATCTCCAATATTCACCAAGACGATTAATTCTTTGGTATTAACAGGTTTTATTTTATATGAAAGTCATTTTGAACTACAAATATTTATAATATCCAGACGTCTTTTCACCAATTACATTTATTAAGTTTAGAGAGGGAAATATCAAATCTACTTTTATTATAAGAGTCAAAATTTATCTCCCTATTCAAATTATTATCTTGCAATAATTTTAAAATGTTTTCTAAAATTGTTTTTTAGATAATCCGCGAAAACTTGTTACTAATAAGCAAATATACATGTTTTGGCACTCTGCAAGCTTGATCGTTTTATCTCGAACTAGTAAGTTAGTATGAATGTACTTTTGAAAATGAAATTATGCATCTCGTAGCAACCTTATTCCCGTTTTAATTAAATAAAATCATGCAAAAATTTGATATTTTTCTGAAACGACTTTAAAAATGATTTTTTAACCATTTTAAACGTGTAGAAAAATTATCTTTCTAATGATATACAAGAGATGTTCAAATTAAAAGGTACGAAACGACATTGTGGGTATAAATGAAGATTTTATTCAAAATATACACCATAGGCCTGAACACAATGAGATCCAGTCCTTCACAGCTCCCTTAAGTTGGACTTCCGAGCTGAAACGTTTCCTTTTCAGATGTTTTTTCAGGGAACTAAACACATAAAAATCGCAGGGGGAAGTGTCTGGGATGTAGGGCGAATGGTTGAGTTACTCCCATTTGAGCTTGCCCAGTTCTGCGTGAGTGACCTTGGAGACGTGTGGACACCCGTTATCATGGTGCAGAACCACACCCTCCATGAGTAGCCCTGGTCGTTTGTTCTTGATGGATCTGTATAATCTTCGGAGTGTTTCATAGTACACATCGGAGTTAATGGTTCTTCTGTGCTCAGGAAATTCACACGAATAGTGCTCTGCCACGTCAATTAGATGGTGCTCTTTATAAGAGCCTCTGCTCTCTCCTGCCCATGTGGACGACCGCGCATGCTCCGATTTACATCGCAGACTCCAATCTCATCCCTAGATGTTTCAAAACTTTCTCCCATTGTGGCATAGGCAAGTATGTTAACCGTCACGTTGTTACAACGTTTCGTACCTTTTCATTTGAATATCCCTTATAATTTCTGTCTTATAGGTTTTTTTTAAAAATTTAAAAAAATTTTGGAAAAAATATTATTTGCAAAATTTTTAACAATCTAGTTACTTGTGGCACTGTGATTCACATTGTTCTAGTTTTATTATTAATTATTTATTCGCGTAATTTTCTTTCATTGTGAAAAGCTGAAGATTATATTTATAATTTAACCGCAATATACGTAATTAAAGAGCACATGAATTACTCTTTAACGAAAAATGCAGTAAATCTAAACAATTATGAAATCCATTATGAAAATAGACTCCAATAAAAAGGTTCATTGGCACATTAAACATATAAAAAACAAGGGAATTAAAATAACAAGAATTTGGTATCTATCACAGTTTGATGATAAAAATACATTTATGAAGAATCATGACATTATATATTAGAAGTATAACTGAAATTGAATACGGCCAACGTTTCCTGTAAATCAGACAGAATTAACTTAGATCCCATGCTACTTGATTCATAATGATATTCAGTTGTGCATCGGATAAGAGGATTTAAACCAACGTTAACAAGCGGCTGAACGGCTTAGCTGCTTGTTAACTTTAAACTATCTTTAACAAGCAACTAAAAATATCAATACAGCGGCAGGTATATGAATCACGTTTGGTTTATTAATGTGTTTACTGTCTAAGGCTTAAAAGGCTTTAATTCGGGAATCGTTTTAAAAACGGGAGATAATTCGAAAATTATTGGTGAAAACTTTTTGAATTTAGAGTTCCATTTTATAAATATTTGATAAGTGGATTACTAGCATTAGCTACGCTTTTCCAAAAAGCTGTTAGTTTGGTGGGGTAATTAGTGACAGGAAAAACTTTCATTAACTCAATAGAGAAGAAACATTTTTTTTAAAGAAACAAATAAACAAATGGTGTTCTAAGTAATAGTAAGAAAATTTCTTGCGTTTACTTTAATGTGCAGAGCAATCTATTTCTTTTTTTCTTTTTTACTTTCTCGCATACAAAAAATGGCTATGAGAAAGTACTGAATAATCACAAAATTCAATCTCGAGATTTTGACGAATCTCCTTGATTCAGAATTTCCTGAAACCCAAAATCATAGTACTGAACTGATATTTACCTGTCTGTGAATGGAATAACTCGGAAAGGGTTTGGGATACAAAGATGAATTTGATATGTGGTCTTTAATGTACCGAATCTTCAAATAATTTTCATCAAATTTTGAACGAAATCGATTTTGGGAAAACGTATTTATCTGCTTATCTAAATACAAACGAAGACAATAAATACAAAACATGAATAGTAAGATGGATAAATTGTCGAATACAGTTTTTACATCTAAAATATAGACTCATATCAAATTTTGAATAAAATTTGGTCCTGAGATAGATTATCTATAGGTTTGTGTATACGTATTCTTTTAAATATGATAACTAAAAAAATTCAATAATTTCAATAAATTAGATTTCTTACATCTTTTCATTATAAATGTATTTCTAGGCCAAATTTTGACTTCAACTAGTAGAAAAAAAGTCTTCAAAATTACATTCGGTTTTTCTCGCTATAGTCGGTAGCCCAAAACATTCATAAGATAGATTCAGAAAATAACAATCTGAGCATTTAAGGTTTACAGTTTACACATGGAGTGTGTTATGGGAAAACATTTTCTGCTGACAGTATACAGGAGTTTCAAGGAAACCATTCCACAGATTTCAGTGGTGTTGTAACTTTCCCCTGTCCAATTTGAATAATCGGCCTTTTCAGAAAACTGTGTCACCGTCTGTTAAAACCCTCAATTGTTAAATGCCTCCAGAGTGCCAGATGAGGGATCTTTTTTTTCCAAGTGGTCATTGCATCTGATCATTTGTGATCTCCAGCTGAAGACCCACAAGAGGGGTTTCATCGTTTAAGAGACATGTATTGCACCTCCAAGGGGAAGGAGTGTCAAACCATCTGTTAGCTAAATTTTTCCCATTATGAAGGGACTATTATTAACACGAGTTCCAGAACGATCAGTTACGAGAACGCATCATTAACGGATATTCCCATGATCTACTGGTGACCATTAAGGGGGGCATTCTGCTGAAAAACTATTGGACGATAGAAAACTCAAGTGTATCAATGTGAAATGAGAGGCTAACACTTGTAAGAAATAAAATGCAGGGTATTATTTTTGAAAGAGAGGGGATGGAAGCTTCTTGGATTGCGGACTGCTGAATTATGCTCCACTAGTTCAAGTTCGGTGGATTCCTAGAGCTATTCTGGAGTAGCCGTGTTAAATAACAATCTGTTAGATTCTTGTGGTGTTATTTCTCTGAATTGATGGAGAACTTATTTTATGATAAACCTTCAACCTTCGACTGTTGTGTGAATCAATATCAACCACTTCCAAATGGTGTCAATATCGAATATTTTAACTTGGATTAGAACAAGTTGTTCTTATGTACATATATAGCTGTAAATAAACGAATTGTCTGACACTCTACTCTCTTACTTGATCGGTCCGGATCAAACATGACAGTGACGTATAAATGTAAAGTAGGTGTATATGTGTGTGATTAAAAAAATTGCTCACAGAGTGACGAGTGAAAGTAATTTCCTTCAAAATTGTTGACCGTTGGAGCAATTAGATGCCAATAGATTCTAAATCAATCAATGACTGATTTCCTGTTAGGCAGCTACCCACCCACTCCAAGCAAGTCGATAAAAAAACTTGATTTTTTTTTCTTTTTTAGTCTCCAAATAAATAAGTTTGCAAAATATATGAATAATAAAATATCTAGATTGCATTAATACTTTATCAAACATAATTGTATGATTACTATATATTTCCAACACTTTTTTGTTATTAGAATACATATATTTATCAAAAGTTTGTAACAAATGTATTATTCACAAATATGGATGTCGAGCAGTTTGTAGAAATCACAATAAAGAAATAAATGCAAAGGTATTTTCTTAAAAATCATAAAATAAAGGAAAGATTTCTCTGTCGGTGTCTGGCTTAGGGGTAGCGGGTCTTCCTAGTGTTTTGGGGTCCCGGTTAGGGCCGGGTTGTTATTCTGTGTTCTATCTGTCAGTAGCGTGAATGTACTTCCCTGTAAAAAGTGGTTGTGCAAGCAAATGTGAAGCATGAAGCAGCTAAGTCGTACCCTTGGCCCGTTGGCTTTATTAAAAAACAACGGATGCTCATTTAGGCTTAAAATCACTGACAGCGATCAGCGGGCTTGTCAATAACAATTGCCATTGAATACAACAACAAGATTTCTCTAAGTTAAATCATTAATATGTTTAAAGTGTATTGAAATGTGAAATTAAACTATTCTGTTTATTTAAAGAAAGGCTGCATAACACGTAGTGACAAGGTGCGCAAAATCCCAGTCCGCTTCTCACTCAGCTCTCAAATGATTAAAGGCCTGTAAAATGTACATCCCTACGAAAGACGGATTCTTAAAGTATATGCTTTAAGAATTCAAAAGATTTGTTATCAATGCTACGTCCTTTTCCATTTTGTCTTAGAGCATTCAACCTGCAGAGCCCTTCTTCAACGATGTTCTTGTGTTTTTGTGAATTTGTATTCTGTTAGGCTATGTTTATATTCTTTATCTGATACATGAACTTATTTTATTTGATTCCATCCCAGAACCCCCTGTAAGGTCACCTTTTACAATCCCATGTTCTATTGTAAAAATGACCGGCTTCTGTATGTTCTATGACTCTATATACTCGACTTCCTTATTAATTATTATTATTTTACTATTATAAGATCCAATGCTGGAACAAATACCTAAACATGAATGGCAATGAATCAACAGTATTTTTATTCCTGTTTCATAATGTCATTCATTGTATTTTTTTAATATTGAATTCAAAATTATGTACATTAAATATTGATATCTTTTTAATTTATTAAAAATCATATACATTTGGCAATCCTCTGTAGAATTATTTTTCAAAGTTACCTTACTTTTTATATTTTTGAATTGATTTTTTATAAAATTACACATATGACATATTCTGCATTAAATATTTGTAAAATAAATTAAATTCTGCATTAAAAGTTAATAAATTTTTTAATAATACTTTTTTTTTGCAAAAGGTAAAAAGTGACGTAATAATTTATTTTTTTCTGCTTCAGTTTTTAATACTGAAGATTTTCAAAGCTGTTTTTCTACTTATTGTTCTAAGAAGAAAAATCCAGGTCGTGATAAAATAAATCATACATCTGAATATGTGTAATTTTATAAAAAAAAACGTAAAAGAAAATAAAACAACATTTTTATCTAAGCTATCTCTGGTCTTGACAGTAATGCATTATATTTATATGATATTACTGTTAGACATTTATCAGGTCCACGCAAAAGAGATTTGGCTCTGAACCTTTCGATTCAGTACTTGTGTTGTTTTTCCACTTCCAACGCATCATCTCAAGAAACAGCCATAAACAGGATTTGAATCCGACCTTTCAAAGTTAGGTTGTTTGTTTTTGGCAGTGTTTGCTATGCAAATTCAGTGTAACCTGAATGAGAGCAATTACTAATAATAAATACATATATTTAGATTTAAAAAATATTGACCATTTGTTGAAATAAAAAAAAATAATAAGACTAATAATTTTCATGGCTTGGTACCATTTAGTATTAATTTGTGGATTTGTAATAAAATTATACTAGTATCTGCAACTAAATTTAAATCTTAAGAATAAAAGCAAAACAGACATGTTACAAAATTTGTTCATTTAAGAAACTCATAGTTCCTTATATAATTATTAAAGCCTTAAAAAATGATGGAATCGCTCACAAAAAACATCTACATTAATTGATTTGCTGTACTTTTTATGAAATAGCTTTAATAAAGATTACAGAGTTTATTGTCTAAGGAGAATCAACTTTTTTGTTAGCTTTTATTGTAAAGCAGTTTTATTACGATGTTTAATATCAGATACACTACGTCACTTAGTTGATAGGTTATTAAAATTTATGAGGATACTCCGAAAACAATATTTTTTTTCTGGAACAATGGTCCCTTTCTCTTATTTCTCCGATCTTTAACGACAGAGTTGTAAAGTAACTTATTTATCCTCGGGGCCATAAATTTTTTGAGCATGCATGGCATTTCATTAAAACTTTTAAAACGTTATAAAACTTTAAAGGAATATATATTTTATACATTTTGAGTCACGTTATATTTGTAACAATTCATCATACGATATAAATTTGCATCTTATAAATTCATAATAAAGCTTTATTGTATTGTTATCCATTCTTAATATTGTGTCCCAGCCCAGTAAGATTCCTGGTAAGGAGGAAAGCTTCACAGAGAACTCAAATGAATGCCGATTGGATGACTTTTAGATCCAGTGATAAACTTGTCGTCCATTTGGGGACAAATTCCAGAAAAAGTATCTGTTTTAAACGCCATTGAAACGCGAGTTATGAAAATCTTTTTAAAGCCTTGTTTGCTACTGAAACAATAAAACTCTGAGATAGAGCTGGAGTCAGTATTGAATAAAATGCTGAGTCAGCAACGAATTGGTAATTTAGTGCTTAATCTATGGAGAATAGGAGATAATCGAGAGGCATGAATAGTTGTGGGATGTCTTTCGCCTGCTGAGTAATCTCTTAGCACTTTGTGTTGTTACTTTTGTTTACTACCGATTTAATGCCACTGTTTTCTGTAAGTTATGCTCTTGCGTGCGCTTCGGTGGTGTTTTATGTCTGTGCATATGTGTCTTCGTTTAAAATAATCATCACTTGTTATAGAATCTGTTGAGTGGTTTCCTAAACACTCACCACACAGGCACTTTGATTTTCGGATTGAAAATTCCGTAATGGTATAAAGTTTTTAAATTCAGAGCTGAATAAATAAAATAGCAGTTGCAACGATTAGAAATAGCGAACGAAATTCTAAACTTTGGTCAATCAAAATACATATTCGAAATTTTTAGCTTAATTCCATTAACGTTTATTCTAGAAGCAACATGATGACTTTTTTTGTGCTGGAAGTTGTTTGAAAACTTGATCAAATCAGTTATGTTTTTTTATTCGGTATCTGTTACTCTTCCAATATCTCGTGGAGCCGCGGTGGCCTGGTGGTAAGGTCCCGGCTTCGAAACCGAAGGGTTTCAGGTTCGAGACGATTCCACCGAAGAATCGTCATGTAAGGGGATCTCTTGCATGTTAAATCTGTTAGGCCAAACGTCCTCCCGCTGGTGTGGCGTGGAGAGGGGGGTGCCAGCTCAGGTGTCATCCTCGTCATCTGACCTTGGTTCAAAATGACGAGGCCCGTCCCCGAATATCCTTAGTGTTTCTTTGAAACGGGACGTTAATACAAACAAACCAAACCTATATGTAACATCACAGTCTCTCCTCGTCACTCATCCTGCTAAATACAACTCATTAAACGAGCCTTACGTTTTATTTTGTTTATCATGCGAATAACTAGTTATGGGAAGCTCTCGTTAAACGAGATTTGACTGAAAGAAGATTAATTCTGAATTTTATTCCTAGACGATGATATCTCACTTTACTGCTCCTGGATACTCCGTTTATAATTATATCTGTCGCCATTCTAGAATTAATAGTGGAGGAAGGTTAAGAGCAGGACTCTAGTTGGCTGACTATAAAGTAATAAGGAAGATAAACATAGTAATTTTTATTACTAAGCCTAAAATAGAACGAAAAATTATACTTATAGTCGCTTTTTTTAATGTTGCTAAATTTTTAATAAATCATTCTATTTGGAAAGCCGGCAATTTCAACAATGTACTATTTTTTTTATTAATTCCTTGCATCACAATTCTTATCGATTGCATTCATACAAATATTTCTGACATATTTTCAAGAAATTAAATATTTCTCCAGAACTCAGTGAAAACACAACTTTTAAATAATCATTAAGAGCAAGCAAAAAGTATTCTCTTCAACTTTTAAATAAGGAAATGCAATTATTTTAGCGAACTCTCATATTTTGTTGGGGGGGGGGTATGTCGAACCAAGCAGCCATCCTCACTATCTTGTCAAGTTTTAAAATTAGGAAATCCATTCTGAAAATGTTCTTTTAATTGCATTAAATTAAGAAGTAAATATAATTAATTTGAAATCAAATTATAACAAAAGTCATAATTTGATTTCAAATTATGACTTTTGTTATAGAAGGATCAAACCGTAAATTTCATAATTGTCTATTATTAAGTCGAGTGTTTTTTTCCCCTATGAAAATTGAGCGGTATTATCTTTTTGGTGAGAACTAACAGATTTGCCCACTTTCTCCTTAAGATCATTCGTCATCTTGTAAGTCTTATGACCTTTGATAAAGAGTAGGAAAACAAGGTGAAATCTATTTACCCATTGATACATATTGAA
The DNA here is from genome assembly GCA_026543055.1 of Argiope trifasciata. Lineage (NCBI taxonomy): Eukaryota > Metazoa > Arthropoda > Arachnida > Araneae > Araneidae > Argiope > Argiope trifasciata. The sequence goes on along the minus strand of JAPMOQ010052972.1, from coordinate 3,383,874 downwards.
TCAAATTATTATCAACCGAAGATATGAAAACATGCTTTTCCAATTCTTAATAAAAGGGATTGAGACTTCATTATAAGTATTATGATAATTACTGTACACTTTTTTTTCTCTGAAGTGGTCATTATTTTCATATGAATTTTCAACATTAAGACAATATTTCATTATTTATCCAAACCACACTAGTTGGGCGATATTTGGCCTAGAAGGATTTAACGCTCTCCGTACTCGGTTACACTGCGGTTCTTCGTTGGAATCATGTCCCGAACCTGAAACCCTCCGGTTCTGAAGCTGAGAACTTTATCACTAAGCCACCGTGGCCCTTGAAAACTATTCCGAATTATTTCTATTTTATTTCTATAAATTTCATACGATCTTTTGAGACATGTATTTGTTTAACGTCACAGGTAAAATAATAGTTTTTTTTAGAAACTGCTTCAGTATGCGAAATATAAAAACAGAGACCAAATTTATGAGATGCAGTTCTGTTTTCTAAACAAAAATTAAATTAGTAAATTGATTGTCAGTTGTATGAACCTATATTCCTTTATTTTTTTATATTTCTAACATAAGTAAACATAATTTTGAATGATCTTGTAAAATTCTATATTTTTAACATATAGAGTGTAAAAACTAAAACAGGTAAAAAAAATATTTTACTGTATAAGTGGAGCAATATAAAAGGCATAAATTTTATATCAGGATAGAAAATCGATATTTCTTCTACTTGAAGTTTTAGTATTTATTAAACTGTTAACCGGGTAATTGATTTATAGTCCGTTCGTTTAATGTTCAAATATTTCGCCACGCCAAATTAATAGGTTAAACAAAAAAATATACGACTCATCATTAAAAAGCTTTATTAATTCATAAAAAATTTAAAAAATTCTCTTAGCGATATAAAATTGTTTACGAGATGTAAAAGAAAAATGTATATATGCATATGTTCTTATAATAGTAATTCTAGGTAATTCAAATATTATTTTTATAATAAATGTGATCGTTATGCTGTGTTTTGTTACTGCACAATTTTACAAATAAATTCATTTTACTTCATACAGTGTTAATAAATTTAATTCTCTTTTTGATAAGAGTTGAAGATTTTATTGACTTATATCGTTTTATTATTCATATAATTTAAAAAACTTTTTATTAAATATCAAATCACAGCCTTCGATTTTTCAGTCTAAAAAAAAGGTTTTTTTAACTAAAGGATTTTCCCCTTAAAGTCATTTCTACATTTTTTTCTTTCCTTTTTCTGTTTTATATCACAGTTGTACGCAAAAATAGTTTTACGAACTTATTCTTTCGAACTTTAAAAATAAAGTAAAAAGCTCAAAAAATGGAATAGACCATAAAAATACACGTGTTATGTTTCTGTTATATAATTTTTGTTATGATTCCGATTTCCTGTCTTCACGTCATTATAAAAGTTTATACCAAGTGTAAGATTTGTGAGATAACTCATGAGCAGAATAACAGTGAATTTTGTGAAGTCAATGTTTATCTATAACTTCAGAATCATTTATATAATCTTTATCATCAGGATTAAGATTACAATTAACGTTTTTTTTTTTTTCTTTTTATCTTTTCAGGTCCTCTGAAACCCGACAAAGCTCCAACACAATCATTCTCATTTCTTTATATAATTCTTATAGTCTGTACAATAATTTTCATCTGTTTTTATTCACTTCCATTAAATATCAGCAATAGTACTTTGAAGCCGCTAAGCAGTGAATTAATACCTACACTACAGCACCAGAAACCAATTTCTCAATCTTCAGAAAGTGGGGAGAAATCCATTTTAAACGAACTTTTCGGCGAAATTCCTTCCACAGCACCATCTGTCTTGAACACAGACATTTCTTTATCTGTTAGTTCAGACTTAACAGAAACAGAAATAAAAACCACTCCACTTTCGGAACAGACAACCCAAGATGTGCCAGCATCCGCAAAGATGCATAAAGACGAAGATTTCACAACGAATTTAAATACTATATCATCAACAAATCTGTTAATAACAAACAAACGGGAAGACACAGACGATTCAACAAGATATAGCAATTTAAAGAATCAATATTTAGACACTACCAGAGAAACTCATTACGCGTCTACACGCAACAAAGCGGAAGAATCCACTGAAAGTTCACCTTCTCTAGACTTTTCTGGGCTTGACTCGACAAACATTCCGGCCGACAATAAAAAATCGCATAGAAAAAAGGATTCTAGCAGCCAGTCAATAAATACCACCACGGATTTTAACCCAGAGAAAGAATTCCTAGTTTTTTCAGACCATTGTAAGATACCAAATATTGACCCATACCATCCGAGCATTTTAAAATATATACAAGAATCTCCACCACTGGAATGTAAGGTAAGACCATTTTTCTTTTTTAAATTATAAATGTTTATTATTTTTTATATTATATAAATGGAATGAGTAGATATCCCTAATTAACTGGGATAGTGTCACATTTTCATTGTTTGCTCCGAATTCAAAAAAAAAAAAAAAGTGCAAAATTTTAAATGACCCTGGATTTTTCGAGTTTTAAATAAATACATGATATTAAAAATATTCACTTGAAAGAAAAGAAAAAATCAGAAAGTCAACAAAAAAAAACCATTTTCACAAATTTAGTATGCAAATAAAGAAATTAAAAGTCCCGGATTTGCTGGGGAAATCCTGATTTTTGACTCTGTCACAGTTAAAGAGTGCCTCGAGAGTAATAAATTGTCTCGAGATTTAATACCTATTTCACATATATTATTTATATTATTTAATATTTCTAAATATAAGATTATTAAGTATTCTCATTTACTATTGAACAAAATAATAAGAATATTGCAATACTACTACGACCAATGTAAGCGAGTTCCAATGAAGACAACAAAAAATTATTTTATGCATGATTTTTAAATAAATAATAACTATTGCATTGCTTTTCAATGTTATATTATTTCATTTGTATTTCTTTTGATAAGACAGTCTGTAATGCCTCTACAGGTAGCACGCAATTCGAATAAAGTCCTAAAGTTCTGTAATGTACTAGAATGAAACTTAGAAAATCAGATCCTTCTTAATCATCATGTATAATTTTTTCATATGTTACAGAACTATTATACACATAACAAAAGATATGATTGGGGGGGGGGCGGGACTCAAGTTTGATATGGCATAGATGTCGTCGAAGGATACTTTCCCATACTGCGGTTGTGACCGATTGCGCATCTAAGAAGCGACACGGGATCGTTTGTTATTTCATGGAATTTTATCGCTGCAAACTAAATCATCACAACCGCAACTACTTGGTTTTACAGGGGAAGGTGCATGCGTTTCGAATTACGTGCAGTGATTCTGGAATGTGATAGGATGAATCTTAGAAAATCAGATTCTGTTATTCAAGTATAATATTTTCAAATGTCATCGTATGTATCATGTCAAATGTATATATATCGTATGTCAAATGTATTTATATATTAAAAGATGGGGATGATTTAATCTTGAGATGATCCAGGTATCGTCTAACGTTTTAAGGATACGTTTGCAATCAGTGGTTGTGCATGTAAGAGTCAACACGAAATATTATGTCGTTTAATGGCACATTATCAAGCAAAACTAGTATTAAACCATAATGGTTTCCTTAAATAATCGCATCGATTTTCTAACCAACCAGGCACTTTCTTTTACCGAAACTAGTAAAGGAGTTCATACGAGTTTTTTTTTCTCTTTTCTTTTTTTCATTTGTTTTCCAAGAGAGGATAAATTATGTCCTCCCTCCCATTAATTGATTTTTTAACTTAAATCATGGAATAGTTTCATGGAATTCAGCAAATTTAAAAGCTAGATATAAGCCAAATCTTCTAGCAAATTTATACATCGAGTGCATAATCTAAATTATGTAATTTAAATATCACATGCAGCAATTAATTTTGACTTCCTTTATTTGCAATAGTTTCGGTTGCAATATGACAATATATAAAGTCATGTACTTTGAATAATTAAAAGCAACTATATACTTTTATGTTTAGTTTATTTAGCAAATATATCAATTGATAACATGAATTGGACATTATCGGACCAATATTAAAGGATTTCCATAGTGCATCTGTATAATGAATTGGAATGATATGAAGAATTATACCATAATTTTCCATATCATTGACAGAGACACGAAGTTTCTTTAACAAGAATGACATATAATTCTTTCAAAAAGATTTCAAAAGTAGTAGCCTTTCAGAACAGAAAAAGTTGTCATTTCTCATTGATGTACCTGCAGAATGAACAAATCGCAGAAGATTTTAAAAATCTTTTCATTCTGTTGTATAAAATTCTCACCAGACAAACGGAACACCGTAAATTTGTCCGCGTTGCCTGCTTTCTAAGAGTGCCAGGATGCTGTTCATTAGTGAGCATTAAGCTGCAGATGGATACATTTCCGCTATTTGTACAAACAGGAAGAATAGACTATTGAATGTTGTGTGTGTGTGTGTGTATGTGTGTGTGTGTGTGTGTGTGTGTGTGTGTGTGTGCTTAATTACTGTAGTTTAAAATATGTATTTAATGCCAAAATATGTAAGGATATCGAGCCTATTTCGTGCTTCTTACATTCAATGTGACTATTGGAGGATTTCAGTTTAACAAACATCAATTCGTAGAAAAAAAGCAGCAACGATCATTTATTCTCAAAGAGTAAATAGATTTTAGTTCCCTCTCAAGCCAATATATTTCTGTATCTTAAAGGTATTCACTTGAAGTTTTTGAATATAATTTCCGTATACATGTTGTTGTTGAGTGACTATTTTAAGTCGAATTTTTTGAGTAGTAGCTTCTGAGAGTAAAGAACTTTCTGAGCAGCCGTGGGTAGAACTCTGACATCCATCTCATGAAGAAGACACACACTCACTCGCTAGCACGACCCCTTTTTACAAGAAGGACTGTTTCATGTACCTCACAGATAGAACACATGGTAAAGAACAACCATGCCCAAATCAGGACTAAAACCCAGATCACTGGGAAGGCGCGCTACCCCTAGGCCAGGATGCCCATGCCTGTACAAGTGGCTTTGATAAATGAAATAAAATTTATGCGACATATTGCACATATGCTCTTATAAATTAATTACTTCAATTCAAATTTCTCAGAAGAGCTTTGATTTAATATCGGCTTTTAATATAAAGTTTCGACAATAAACTATCCTATAACTGAGATACATTTAATAAAATGAATGAATTTTTTTAAGTTCTAAGAAATCATTTTGCTTATTAAATGAATTTTTGTTTATTTTACATCTAAAGGAAAAAAGCGCAAAAAAATTAATTAGTGAACAAAATGTTTATAGAATTACACAATTTTTATTAATAATATAATGATTGAATGTGAAGAATTTTCAAATTTTTTTTCTTATATTAAAAACTGTTCTGTCTCCTTTTCGAATTCATTTCAAATGTTTCAAACGGAAGCATCTTTCATATCATTCTGAAGTACCTTTTTACTGTTATTTTTGAATCCATTATAACTATAAAACTTCCAACCGCGTCCATGTCCAAGACTGCTGGCACGAAGAGATCTGTTCAAATGAACCGAAACTATTTCTCCTTCCCTTTAGAGCAATAAATATTTCAATTAAAACTCATTGACCCAGATATACAGCTTTCATCTCATTAATTCACATTGCTAAGTGAAATATGTGCTTTCACATTTCATCTCGTAGTAAGAAAAAGGGCTCTGACGGTATTCCAAGGTCATTTCAGTGTATTAACGTTCCAAATCGTGAATGATTGGTGAAACCACTTATCTGTGGGTATAACCCTTGCGCGCCATGGGTATATATTTCAGTCAGGGTTGATTTTAAGAGACGAAATGGAATATTGTAGAGTAATGAAGGTTTCCTTTCTTGTTTGTTGTGAAATGGTTGCTCCGGGAAACTTTCTAGCACTTTCTTTAATAAACAGGTTCTCTGTATTTTCCGGTATAAAAACTGTAGAACCACGAATGCTTGCAATTCATAATCTTATTTTCAGATTCCTGCACAGAACATTTTACGCTTAGCAGTACTGTGAAGAAGACTGAATACATATTTTAAACGCATTTTTTTTCTGCACAACTGAATCTAAACTTTAGTACATAACGACAATTATAGTAACAAAATCACATACTAAATTTCAGTTATTGCATATATCAGATATCACGTATGTATTGATGCAAAAGCACAGATAGATGGTCACCTATTTTAATAGATGTGGTTCAGAATTTGATAAGGATTGTGCGAGGTGAGATGTTGGCTCAGAATAGAACCTGGGACCTTTGGGACTGAAGCCTAGTAACACAACCACAGGACAAAATCAATAGCTCAATCCCAGAGATGTTATCTGGTTTATTAAGATGTCACCCCAGGATCTACTCTTAAGATGCTAAAACAGTATACCAAATTTTATCTATCTATTTCGTTGCGTTTTTGATCTATCATGCTTATATATATCCGTAAATACAGAATAACAATCTGCACTTAAGATCCCTAATCGAAATGTTACCAAATTTTATCTAGTTAGCTATTTACATTTTGCATTCATCATATTCGCTTTCTTTCGAACTTCTTTTACGGATTTCTTTCAAAATTTGATTTTAAAAATATACATATTCAGTGTAAAGATTCCATATTGAATTTCATGCTTCTAATTTAAAGCGTTTATAAGCATACATTTCGAAATTATTATAGTATAGGTATTTATGGTATCTATACAAATAATTCGTTTGTTTATTTCAGAATTCATTTTGTTCTTATTAACCAGCCCATTTTTCTTTTCTTTTTATGGTATTATAAATCAATTTCTTTACATAATTTTTCATTCTGGTACACTTTTAATTTACATACATCGAACAATATTAACAGCCATATTAATGCGATTGATACGTAGTTCTTAAAAATATGATTAAATGATTTCTGTTGACTTTCAGTCAGTTAAAAGTAACTCAAAATTGTTCCGAACAAGAAAAAAGATTTTCTAACTCAGTATTTTATTTGAGGAATTGGCATGAAACTGAATTCAGTGGATTTCGAAAACAACTCTTTGTTCTTAATCGTAAACAAACAACTCAGGACAGATTTCCCGCGTTTTCCCAAGAAAATTCCACGTTACGTAATCATTACGTAACGGAATGTTTCCCAATCCTCATAAATGGCCCAACAGAAAATCGATGGCACGCACTTGACAATGAACCGACACTCGGGAGCCGTTTTCCCAAAATGGGAAAAATAAATGAATCATTCCATGTTCGAAAGGGAGATCCTCCTTTCGTTCCATGAGTTTGAAAAAAGAACAGGCGAACAGGGCCCGCGATGATCTGTGAACGGTCTGTGCATTCACAGAAATCGATCCTGTGGTCCTGCTCCCCAACAGGCCTGTTGGCACAGAGCCTAGTGTTTTTCAGTCACGTCATCACTTATCATTTCCGGACATGTGCGCGGCCCCCTGAGACCAGAATAGCTCGAATCAGTTACTAATATTGGAAGTATGGTTTATTGAACTCTAACCTGGTGGATATTTCATGTACTTGCTTGTTCAACAAAATAGTTTCTTATTTCATTTTATTGAGAAAAATTTTGGGCAGGTCTTTGAATTTTTTGCTATTTTTAAAGTGAATAGTGGTTACCGATGTTGTTTTAAAAAAATTAAGAAAATATATCTCAAATTATGCTACTAAGAGGCATCTATTTTAAATTTTTAACAGCAGATTCTGGATCATTCAAGGGTGGTTGTTCTTTGAAGTATGGGGAAAAAATATGGCATCGGTTAATTTAACCAGACACTCCCCAGGATTAGACTAATGTGATTCTTGATATCTGAAAGAAACTTTTCAAAGATAAAAATTACTGCCATATTATCTTTAAAATTGCCAAGAAAAAATTAAGTAATCTAACATGACGTTCTGGCTCAGCTAAAATATTTGTGGTTTTAGATATTTAAAAAAAGCGTTTTTAACGATTAAAGGTATTGAAATCTTTGAAAACAAGAAAGATAAACTGTTTAGTTTAACAAAAATGAAAATTTTGAATCACATTTGGGTAGATGCTGGAGTTTAATGTGTACGATCAACCAGAAGCCACCGATTAGCTAAAATGCTTATAATTTGTAACTCTTTTTCTTGGATATAAATTAGAGTCCCAGGAAGTTAACGTTTTTATTTACTTATATATAGCTCACATCGGCGAAGGATTAACAGCATTTAATCTGGAAAAAAAAGGTAATTTCTTAAATATTCGCATTTTCAACTTTTAATATAACGAAGAATAAGGTCATGCTACCATGGCCATTGAATAAATTAGATGTATAATTATATACAGGATGAATGTTAATGAAAGATGTTATAAAATATTTCTTTTTTTATTTTCGTATAAAATAAATCGAAAAAACACCCACACACATATCTGAGTTAAAAGCCAAAAATGGTTTGAAAAAAAGAAATTTTATTTTTTATTTTTTCCAAAAAAATTCACTCCAAATAAATTTTTGTTCAGTAATTTATCAATAATTTGTTCGAATAACTTGCAACTAATTTATGAGAAGTATTACCTACATTAAGAACAAATCTTATTCCAATCAACTATTTAAATTTTTGAAATCAATTGATAAATAAATAAAATTTCGCTCCTCAAGATGCAGAACTAAAACAACATAAAATCTTTTTTAATGTTTATTTATTCTGTGATTAAGAATCTGCAGATCATATTGAGAAATGATTACAAGAAATTTAAAGAGATATTCATTGGATAAGAACTTGTAAAGTTTACCACAAAGCTTTGTCAAAATTTAGAATCTATGAAAATAATATTTAAAGAGTTAAATACGTTAAGATTAAAGAGATTAAAAACACGTTACATTTAAAGAGATTAAAACGTAATTTACGAAAATGTATACATAAATATAACTTCCCAAAGAATGAAAGAGAAAACTTTCAAACGATTTATAAAGAAAGAGATTAAGATTATGGGGAGAAAAGTTTTTCCGATATTTTCTCCGAAAAAGGCATATTTACCTACCGCAATAAAAAGTAGTTAAAATGATAGATAAATCTATATTCACCTCTTATATTTTGCAATAAGCTATTTTAAATCCTAGATATTTTTATTATTTTTATTTATCATTTCTTGGATTTCAGCCAATACCCATATCCATTCCAGCCAGTGTCCCAGATTCCTGGTCACTTACAACTTCTGGAACACTACTGACATAGAAATTCTTTATAATTTTATGTGATATAGAAACATGCTTTATAGCTCATTGCTTACTCCTCACACTGCAGAGAGACTTATAAATTAATTAATTAATTAATCACTGTATAACTTATCAATAATTTTATTTTAATCTATCTAATTTAAGGTATACAACTGGGTTTCAAGATCACATATTTTGTTCAGTAAATTTTGAAATTTTTTTTATGATCTGAAAATAAAGTAAAATTAATTTCCAAAATTCTAAAAAAAAATCTAAAGAAATAGATTTGATTTTTATATATCTAAGATAGAACCATAGGTATAATAATTTCAATAATGCACACCCAATGAAATTGCAGTCGGAAACAATGGTATTTTTAACCGAAAATAATCAATTAAATCTATTTTTACTGTAAAATTTTCGAAAAAATTTTTTGATAGTTTTATAAGAACTCTCTACCTACTCAGCAGCAGTTTGATTATTTTTGGCATATCTGTTCAAAAAGTGCAAAAACTAAATTTTTTTCTAGCGCATTTGGATGAACTAATTTACAATATATAAACACATTTTCTCAAGAATCAATTTTTCACTGTGATTGATTCGAGGAAAACATGATATCTCAAAATGAATTCAATGAAATTCGGTATACATGTTTCCAAAACCTTTGTGGGTTTAATAGACTGCGGTTTTTAAGGTGTCTTCATTTAGACTTACAGAGACTTTAAATTCAAAATATAGTCAAATTTTAACAAAAAAATCACTAAAAACTTTAAATGCTCTTAAAAGTTTTATTCATTAAAATAATTTTTATCTTGTAGTCAGTTGTATTTAATGTAGTTTGAGCTATATATATGTGTGTGCGAAATAAAAATTAATATTTCCATTATTTTTTAAATTACTCAATTTTTCTTTTAAATCTTTCCATTTTTCTTAACACTGAAAGTTGTGCTAAATGTTAGTTAAGTAAGCAGTTTTTTTTTTTCAAAGACAATGAATGCATTTTCTTTCCTCTAATAGTGACTTTTCAAGTATGTTTAAGCTATCCAGTACAATAAAAAATATTTGGGTATCATTCTTTAAAAAATTCGTTCCCGAATCTAGTCGGTTGCCTTAAATTTTTTTTATTATTTATAACTGGATCATAATAATATTTCTGCATGAGAAATGACAATTTTACATTTTTTTTAATCACTAGCAGCTTTTGATGACTAGTATAACTTGTTGTTCATGATATTTTCTATACAGCATTTTTGGTATTATCTGATCGTGTTATACATTAAGCCGTCTTATTGTAAGACTTGCAGCTGTTTTTTTAATTATGTATATGAGTTTCATGTAAAAATGAACAGGTATCAAATCCTAAGAAACAAAATTCTAATTGCGCAGATAAATGTCCTTTTTCATAGTATATTGTCACAACTGGCATTGGAAATTACCTATCTCACTTTATATTTAAATTACCAGGATAATAAACAAACATTTTCATATTCAACTTACATCAGGGAAGGAAAATCACACAACTAAATATTTGATGAAATGATGAAAAGGATTTAAATTTCATTGCAATAATGAAAGCATTGTTGAAAATTAGACCAAAAATATTGACAAGTAAGATCATTTAATATTTTTGTAAATAATACAAATTTGAGAAAAATTATAAGTAAGCTGGCATCATGAAAAAGACAATTTTTCGAATCTTAAAAGAGTATAAAAATTATTTTTGTGAAATAATATATATTTTTTAATAGTCATGATGTGAAAATGTCACTCATTTTTTTATTAGCAAAATTTGAGACAATTACTCAAGCGCATTTATTTTCTCCCAAATTTGCTTATTTTACATTTTGTAGCCCAAGGTCAAATAGTCTGACTTGTAGAACGTCAGCGGACCAACATTCTCCATAATGGTTAAAAGAGATTAACAAATACAATATTTCCTTATTAGTACTTAATTTGTTATTCGTCCTTCTGCCCTCAAAATTGGTGGCAAAAATGCAAATAAAAATGTTATCTAAGATAACTGTCGAAAAAAATCAAACTGCATATTTCTTTAAAAATGAAAAAAAACGGAACTTACTTCTTTTATTTTAACTATTCAAGCGTTTCAACTAACAGCTCTTAAAAATGTATTTTGACTCTGTTCTCTCTCTTTGAAAAAAATTCCAAAAAAGTGAAAGAAATTCCTTTCTTGAATGACTTTAGAAATAAATTTTTGTGTTAAATTCCATTTCATTGACAAGTTAGCTTAGGAAAAATTTAATTATTGTTCTTATTAAATAACATTTTAAGTATTCTAATAAGGGATATGTCATTAAATTTCAATTTTAACTGCTTTAGGCATGTAAAGATAGAAAAGCTATTAGAGGATAGCAATTGAAGAAAAACTATGTATTATGGGTATTGGTTCCTTTTCTCAAAGACTGCGATTGAGATTTTCCTTCTTCGGAAGAGGTATTAATGACGAGAGATAGGGAAGAAGAAGCAAGACAGATTTCGCTAATACAAGTGATAAAATTAGAAGCCGAGTGTCTTGAAAGGTACGTGCACCATCATATAAGTCAAGAGCTGTAATGGCTTTAGTTTAGTAATATTAACTCTCTGTTTTAAAGCAATATTAGATCTATTTTGGGACAGATTTCATAATTATGAAACGCGGTCAGATGACGAAGATGATATCTGACCTTTCCTCTCTTCTCCAAACTTCCACGCCACACCAGTGAGAGGAAGAAAGTTTTAGCATGCTCCATACCCGCTTACGCGATGGTTCATGGTGGAATCGGGTCCTGAACCTGAAACCTTACCACTAGGTTACCAAGACCCTATAATAGTCAAGCACGAGGTTACATATAGTTACAAAACATCATGCATGTTCATATCTCCTTCCAGAAAGGGTGATTAAATAAACTATATCGATCGATATTAATAGAGTTAATACTGAGTAACAGACACTCTTAGTCTGTATCGGTTTTGTGTTCATATCACTTGTTATCATTCATTTCTAAAATGCATGTAGGAATTTACTATTCCACCAGCAAGCAACAGACCCCAATTTAGAATTAATAGTAATAAATAGTAATATAATAATTATAATAATAAATAGCAATAGTAATAATAAAGAGTAATTAAATTTTGGAAATGTTATTAATTTATCTTGAATATCAGCTTTATGTATTCTTGAAATAAATATTAGCATTAATTTTTTTCAAGTAAGAAAACATTGCTATTGATATAATTAAGAAATAGTAAATTCATAAGAATAGAAGTAATAGAATAGAAGTTTGTAAATTCATAAGAATAGCTGGTAGAATAGTAAATTCATAATAGTGCATTTCCTAATATAAATAATAATTCAAGGAGTGTAAGTTTTTTTTAACACTTACTGTAATTTTTTAATATTAAATAAAACTTGGAAATTCAGACAACTCCATTTCAACTCTTTAAAAACAAGGATACCGTACACACGTTTTATAAAAATTGCTTAACTTTTCCTACACCAGATCCAATTAAAGTTTACTTCTTACGAGGCTTTTGACGCTCACGGAAATTGCATCAAGAAGTTATATAATTTTCCCATTCTTAATGCATTCAAAATAAAAATATTTCAATCGCTTTGGCAAAGAAAGAAAACCACCCCTCCTTCCCCTCCAGCCTTGCGGAGGATGTGGAAAGGAAGAGGGGGGAGGGTGTCAAGAACACACCTAAGCAGATAGACTGGAAATTGCTCGACACTCCTTTTGAAACGAGTGGATAATTTCCTTCTTCCTTTTTCGCATTTTTAATTTTTTTTTTCCGTCACCATTTTGTATTCTTTGTTGAATCAAAATACAGACAGGAGAGAGAAAAAAAAACTATTTTGGCGACAATGTAAAATCTTTCCTGGTCTTTCATGTGGAAAATGATTATGTGCGCATGTGTTTGAGATGAAGTCACGTAAACAGAGTACTTTTCGAACATGGTGTAGTGTAATTGATGCTATTCTTCATCACTGTTTTTTTTATCTTATATAGACGTCACGCGAGTGAAACTGAAGTGAAAGTACAGAAATTTCGTAGACATAATAATAATAAAACTGTGTAAAACTGTCTTACATTGGACTCAGCCCTCCTATAAAAAAATTAGTATTTTGTGGAAATAAAATACTTGAGGAAATGTACACGCAATATAAAGAAGACAATTTATTGAAAAGAATATAAGTATAATTTATCAGTAGTGGATTTTTGATAAAGCAGTCTGTGCTCATACAAGGTAGATTATTATTAAAATATTAATCTAGTTGTGAAATAATTAATTTTGATAAATGTTTCAATAAAGATATTTAAAATAAAAAAACAGAAACTAAACAATGAATTAAAAAGTACTAAAATAAGTTTGATATGTTGGTAAGGTTCTATTAAAATATTTTTATTTAGTCATTTTACTATTGCAAATAAAATCATGTGTTTAACCACCTCGCATACAATGACGTGTCTGAGACGCGCATCGAATTATTCAACTTTTAATTTTTTATCTGCAATCAAGTGAAAAGTGTTGAATAATTTTAAATGAAAAAAGTCACTTGAAACATATTATTATTAAAGGAATTCAAATAATAGTAAATATTCCAATTAGGAAGTAATTAAATTCGTCATTTAATTGGGAAGTTAAGTAATTTCGTCTGTCAAGTGATTAATTTATAGTACAAATGTGGATGTTGCACAGATATGAATCATAAAAATAGTAAATAAATAAATTTGTAGAATAAAAACATGTTTAAAATTTTAAAAAAAATATTCAACGAATTATGAAGTACTAAAATAATTTTAACAATTTAGTCAAGTTATTGTTCATTAAATTATTTTCATTTAGCCATTGCAATATTTATAAATAAATTCGTCTGCTTTAAATAACAGTGAGTACAAACATGGTATGGGCATTGCGTAGATACGAATAATAAAAAAACCCGACAAAAACATGCGCATTTATAAAGTTACTAAAATAAATATTTAAAAAAATTTACCCTGATATAAATCCTAGGCATTTTCGTAAAGTGCAAAATGCATTGAATTGTAACTTTACTGAATCGGCTAGTGTAAATGATAATAGATTTTTATTTTCTCGTATAAAAAAATTATTATGTAAGTAATCACCATCATCTTTTTCATTAATCATCGTCTTTTGATATAGTGATCATCAAAAAAAATACGAATTCGAGATCTTGACAAATCGCCACATTTCCATATTCCCTGATCCAGAAAACACATTTTGGGCATTATATATTCATCTGTGAAAAAGATAATTCAAAAATGTTTTGAGATAGACGGATAAAATCTGGTAGATTAGTCATAAGGTTTGATACCTCCTTTATGAGCGCGAAAAACACGTTAGAAAATTTCCGTCTATCCGGGTGACAAAGATAACAAAAAATCTTTGAGCTACATGGATAAAATTTGGTATACGATCTTTATACCAAAAAATTGTAGACTTCTCTCAAATTTTGAACAAATTCCTCTCTGGTAAGTTAGGCTATTTGAAAATAATTTAACACGATAACTGCAAAATGAAGAACGCTAGATAGGTGAAATTCGATGCGCAATTTTACCATCTATTGCGTAGATAACTTCCAAATTTTGAGTCAAATTCAACTACGAGTTGACTGTTCTGTTGGTCTGTACTTTTAGAAACATATAGACGCGATAACTCAAAAATAGAATAATTTAAACCTATCGAATTTGGTGTGAGATTTTATGATTACAAGTATAGTTTTGTGTCAATTTTTTAATCCAAAACAAAATTCGATTTTCAGATACTGTTAACCACTGGCAGAGATTAATCGCCAAAGATGATACGATATATTCAGTAAAAATGCTAAATTCGCGCCAAAGGTTGGTATTCCGTAATTACTGTTTGCCAATACTATACAAGGCATTCTCAAGATACCTTTAAAGCAAGAACAGTTTGGAAAGACCAATCCTGGTGGTTGCAATTTGGTTTCTTCAACTTTGCCCTTTATTGATATACAAAGTTTACTCATACTGAATAAATAACTGACTACGATGAGTTTTATATCAATTTCCAGAGCGTTTCACCTGAATTGCTTTAAGTTGGCCGAGGCGAAATAAATCACAAGATTTAAGTAGATCAGAAACAGATCAATTTCATCTATTTTTTAAATTTTATGTGAGGTATTATACAAAAAACTGATTATATTAAGAAGTAATGGGGGCGGTTGGAGTTAGTCAGCTTATCAATAGGAATGACAAGTGAAAAATCCGATTTTCTACGCTTGCAGATCTGGCTCACTTGAAATCTGAAATGAGCTAATTGTCTTCACGTTGATAACATTTCCATTCATGAAAGTTTGAAGAAGGATGATCCGATTCAGGTAAAGACTTTGTCATCCCAAACTAACGATTTCGTCCCACAATAATTCAAATGTTGCTCTTAAGGCATCCGACTACGTTAAAAACACTTGTTTTTGACCACATTGGCGATTTTATTTAAAAAGTGTTATTTCTTTTAGTTCAAACTTTCCTCTTTCCAAAACCGTTTATCTTTTCTAGGAGAAAGGATGGCCTGACCTATTATCAAGAGGAACTTAAAGTAAAACATATTTTTCAGCTAAAATTTGTCTTTCACTTCAATTTTAATTTTCATAAAAAATCTCCTCCGTTAACATGACATCTCAAAAACTAATTGTGGTATTTACATAAAAATACCTGTTTGTGTAATAATATGGGTAATGAAATAAAACAAAAGTTTTATTGTGGGTGAAATAGTTTTTCATTTATAAAAGTTTTCTGGAAAATTAAGTTGTGAATTTATGGAAAAAATGCATATTTATGTATAATTTTATTTATAACTTCTTTGCATCTCAAAATCTTTCTTAGATCTTGGTTCATTTCATTCATCATTATATTCTATAACTTGAGTACAAAGAAAAGTAGGATTGTTGCATTACCATTTTGTGTAGAGTGTTAACCGTTTTGGTTAAATTTCATTAAAACTTACAACAATTTTTCCTATTTTTCAAATTATTTTATATTTTCAAATACTTTTTTTGTATTTATTGTGTTTATAATTGACAATACATCTAACAATCGTAAATAGTCTTTTAAAAATCCAATTTTTTAGAAAATATTTTCTTCGAACATAGTCGGATACTTTAAGCAGAATTTACTATAATTAACTGAAGTTTAAGTTTAGTTTTTTACAGTTTAAACATGTATCGGTTTAAGTTTAGAACATGTATCGATATAAGAAGGGCCATATAACTGTCCGGATCAAAAATACTTGAATTTACTAAGCTTTGGTGTAATCTTATTTTTTACTTTCTTATTTATATGTTATATAGAGAAAGAACAGTATAATCGGTAAATAATTCGAACTCAAAATTGTGACGAATCTTCATGTTCTAGATGTTCCTGAGTTTGAAAAGCAAATTTTTGTAAAATGTCTGCCTATCTGTTTATGACAAAGATAACTCAGAAACGCTTTGAGTTAGATGATTGAAATTTGGTATCCTGTCTTTGCACGAAATCTGCAGATTTCTATCTGATTTTGAGTAAAATCAGTTCAGTTTCAGATCTGACTTTTCCAAAATAAGTTAACACGATAATTGCAAAAGAGGAAAAATAGAAGGATAGAATTCGCAATACAATCTTAATAATTTAACATCTGCAGCTATAAAATTTTTAACAAAATCCAACTACGGGTCGTATTTTCAGAAACATATGAATATGATAGTATTGACAAATATATAAAATTTAGTGGTGGATTTTGTGACTAAGAAGTGATGTTTTGTGTCAATTTTTTTTTCAATCAGTTGAAAAAAAAACGTGTTTAAAACGATTTGATTTATGGATGCTATTAAAACCCCATGACAGGGATTAATCGCCAAATAACTCGCCAATGACGATACATTACTTATTCTAAATTTAAAAATGCCACATTTAAGCCAAAAATTAATGCTTCGTAGCTATTGTAAAGCTTTGGAGAGACTATTGCGCTGATTTCAATTTAAAAGCAAAATTATCATTTCAAATATCAGTCTATTTAGCAGACTTTCAATTAATTTTAAATTCGAGGCTAAAACTTTAGAATGAAGAAGTTCACGTGTCGACTTAAAAAATAATGCTAACTAGTTAACAATATTCATTCTATGATTCCGAATGAATATATTATTCTAAAAATCACGAAACTAAGTATAATTATATCATAGTTGTTTCTTATTTTCTTTTTAAGTTATTTTGAAATAAATGTTGGTTTCGTTTTATTTTACTTATTTACTTTGATAATAAGAATATTTGACTTATATTCATTTTAATAAGACATGAAATGGATTTCGTTAAAATCATTTTCTTCACTTTTTCAATTCAATTTGTTTCGTAATTAGTAGCAGTTTTAATAAAATAAACTATGCACATTGGATTAGCACAAATCAAAATTCAAATTTAAGTATTCTGTCAGTATTGAAAAAAAACTGTTCAAATTAGATAAGAATTTGAATTAATCATTCCAAATTGCCCTTTTTCTTTAGTAGCAATATTTTATACTCAAAATACTCAATTAGCTTTCTGAAAGTTTTCTGTAATTTTTATATCAACAACTTCAAAGAACAGCATGAGAACAAATCAAAATAGCAAAAAATTCTCAAAGAATGCACTTTAGAACAGCCATCTTCCAGGACTATATACATGGGTTCTAGATTGCGGTTCAGAATATTTGATCGCTTTAGTTAAGGATATGTACCTCTTCTCACAGATTCCACATCAGAAAATTAAAGAAAGCAGATTCCCATTGGCAAACAGACTCTGACAGAGGATTGATGAGGTTTCTTTTTTTCTTTTCTTTTCTTTTATGTTCGAAGATAAACTTTTATTCCTGGAATCGATTCTTTCTTCATTAGCTCAGTACTATGCAATGATCACGTGATTCTACAGCTAATAACGTTTCTCAGGATTTCTAAATTGCTTGCAATGTTTCTCGGTAGCGCTGTAGATTTACATTCTTAATTTTGTACAATAATAATTTGAATGGTAAATTTCATTTCGAATACAAATAAATAGATAATAGCAATAGGTTTGAGAACTTATTTTTCATTTATGAATATAATTCTGCCTTCTTGTTTTATATTATTCATTTGTTTATAAATATCCTAAATTTCTTAGATTTGTTTATTCCGGGTTTACACTCGGTCAGTTATAACACGGCAAGTAGACAGTGCATGTGCAGAAAGAGACTGATTTATGTTTACCATAGCTTCATAACATAGATTCAAGCATTCCTTGCTTGGCTATAAATTGCCATTTTGGCGTGCCTGCAATTTTCTTTTTTCACTGCGTATCGAATTAAAATAAAATATTTCTACACAAAGAAACATGATAAAATAAAACGTTAACATGCCTAAATGTAGAAAACTTTAGAAAAAAATGGTAAATGAAATGAAAAGC
>JAPMOQ010052972.1:3332015-3365226 GCA_026543055.1 Argiope trifasciata | reverse complement strand
ACAATCTCGAATTTAAAAAAACAAAGAGCAAAAACTGTCAGAATTAATCTGCGATAAATGATCATTTTTTTTTCATGCCAAAAAATCCGCCAATACGTTTGTAGATCATAGTTGTCCCGTCGGGTCCTTACTTGCCATTGACTAAACAGTACTTTTCAGTCTTTCTAAGCTTACGCAGCCTACTGGCTGAGTGTAAACCCGGCATTAGTTTAAGAAGAAATTTATTTTTTATCTCTTCGTCATAAATTAAACTACGAATAAGACAGCTTTGTAATGTTTTTTTTTTTTTGAACTTTCAAGGTTGAATTTTATCTAACTTTATTTGTATTAACGCTCCCTTTTTATAATAACTCAAGAATAGTTCGGATAGATTTCGTAATATCTAACACTTGTCACTCTTTTACACCTATATTCTTCAACATGTCAGTAAAAGGATGAAACGTTTTTCAAAACGTTTAAATTATTTTGTTTTTATGTAGTTTTATCGAATTTGATATGTTTCATGTTTAAAATGATAAAATTCTGTAATCGATTTTTCATATACTTCTTGAAATTCGTTTCAAAATTTTTTACATTTTTGCATTTTCGATTACAATATATTTAAATACATTCAGAATTGACAATTAATTTCAATTAAATTTTGATTCTATGTAACTGATACCATCTAGTATTGAATTTAAGAAAAATTGACTTTAGTATTTCATTCTATTTTTAACAGTTAATTATATTTTGGAGACTTATATAGTAAAACAAAAACAGTAATGTCAATGTAAAAGTAAAAATATACAAATGTGCATCGAGTGGATGAACAGAATAATGCATTGAGTGGAGGAACAGAATAATGCATTGAGTGGATGAACAGATAAATGTGCATCGAGTGGATGAACAGATTAATGTGCATCGAGTGAATGAACAGAATAATGCATTGAGTGGATGAACAGAATAATGCATTGAGTGGATGTACAGATAAATGTGCATCGAGTGGAAGAAAACAGAATACACCGAAACATCCAACAATCCTTCAAAGCAACTACATCTAATTCAAAATCTTTTAATTTATTGAAAAAGCAATGATTTCTGAATTGGTTTGAAGTGGTTCTCTTTATATATATCAATAAAACTAAGGCCGGAATTTCCTTTGTTTGACATCCGTAAGTTATAGATGAACTTAAAACATTAAAAATAATACAAAAGATAATAAATCATACCTGTTACATTTTATATTCTTCTTTAAATCATCAATTTTACTCGAATGAAGGGAAATACAATAAAAAATATCAGCAACTTAACAGAAATTGTACTAATATATGTAAACATTGTTAACAAATTAACGTTTAAGTTAAATATGGTAATCATGATTAAGTTACATGCTTTAAAAACTTTATAAGTGAATTGTTGCACTTTCTAATGTAATGTACTTCTTTTAATGATAGAAAGGTAAACTACTTTAGAATGCAGTTGACCAAAACGAAAGGTAGACCACTTAAGAATTTCAAAGTTAACTACTATTATGGAATCATTTTTGATAAATATGCATGATGGCGTCGCAAACAATTTAATAAGTAACTATTACGGATCAGAATAGCTAGAAGGAAGAAAAAAGTGATAGCTCAAGGTCACAAAATGACATTCACTTCCTTGTTCAAAGCCGGTAGAAGCGTCTACATATTTGTCTTGGAAAAACAATAGTAAAAATATTTTAAACGTAGATTACACAGTCTAGAAAAAAAGTAATGTAAACGCTTGTGTTGTGAAAGCAATGTGATTTTTAAATGTTGTTTTTCTAAACTCAAAAATAGTTCAAAATTGAAAAACTGGAATTAGACAGTAATAAATATTAGTAATATAATCTTTCAATTTCATTAAAAAAATAGAGTATTTTTCTTCGCTAAATTGAAAGAGACAGTTTCAATTAATAGCAAAACTTTAAAAAACTTTAATTAATATTTTTATTTGTACTTATAATGATGATGAATACATGTTTGTGTGGATAGATCATTTGACCTAGAGCTTCCAAACTTCTAATATAGATATTTACTTATACCTCTTAATTTCATTTAAATCTTAATTAATTTCCTAATTTCTATCTTAATTTAGCTCATATTAGCTTTATGCTAAAATGTTCTCTTATTTCTTGACACAATATCGACTTTTTTTCAATTAATTCTACTCCCGCTTTGTAAAATTGTTCAAATCAGCATTTTCTCACTCTTCGAACGAAGGGATAAAAATTCTAAATGCTTAGCACATTCTTTTAAAGATTCCTAAATTTCCCTATCTTACTCAAGTCAGAAAAAATCCCTATTGAAATTTCATTGAAAAACCGATGAAGGGAAATTTTTTGGTCTCTTCTGCTCCTGTGTCTGATTTATCTCATTATTTCGCATACGTATTGGACAAACTCGGATGACCCACAAGTACCAACTTTTCGAAGAAAGAGCACTTATGTATTCTTCATGCCACACCGAATTGACAGTTAGTCAGTCATATTATGATTGAATGCCCAGCTTTTGACTCCCATTGTCAGCAGTTTTTTCACTCATTAAGTGTAACCCTCCCAAAACTGCTGGTAAAGAATTATCACCCAAACATCTTTAAATTTTTAATTGCTATACACCTTTTACCATATATTTAACTTAATCCATTTCCATCTTGTTTATTTTTTAATTCAAAGATGTAACTTTTTTGTCTTCGTCTGTTTTTGCTTTTTTACATGAAAATATAGTTTTATACGAAGCTTCAAACATTAACAATGTTTTACCTTTTACCATAAGAATGGCGCAGTATGGCCAAGAATGGCCTTTGTGCCAAAAAAGCTTAAAATAACCAACCAACCAACCAACCACCTGATGTATCTCATTGCTTCTTTCTTGTACATAATTTTGCTTCATTGGATGAAATAAAACAAACATCCAAAAGTTTCTTCGGTCTAGCATCTGTAAAAAATATGTTTGTATATTGTTTGAATACGGGATTCAAAACGTCCCCGCACTGACGCATGCGTTAAGATGGGTTTAATTCGTCAAATTTTTAATTAAATTTTTTTCGTTGGAGGTGAAAGGAAAGATATAAGATGTTTACAGTAAACAATGAAGTGAATTCGTATTACGCACTGGTTAAGTTAAAATTAAATAATAAGGTTAGAAATTATAAGATACTCACATACAAAAGGGAAAAAATGGAATGAAAAATTATTTAAAAGGGAGGAAATCAAAGTCAATGAATGACTAAGAATTTCGGAAATGAGCTCATCTTTCTGCGAATCACCCCTTAATGAGACAAAACCGTCGAAAAATGATCATCTTAGGATACTGATGGTATATTATCAAAACGGCTGGAAAAATGTGCATTTTGGAGATTTTTTTTTAATTTAATTAAAAATGAAGTAAAAGTTTTATATGTTTTTTTTTTTTATTTCCGCAATATGTTTACCTCATCTTAAAATTCAAAAATTACCTTTCTAATGATATTAACGATTTTTGCTATATAAACTTTTTACAATATTTTTTAAGAAATTAAACATTTAAAAAATATTATAAGTATATTTTTTAGCAATAATACAATTATACATAAAAATTATGAACGAATATTTATAAGGAAAGACATAACAAAAATATAAGAATTCTGAAAGAACACCAAAGTTATTGATAAAACTTACTAAGGATATTTTTTGATTTTGTTTTACAATAGGAATTACTATCGTTTTTAATTTATAAAAAAATAATTAGACGAGCAAAATTGTGAAATTAAACCTTTGTCCTTAATTCATATGAATTATTGCCATGATTGATTTGAGGAAAGTATGTAATATATTGGGTAATACTGAGATAATCTGTAAAAGATTTAATGTCAAATTTGTTTTGGGTTAACTGCTATGAATAATCTATTATCCATTTTTAATGAATTTTAGGGGAGCTAACAGAAAGTAATCGAAATGTATAATAAGGTGAATAGACCGGCGTGAATTGAAGTTAAGCGGAATAAATATTTATATGAATATTGAAACTTAAAAATAATCTGCTAAACATTTCATTAAGACAAAATTAGGTAAAATATTTAATTAAAAATTTTAGCAACCAATAACCCCAGCAAGATAGTCAAAATCAGCTAATTTAAAAATCAAATATAAATACTTTTAAAATGTCATGCGAAATAAATATTTGATCAATCGCATGAAGAATGAATAAAATATTCTATTTTTTAAGCTTAAATTCGTTCGGAACGGGTAAGTTAACCTAACATTAAGACTATAGTTCAATACTAGAAAAATATGTTATCAAACTAACAAACAACAAAAATATTTCAAACAGCTTCAAGAATAAAAGAATCTGAATTTTTTTAATTAGATTTTCATTCAATGTTTCAGTTAATCTGTGAAATTTGGCTGCCTTTTTTTACGAACTATTTTCTATCCCATTAAAATTAAACTTTTATGAAATATATGAGCTAAATTTTATTTATCTACATAAGAAAGAATAAAAAAAGAATAAAGAATATGCAAGAAATAATAAAAAATAATCTACATAAAAAGAATAATAAGAATAATAAATAATAAAAAGAAAATACATTACTTTTATTAGCAATATTTAACATACCTAACGTAATTATAAATATTGATTATTTACCTAATTATTATTTGCTTGATTTATTATTTTATTGAAGTTTTGTTTAAACTTTTAGACATATTTTGAACAAATGGTTTAATAAGAACACAAATGGATGTTACGAACGATTTTAGCGCGCATGAAAGAATATCAAGTTTAATCGAATATTACCTTCAGGAAATTCCGTTAAATCGAGGCCGGTTGTATTCAATAATCAGAAAGCAAACTAAACCTCTGGCAGTTTTTGTTTTTAAAAAGTAATATTAGCATATCAATTGAAAAAGCTGCTCTGTAAAAAGAATTTTTCACTTTAATAGGCTCACTATTCAGAATTCATCGATATTCCAATAAAATATTATATATAACGAAATAGCCTTGACAACTATAATTACCTTGAATATATCTAATTTTTAAAATTTGCTTATTCAATCTAAAGCGAAAAAAATCTATAATCCATATTCATATTTTGCCTCATTTTTAAAAAAATATACTATGGATTTTAAGATCGACTGTTGGTGTTAAACAAAAATTCTGCTATTTCTTAGCCTTTGATATTGCAATATTAAAACGTAATATATCCCCTTAAATAAAAATCATTCATTATCATTTAGAAAAACGTTTCATTTATTAAAAAATTATGTAAATATTTTTATTCATGCATAGTTCTTTCAGTCTGAATAATTTTATTTTGACTAAACATTCATGCAAAAAACAAAAATTAAATAAGGGCTGTTTTACTGAGTACAATTAAAACTTTAAAAACAGTGAAAGGAAGTAGTGCGAGACAAAACGGAGACGTGGTGTCATTGATATAAATATCGTCACAGTTCGATTTGTTAATTAAACGTGTTTGTTGTAGAAAAATCTATTGGACCTATTTATCGTCTGCTGTTTCTCTGTTTCGTTTGCAGAATAAAGTATTTGTAAATGAAGGAGGCTAAACTTTGAAAAATAAACATTCGAAATTAATTTTGATTCCCAAAGGAATCACTATCATTTATTGTTTTATTATTTTATATTTAAGTCTGTAAATATGTTTCTATTCCTCTTTTTTTAAAACAGAAATATCTATAAAATTAATGCTTTAAAAATTTATATACTTGTAATATTTATTTTTTCAAAATTTAACTTTATTAATTTTTATTTAATTAAAAAATTCATTAAATGGATATATTTTAATTAAATAGTGATGTAAGAAGTTGGATTAATGAATTTATAATATGACACAATTTCAAGAAGTATATTTTTAAATAAAAGAATATATTGTACTCATAAATTAATGAAGTTGCTCCATTTAATTGTTTAATGCTCAATTTTAGCTTTTATGCATTTATAACTTATAAGTATTATAATACCCAAACAAATAGTATATTAAATTAGAAAAGAACTTCCTTTAAATTATTTGAAAATGACTTGACTATTCATTCTTTTCAGAATTTCAAATAGTTAAGATTAAGATCAAATTAGTATTCAGAACATTTATTATCAGCAAAAGATTTGCTTGATGGCTTGGTTGTTATCACAATATTCATTGGATAACAGTTATGAGCTGATAAAATAAAATAAATGAAAATCTAATAAAATAAAATAAACATATGATTAAATAAAATATATGATAGAAAAATAATTAACAAGGAAATTGGGTGAAGAATTGCCATTCAAAGAAACTGAAAAGTATTTTGCATTTCCTCATTAAGATAACGGTTTCGAAATATTTTATTGGCTGTGAAATCAATTAAGAGCATTCTTTTCGAATAATAAAAATTGTAATAATATAAACAAAGAACTGAATTGCATAAAATTAAAAATAATGTCATATTTTGAATTGACAACTTAAAAATCTAAATCTAATAATTTTGCAATAAAATTAATTAAAGAATTTGAATTTTTATGAATTTTCTGCCACTACGGCATAAATCTAAAGGCAAATGCAATAAAATACTTTAATCCTTAAGACGTAAATACGTTTTTCAAGTGTCAAAACTTTCACAATATATATTTGTATGCAATGGATACTATTTACCTGCTTAAAACGTCAGTTTCTATGTCACACAGCTATTAATCAGCATTTTCTAATAGAATTTCCTGAACTGTGCTACATTGTCTGCTCCATGCATTTCGACATCAATACAAATAACTTAGTCATAGAAGGATATGAGAATGAAAGCGAGGTGTACTTGTTGCAGTATGATTGATCAAATTTTTCTAATTAACGCTTCGATGTCATTTGTTATAATAGGTATTTCATTTTTTATTTTCTTCTAATAAATTGACATTACAAAGGAAACAAATGTCAAAAGCATAATAAATAAGTATTGCTTTATTTTACGTATGCTTCTTTGACAGCAGATGCGTTTTTAAAAGGCTGAACAACATAGCTGTTATTTTCACGGAATATAATAATTTTTGGAGGAAATTAAATCATTTAATTTTTGTAATATGTTCCAAAAACTTCACTCACTTTCAATAACAGTTTTGATTAAAGTATTTTTCCCACAATGTGGAAATATCACTTCGTTCATTCTTCAGTGAGAAACATTGAATGATTTGACTCCTATTCAAAGATTATTTCATTATGAAACTGTTTTATGGTCTCAGAAATTGGAAAATAGTAGTTTGTGTTTACAAACATATTGTTTTCATAAAAATTCTACATAAATTTATATCTTTAAGAATTTATTTTTGAATAGTTTATGATTTATAAAAAGAGAGGCAGGGTAGGGAAGGATAGAGACCGATAGAGGTCTCGTAATTGTTTCAACCTGGTTTTTAAACTGGTTAATGACTTAAATTAATTAAAACAAATAATGGCATGAATAATGATATTCTCACAGGATAACTTGAAATTTGCGATGGTAGACTTCATTTTTACTTATTTTTATTCTATTTATTTATTGTTCTTATCGGAACATTCGTCTGTGATGAATTCCAATTAATTATGGGTTAAAATTTAGAATTCTTTATACATTTATATGAATCGGAAAACGAATCTGAACGAAAAATCAGAATATATAGAATCTCATATCAAAATGAACTATGTAATTTTCATGAAAAAAGTGCCGTATCTAATAACTTAGAATTTGTGATACTTCAGTTGCACGAAAACAGAATGGTTGCGAACCTCCGCTTGTTCTTCTGAATATAGAATTTTTTTGTAAATATTTTATGCTATATCTTGAGAAACGAATTTCAAAATGTACTTAAAAACCTTTGTATGAAACCAAACCTTATTATAATTTTACCGACATTACTCGATACTTTCTCGTTATTTCTCTGTTCTTCTAGAATTTGAAGAAGAAGAAGAAGAAAAGAAGAAAAAACAGTTTTCTATTACTCATAATTTGGATGTTAACCTACTTATACTATTTCCGCGAAAGTGCGAGCCATCAAATGCCTTTTCTGATTCTCCTTACAATTTACGACACGCATTTCGTCTCCAGCTGCTTCGCATACTTCGGAAAGCTGACTGTCCGCGGCTGTTTACAGCTGCGAGAAACAGAGCCATTGTCAAGGTCCTCGGAATTTCGTCACGCAAAATAATCGCCTTAGTTCTGCATGCGCGAAAAAGTGCCATAAACGCTGATTTTTCGGTTATGTTTTAAATTCACTGAACAGGATCGAAATCATTCGAGCGAAACAAATTGATGCATCGATGGTTTTCATTCTATTGATCAATCAATAAGATTGGATGCTTAGCAAAATTATCTTTGGTTGCTACTTTATTTTGAAACCAGTGCAGTTGCGCATTTAAGTAGGCAGCTACCTATGACCGTTAGGCTGAAAGGGAGACATAACAAAATTTTATTTTCCTTGTTGTAAATAATTAAGATTTTTTTAAAAAAAGAGGAAATTCTATGAAGGGTAAAATAATAGGATTATATTCATACAGTATCATATTTTGATACTGTAATATTTACAGGCAGCGTCCTATATGTTTCGTTAGGTTCACTTAATTATTAGAATATTTCTGTAATCTAATGTATGAACATGATAAATAAATGAAAATAAGTGTATATTTAGAAAATTAATAAAATAAAAACATATTAATATAAAATAAGTCATTAATATCTTAAAAAAGTGATGAAATAAAAAGCTTTTTTTAATCATTTTATTAAAAGAGGCTTCTTATAATATGCATTGCCTAGGGGTCGTAAGATATCAAAATCCGATACACGATTGGTGAAAATGTTATTTTCATTAGTACAACCAACAGGGTTGCCGGTTCGACCTTTTGGTTTATGTCTTAGTTGGCTTTCTAGGGCAAATGGCCCATCGAGTAGAAAGCAACAATCAAAAATAAGTGAAAAAGTTGAAAGATGATAAAAAAAATTTACAATATTGCAAATGTATAAAAATTATAGGAAACCGAAAAAAAATTGAAACATTTAAAATTGCAAAAAAAAAAAAAAAAAAAAAAAAAAGAAATGTTTAAAAAAATGGTATTGAATACCTTTTAAAATGTGTGAAAACATAATAAGAACAACAAATATAAAAATATAGAGTATAAAAAATGGTTACCAAAATAATGAGTTCTTTAAAAACAAAAACAAAAGAATTTTGCAAGAATTTTGATATTTTGTAAAAAGAAAGAAACAAGTAAAGTACGAAAACAAATAAGAGAACAAGGAAAAAAGAATAAACCTAAATAACTCAAATAAAACCTTTTACAACTCTAGAAAATAAAAATGCTCACAAAATCCAAAACTGAACAAACTAAATATTAATATTCTTAACAACAATACAAGTTTACAAATACTAAAAATAAGAATTGTTCTTACTTGAAAAATATTGAGGAATTTACGATAAGCATCATTGTATAAAGCAAAGAATTGAGTGTGCATTTTGAGCCTCCTCCTGTTGCCCAATTGGTGCAAAAAAAAAAAAAAGATTCGCATCAATGGTTTGGGTATTAGGATTACACACCAAATTTCATTTGCTTCCTTACTGTATCCTTGAGTTTTCGTTTTCTCAAACAATTGATCGGCAATCAAAGAGTCAGCCTCCGTAAGAAATGTTTTTAAAATTAGAAATTGGAATAAAATTTGAATTAAAAAAATTTTTTCAAAAACTACTGAGCTTGCTGAGCTTTTGAAATTATTTTATATTAATAATAAAATGAATATGTGAAATATTGTAATGTTAATAAATGAATGTGTATATGTTACGCACAATGTGAATAATTGGTTAGTATTAATACAAACCGATCATTATTAATAATAAAAGAACCGGATAGTATTAAGAATGACTGATTATTCGCATTGGCATAACATATATATGAATAATAAAAATGAATGCACGTGTTATGTGTGCATCTGTGTGTTTTGGCGCTCTTCAGGCTTGATCGTTTGATCAACAGCTGCAAAATTGGCACATGTATACCAAGAAGGGTGGAAATGTGCACACGGAATAACTGTTTTTTCTTTTGAAATTTTAATTTGAATTCACTAAAAATGAACCTAATTTTGGTGTTTTTTCACAATAGTTTCTGAAAACATTACTGCGAATTATTACTACTACAATCATGCGTTATTGATTATGCTATTGTAGTACTGTTTACATTACTAAATGAAACATAACACAAATATAAAATTTACTCCTTTTTTAAATTTTCAAATTTTTGTTTTATTGCTCCAATTACGTATCCCGTGATTTCCGCAAGTTGGCAATTGGTTCATTTTCTGTTGCATTCCGCGTTTCTAACGTTTCAGAGTGTTTATTTTTATGTTTACAGAATTTTATTATATTATTTTATTATCGTGTAACATATAGTATCAGTTGACTTTCTTTGAAAAATATTTGAAATTATTTTCAAGCATCTAATTTAAATAGTTATTTTAAAAAATTATGCAGAAAAAGGGTTAACGATACCGATTTAACAGTCGTGCGAATTTTTAACACAATATTTTGTCATATATGCATGTATTATATATATATATATATATATATATATATATATATATATATAGTCTAATTCTCTAATTCTAAACAGGAGATTATGTTGTCATGTAACAAGTCGTATGCTTTTTCATTATTTCATCAAATATTTAATAGTGAGATTTTCTTCCAATATTGAAAGCTAAAAGAGTAAAGTTCTGTTTATAATCTGTCCATTTTAGAAGTCGTACAAGCAAATTTAAACAAATGAAGTTACAATACCTAAATATTTGGACAATACCTAAATGACCGGAACTGAAAATTATTCACCAGTCATTAAAAAAACATGGCTTTAATGTCAGAAAATTTGGCGTAAACAAGAATATAAAATCATAAAAAAGCGATATATTTGAAATCTAACATCGCCAATATTGTCAGCAAAGCAGATAGTTGTATAAGACAACTAGAATAAACTAGATATTCATTTTATAAATTTCTTTCAGATTACGATTAGATAGATTTAATTATAAATATAGATAGATAAGTCAGAAACTTACGTATATAGTAAAGCTTTGACGTCACATTGCTTTAACACCCGATAATTTGGTGGAATCAGACGTGAAACTATATCCAAACACTTAACTAGAACTTAAGTAAAACTAATACACTGGGGAACAGCTGGTCGCCAACGGTGACTAGTAATAAATAATAGAAATAAATTTGATCTTAATCAGAAATTAATTGAAATTCCAGAGTTCTTAAAGCAAGATGGCGGTATTATTTTAGAATTGATCAAACTGAAGCATATGAAAGAGTTATAAACGTATAACCAAATACATAATTAATTAAAAATCATTTAGTAACGAGAAATTGAATAAATATTGGAAATAATAAGAAAAAATATAACTTTATTTTATTTATTCAAAGAAAACCCAACTCATTAACATATATTTCTTAAAATAGATATTTTTTAGAAATTGATTTCGTTTATATTTATTTTTATTTCTCTTCGTTGTCAGTGTTCCATGACAAATTTTAATGATTTTTTCGATTAAAATAGAAAAGAGATTAATAACTGCCACAGGGAATATTTCATAATTTATAAACCAAGATCTGATTTTTTCCCCTGACATAATCCCTAGAAAACCGCAAATCCAGGAATGAAAATTATGGAACACTAGGCTTTAAAAGTAATCACAATAAAGCTTATTAACCGTAAATCACTTACATAAACTGCAGCCTGGGAAAATAGTCTCCTCGAAGCCTTCCCGTACAGTAATGAAATTTTATTTCTTTCTCTCATAAATATTTTAAACCTTGGATGAGGCTATAAAGCCACGAGTGCTAAAACATTTATTTTGAGAGTCAGTGCATTAACTTCCAGTATTTTTTAGTATAATGAAGAAAATAGATTCTGTATTTTGGAGATATTTTTGTTGGCTGATAGAAATACAAACTGGAAGGAAAATTACAATTTTTATTACAAGAACTCAAATCAGATCACATTTATATCTCACCTCTTTTAATATATCAGATTTTAAATGTATGAAAAGGCACAAATCGACAGATAACTTCCGGCTCGATTTGGATCAAATTTTGATATTAGCTATGCTATAGTAAATTTATCTCTTTATTCTCTGTAATTATTGTCAAATTCCAATAGTCAAATTTTGCATATAAAATTATAGTTTTAATAATAAGATCATATATCGTATCTTATTTATATAAATCGTTCCACTTTTAATAAATCAGATTTTAAATGCATGGAAGTATGTGCATTTAGCAAAAAGATTTTTAAAGGCTTTTTTTCAGATGAATTTTGTTTAAAATTTGATAAAAATCTATAAATGTTAAGACTATTTACAAAATTTCATTCAACTAGTTATAACAGTTCTGGAACAAGAATTGTCACAATTTCGAGCACGATTTTTTTTTAAGCTTATAAGACTTTGGAAATAAAGAAGTTACTGCATCAGAATGATTGAAGAAATTGAACTGTATTTTAATACTGCACCCATAGTCAAATTCTGCGTATAGAATTACAGTTTTAATAATAAGATCCTACATCATATCTTATTTATATAAATCAGTTCACTTTTA
The DNA here is from genome assembly GCA_026543055.1 of Argiope trifasciata. NCBI lineage: Eukaryota > Metazoa > Arthropoda > Arachnida > Araneae > Araneidae > Argiope > Argiope trifasciata. The sequence goes on along the minus strand of JAPMOQ010052972.1, from coordinate 3,352,648 downwards.
ATTCATCCAATTTTAAATGCACAGAACGATCGATAGTCAACTTGCTGTTGGATTTGATTTAAAATATTATGCAAGTCTACACTTTAAATGATAAAACTCTCAATCTAGGTTTTTATTTTATAATATATTCATTTGGGTAAATATTTAAAAAAAATTCTGAATGAATTTTGTTCAAAATTTAATAGAACATTAAGACCAATTGTTAAGACCTTATACTAAATTTCATTCAACAAGCTTTAATGAGAATTTTAGTTATTATATTCATACACGGAAAAATAAAATTCCAAATGTATTTTTTCACGCTCAGGAATGTCTGAAATGAGGACCGCCGAAATTTCGAGTATGATTTTTTTTTCATTTGTGAGTAGGAATTATAAGCTTTAAACATAAGGAAGTAAAAGTTGTTACTTCAGAATGATTGAAGAAGTTGAATTACAATTTAACGAAGAGGCAATTTTTGCATGTATGTGATATCAATTTTTTAAACAATTAATTATGAAACAAAATTTACTCAAAAAAGTAGCTCAACTTTTAAAAATTGCATCAAATATTTATCGCTTTTAATGCATATATTTAATTAATTATAAGATACTAACATTTTAAGAAATTAAGTTTTTATTTAGAGAATCAGCTGTCAATATTCAGTCATTTAAGGTATCGCAATAAAATTTTATTACGCAAAGGCAAGAGATGCTGTTATATTTTACTATACCAAAATTTTGTTTTATCTTTATGTTGATCAGTATTATTAGAATAAAGAATCAAAACACAGCATTAAAAAAATCATAAAAATAAATTGTTTGGGTAACACGTTTAAGGAATCTGAATTTAACATTAAAGCCGTTCTCTGAATATACATAACTTTATTACAAAATGGTTTCATGTCTGTATTACTAAATATATATAAAAAAACATGAGTTTGCTTTATCTAATTGTTGAGCAGTAATATTTAGAATAAAGAAACAAAACACGGCTTTAAAAAAGGCATAAAAATGATTGCCTAGATAACGCGATTAAGAAATCTGAACTTAAATATCAAAGGCATTCTCTGGAAATATATTAATTGATTTCGAAATGATTCTTACTTAAAAGAAACAAATATTTCCCAAAATAACATATAAGATTTTCCAAATAAAAAAAACGATAATATACAATACATGCAACTGCAATATTTAGTTTAATTACTTTAAAAAAATTTCTTGCAATTAGTATACTTGTATATAATATGTGTGTGTGTGTATAAAGTCGAATGTTTTTTTCTTTTATCCACGTTATTAATCAAAATCATAACAGATAACATAAATGAAATTTAACTCTGGTTATAGATTCAAACATTTCTGGTTTGTATTAATACTATATATATTATATGCTCTGTATTTTGGATCCAATGGATTAATGATAAAATAAATATTCGATTTTCTTCTCTACACTGATGAAGCCTAATACGAAAGAATATTTAAGGATAAATATAAATAGGAAGTTCGGTGGTTTAGTGTTCCAACGAACTGATCTGAGGTTCTATCACCAGGCTGGGCAAGGTCAACTCAGCCTTTCATACTGAGGACCAATCATGCTTGAGAGCTAAACAATGAAGGATCCACGACAAGCTGACCACCTAACTGGAAAATTTGCCGCTCACTCTAGGGCCCTCGATCAGGAAAGCAGATATGGGCACTGTAGGCCTTGGCACACATGGGCTGTCGTGCCATTGGGTTTAGAAATGTAACTATGAACATGAATAATATTTTCAGGTAATTCTTCAATCCTCCTAGTTAATTATTCAATCTCTCAGAATACAATACACAGGAAGATCATATAAAACATTTCCGACTTCTCCTCTCAACAACTCAAAAGGGAATATCAGGCATTGTTAATTGAAGGTGTGCGTTTGGGATTTTGATGACTCAAAACAATTCATTTTGATCACTGTTACAGTGAAAAAATTGACAAATTTGGTAATGTCAAAATTCCCCCTCCTTTTCTTTTTTTTTTTTTTTTGCACAAATAAATCGGCATATTGAAAACAATAAATGACTTCAGATTGATACATGTACTGGTAAATTAGTATTGGAAATATTTCAAAGAAATTTATAATGGACAATTGACATGCATACAGGAGGCGCACTGATGCAGTTTACCTCAGAGTCTGCCATCTGCGGATGCAATGCACCTGAGCCCCGCGACTCCCTAGTAGCACACAAATATTGTTCAACATTGCATGAAACTGATCAATATTCGCAATATTGTGAAATATTGTTTAATATCATATAATGTCACACAATATTATACAGTAATGAGTTGCAGGTTGTGCTACTTGGACTGAGGGGGTCCCAACGTGTTGAAGGACTAAAATAATGTTCTGAATAATAAAAATACTGACGTGGAAAAACGAGGGGAAGAAATTTAACCGAAACAGTCGACGGATTTGAAAACATATGAAGTTTACAGATATATCACATTCTAGTGCAAGTTTTCAACATTTTATAACTACAAAATCAGCAGATTTAGGGTCACTTACCTCATCTTCTAGACTGCATTTAGTATTTTGATAGTTCATATCATAAAATACTTAATATTGTTAGATTTAATCATGACGACACTATGGAAATATCCCTTTGACAGTAAAAAAAAAATAGTAGACAGGGAAAAGGAATAGAAGCTAAATATGAAGAAGAAACAAGTATATCTTTTTTCTTGTTTTAAAATAAATGATGTTGATGTTGCTGAACGGAAATGATGTTGCTTTGACTTCAGAATTTACAATTCAAACTCCAACTTGAGAAGAAAGTTACACACAACCAGCGTAATCTTGCTATGATAACGTAGGAACATGTTTACATGCATTTGCTATATTAAGCCCCCCCCCCAAAAAAAAATTCAAAGAAATTGTTATTTTTATGAAATAGTTAATAGCAAAAACAAAATCACATAATAAATAAACACGTAATAGTAATAGTCTGTTTATAACAAACATTACTATAAATATAATTACTATAAAGAATATATATATTCTTTTTTATAAAAGAATCATTAAGAATCAATTTTTACTAACCATTAGAAAAGAATTTTTCATTGAATCAGTCATTGAAGAATTTTTATAAAATTTAAAAGAAGAATTTTTAAAAATAGAAAACGAAGGAAATTTATAAGTCATGCAAGAATTTTTACAAATCATTAAAAAAAGAATTTTTTAAAAACGGAAAACGAAGGAATTTTATAAATCTTTTAAAAAACATCTACAAATGTAATCGGATGCCTTAAAAATTATGAAGAATCATTTGTAAAATTATATAATACAATTATTAATTTCGAGGAAAAGAAATGTTTAGATTTTTTTCAAAAATATCTCGAGAAAGCAACCAAATCTCAATAACTAGAAATTTTTAATCGCATGACTTAATCCAATTCGCCAGAACAGAAAAGTTCTTGCGAGTTCAATAAAAGAAAAGACAATATTTTACAAAAAAAAAAAAAAAAAAGAAAGAAAGAAAGAATCATAATTGTTTTTTCACAATGGAAGTTATTATGTTTGAAGTTAAATACACGTGACTCAAACGTGAAAATATTTACATTTCCTCCTGTATTGACGTAAGAAACTCTTAATTTATATCCAATAACTGATTTTCTTCCTTTCACCATTCTTTTCTTTTCTTTTTCTCTTCTTTTTATGTATGTAAAAAGTGAGAGAGAAGCAAGCTATGTGATAACAAATAATTATTTAATGAAATAACGTAGCGAGTTTTTATAACTTTAAGATAAGATCTCTGTATTGAAAAACCACATAATATTTTTCTCTCAAATTTCCCAGTCATCAAAGTAAATATTCTTAGTTTTTTTTAAATTTATTTTGAAAGATGGTTCATACATCTCCATTGTTAAACATCTAGTTCAATATTAAGACAAAAATACTTTTAACGAAAAGTTTACTATTGCATCTTTTTATCACACCTTTTATAATTGTTTATTGCCCAAAAAATCAATCTGAAGAATTTAAACAGATATTAACTAGAACAACAACAACTATCATAAAAGAGTAATCAACAGACAAATGGCCTTTTACAGTTTTTAATTAATGCTGAAAAATTGCTCTAATTTTTTAATTAAAATCTTCATTTTTTAATTTCCAAACTTTTTTTATATAAAAGGTATTTAGTTATATTTCAGTAAATGTAAGTGTACCAAAAGTATTAATTTGTATAAAAAGCCAATACTATTTTTTTTAAAAAAATTTTATCACTTCTTAAAAGATACGTTTTGTTTATTTAAACCATTGTTGTTAAGCAAATTCATAGCATAAGTGTTGAAAGTCACGTGAGAACTGGTATTATTCAATAATAAGAGCGGTACAAGAGAAATACAGTAACTTTTTTTTTACTGTTCTTGGTAAAAGAATTCATTTCACTTTAGAAGGAATTCTCTTTTGTTAGATGGTAAATAAAATAAAATTATGTAATTTCATTCCAAGTAAAATAAACCTTGCTTTTTTTTATAGTGGTTTTTTCCCCTGACTTATGTATATACAAAGAAATAATTTTAATCACCAAAAATTTTAAACTTGAAACTTTGGCAAATTTACTACGTTCCAGAGTCCTATAAACACATTTTTAAAAAATCTATATGTTTGTTAACCCGGTAACTCAAAACCGCTTTGAGCTAAATGGTTGAAATATGGTATGCTGCCTTTATACCCCATTTGTAGTTGAATTTTACCAAATTATGATAAAGTTTATCAGTCTGTCCGAATGCAAATAAACTTAATAACTGCAAAATACAAATAACTATTTGATACACAGTTTTTGAATGAAATTTTGATTTAAATCTGTCAAAGGTTTGATTTTCACTCGGCTTGTAAAGAGCCGCGGTGATCTGTTGTTAAGGTCTCGACTTTGAAACTGGAAGGTTTCGGGTTTGAAACCCAATACCATCAATAAGCTATCGTTTAAGCCGGTCTGTTCATTGAATTCGTTGGGGTCTAACGGTCTTCCGTTAGTGTGGTGGGGAAGCTTTGAAAGGGGCTGCCAACTCAGGTATATTGCTCATCATCTGAACGGCGTTCAAAATTAAGAGGTCCGTCCTAAAATAGCCTTAGTATTGCTTTAAAAACGGGATGTTGATAAAAATGAACTAAACAAATTCATCCGGTTTGCTTATTCGCATGAAAGCAAATCTGATAATTTAAATCTATGTATAAACTTAGATAAATAAATAAAAAATGTGTGATTTTTTTTCCTAAAAGTATTTAATTGCAGAATTGTTTTTCTAAAATTATTTAATTGCATAATCGTTTTCCTAAAATGATTTAACTGCAGTTTTAATTGCAGAAAAAAAATTACAAAATGCATACTCATTTTTTTCTTCTTTTTCCTTAAAGTTCTAGAAGCTCGTTAGAATTTCGTAATGTTCGTATTCGAAAATAAAATTGTTTGGATTTCGTAACATTCAAGGCCTTGAACAAGGTCCACACTTTTTATGTAAAGCAAGAGTGGACAACATTTTTATTTGGGAATGTAAACAGAAACATCGAGTATGTAAATTTCAGCTGTTTAATTTCTTTGTTTATTCTTAAATATTAGTAATTTTGTTTGAGCCAATTCAAATTAATATTATAAATGCTTTGGCAATTGCATGTTATTACAACACGATCCGTTTCCGTTCGTTAAGTGTATTATTTCCCATTCTACAAAATAACCTGATATTTAATCAATATAATATAAGTGAATTAGATTTATCTAAAAGAAAATCTTATATAACCATAAGAAATTTTCTCTATATAGCTTTCTCATGTGTGTGTGTGTGTGTGTGTGTGTGTGTGTGTGTGTGTGTGTGTGTGTGTGTGTGTGTGTGTGTGTGTGTGTGTGTTACAGTTAAAGAATATAATCAAATTTTATGAAAAAACTGAACACATTGAGGAAATAATCTTTCCAATTAATCCGCATTCAAAAAATACTTGTTTCCTAATTACAGGAACTCGGGCTACTTTTTAATTTCCGAGTTGTCCTGGGTTTTATTTACTCACGCTAATTCTTCCCGTGCTGAAATCAAAATGCTTTCTGTATATATTTTCCTTTTAAAGCTTTGTAACTTCCAAACGTTACCCTTGGTCACTTATTCTTGCATTCTATATTTCCATGTCCAACATTCTATTGTTTTTATTATCTGTTTTCTTCTATTTTATATTTACTGCACTATTTTCGGAAGACTTTGCCATATTTTAAACAAAGAATTATTTCCATGAATATCATTAATAACTAAAAAATTATTATTTAAAAAATTCCACAGCTGCTGCTGCTCCTTTAACGAAAATATTTTCTTTTGTTTTATATGCATATATTTTCTCTAGACTTTTTTTTGCGTAGCTCGATTTGCGCATGCTTCAGAACAAACAGAAAAACTTTTCATTGGCATATTCCCTCCTGAATTTGATTCATAGTTACTATATCAATGTCACGTCTACATACCACATTTCATTCGTTTAGCTCATTCAGTTTTTGAATTATCGCATTCAAAAAGAAGCAAATATGATGTTAAAAAAAATCAGAAATCCCTGCCTTGTTTATAAAGTTGGGAGACATTACAATGTAATTTTATCAAATAGTTTTATACTTTTACATACTTTGATACAAGACGAGTATTTTATATTTTAACCTTATTTCTGGCGCAGTATAGCCAGCTATGGCTCTTGCGCCACTAAACCACATAATCCATCCATCCAGAAATCTCTGAAAAGGGAAAATTCAACAAAATCTCGAGATCAAGTCTTTGAGAAGAACACAATGTTCTATATTTTTATGCATTTGATGGCGCGTTTATATGCGAAAAAGCAAAACAATATATCTCCATTTCAAAAGCGCTATTAAAATGCAAGCGTAGTACTCACTTTTTTCGCCTCCTAAGTGTTTGAATGGAAGTCGCCTAATGGTACATCGCAACCAGTTTTGCCTTCTTTTCGTCCCGCAACTTCTTTTTAGAACATGCTGAAGAAATCCTGAGTTGCTCCTCCCTTTCGTCACAATACACATTCAGAACGTTCCATTGTTTTCGGCTTTTACTCAGAATCACGTTTGTTCCTATCTTTGTTTTCATAGTACATCGCATTCTTTTTATCATGAGGCCGTAATTTGCTTTCTTCAACAAGAGACAGAGGTAATGATTCGAGAAATAAAAAGTAAATATACTTTAATATGCTTAGTTTATGAAGAAGTGAAATATTATGTATCAAAGTTATGCAAATGATAGTTGGATTAGGAAATAAGATGGTGCTATTTTAGGTAGATATTCTGCAATACCTATAAAAATACAAGAGAAATACTAGAAGAACTTTAAATTTTGGCATTAATGGTACATTATAGTATTTGCTAAACAGATAATTATTAATTTATTATATTAATCTTCCCTTTTGAAGCAACATTTCAGTAGAATTACTTTGAAATGAATTTTTAACTTTTTACACCATAATTGGATGACGATTGGATTATCTGGGTCTGCATTCTTTCCACCCAAGCCCACAAAATGAATGCTTCCTGTTTACCAATAGTATTTTACCTGTACCAAGTCCACTGTAAAAAAAAAACGACTTTTTTTTTACAGTGGACTTTTTTACAGTGGACTAATTTTGATTCTTTTTTAATCAAAATTATCAAGCGTGTTATTTAAATATTATTAATATCAGAAGACGTACCCGTCTAGTCATCCGGTTAACAATTTTTTGAATATGATTGCCACAAATTAACTAATTAGAAGAGTTCTCAAAATATATACACGGTCTGACAACTTCTAAGAAGCAGTTACTGTTTTCTGGATAATTTAAGTATACAGAATGATTGAAGAAATGAAACTAAGTACGTATTTAGTAGGGAGGATGTACATTTATTATAGTGCAAAATGGTGCAGACATTGACACATCGAAGAATTAAAAACTTAATAAAAAAAGATGCTCCTTGGATAATTTCAATAGATCAAACAACCCCACAAAAAGTGCTCTTCAAGTCAGAATGATGCAGACTCAAATACCTTAGTAAGATATGCGATGACCATGGACACTAATGCACATTTTACATCTCTTCTCCATGCTTTCTATTACACTATCGAGGAGTTCTTGAAGAATATTGTCCCACTCCTCTCTCAATGCGGTTTTGAGCTCTTGCATTGTTCGGGTAGGGATGATTCTTTGTGAAACTCCTCTGCCAAGATTATCCCGGGCATGTTTAATGAGATTTAGATCAAGAGATTAAGCAGGCCATTGAATGCGGATAATATTTTCAGTTTGTAGTGTGTCCGATACCTCGACTCTTCTGTGTAGACGCGCATTATTGTCCATAAACAAAAAGTTTGAGCCTTCGGCTCTTCTTAACAGACGAACATGATCCAGAATAACCTCTCTGTAATACCGTTGTGATGTTATGCTTCCTCGCTTAAAGATGTGAAGGGATGTTCTGCCATTGTGCATGATGCCTACCCATACCATTAAGCCTGGGTCCTACCGATCATGTTCACTGTTGTTCATAACGTGTTCCACGCTCTCTCCACAGTAAGTGGCCATAATCACTTGTCACACTGAAACAAGATTCATCTGAGAACATCACTCTAGACCAATTTTGGATATCCCAACCAATATGTTCCTTACACCAGCGTAATCTCTCAGGACTATGGCGTGGTTGAAGCGAGAGGCAACTGACAGGCTTCCTTGCATATAAACCAGCTTGATTTAATCGCAGTGAGATGGATTTTACAGAAATAATCGTAACGGTAATGGTTCCAAAGTTTGCATCTATCTGGTCAGGAGTTAAATTTCTGTTCTTGTTTGCCACGAGTGCTACATAGAGATCCTCTAAATGTATGGTGCTCCTACCATGACCCACGGCATTCTTTCGCAAAGCATTTCCGGCCTTCTTTAATTGCGAGATGACAACCTTTGAGACCCATTGCAGCAACAACAGTGGTAACACTTTGACCAGATTCCAGTCATCCAACTGCTCGTCCATCATAAGCACTCAAATGAAGCTGACATTTTGCTCTTAATCATTGCAAGAACCAAACAGAATTTCAGAGAAAAAAAATTTATATTATCCTACACTACTTTAGATGAAGCATCAAACAGCATTTATTTTCGTATGAATCATGAGCTTGTTAGCAATGTCTTTTATACAGATAACGAGTCCTGGTCTACCACACCCTTTTGGTCGTGTCTATGTTTCCACGGAAAAGGGGTGCAGTAGCTTCTGAGGGTAAAGACCCCTGAGCACCCAGAGGGAAGAAATCTGACTTGTAGTTCAAATGCAGACGACACACACATTCGCTTGCACAACCCCTTTTTACAGGGAGGCACATTCACACGCCTCACAGACAGAACACAGAGTAACAACCACGCCCGAACCGGGACTCGAACCCGGGACGCCCAGAACACGGGGAAGACACGCCACCCTGTACCAGGACGCCGGCAAGTTAACATTTAAATTCCATTAAAGTAAACGACGCTGAACACGCATTTTTTAATTAAAAAATAAATTAAAGATTATTGGCAAACATTTAAACATGACACATCACTGATTATTGAATATCGAAATAGAAAAGAAATTGTGTGTATTAAAGTTTCGTATCTGGTTTTAATTTGATTTTAAGAGTTTTTTTCCTTCTTTTTTCCATTACTAGCTTAAGATATACTTTGATGGACACAATGTAACTGTTAGGAATATTCTATATGATAGCCATAAGCACATTCAGTTGTTAGAATCAACACACAAAGATGGAATAGATGTGAATTTACATAAAATAGGATTTGGAGCCTGGGAGCCATCCTCTTCAAAGATGATACCGCTTTTTAAGTTAGTCAATAGCCGGTTGATAAGTGATGAAAATTGAAAATCAGATTTCATTTTGGTATTTCTTATTACTTACCTATTAGTTCGTTTGGAATATTGATTACGTTTAATTTCAATTAAATTTTTATAATATTTCATGTCCATCAAAATACCAGAAAAGTTATTTTAATTGCTCTACAAATGTCCTTTTCATTATGTACAGTAATTTGTCTAATGGGGACCAGTCCATGACGGCATATTTTTATTGAAAAGGTAAATATTGGATCTGTCTATTTTCTTTCGTTGAGCTGTTATTTCATTTCTTTATTTTCTTCTAAACTACTCAAATATTAAACAGAATCCTTCTTCTTTAATTCTCAACAATGGAAGGATGTCACGTGATTAAATATTTGATGGAATGGTGAAGTCGGATTGAATGTCAGAGAAACAGTGCAATCGATTGGCGAAATTTGAATAAGAAAAAGAAAAATAGTTTTAAAAGTTGCCGAAATTCAGAGAAACTTTGCATGGCAATTAAATGGCTGTCATTAAAAACAGTTTTGTATATATTTTTGAATGGTGTAAACTTTATTTTTGTGTAATAATGTTTTCAGAAATTATAGAGATTAAGCACTAAAATTAAGTTCAATTTTTAATTAATTAAAATTATATTAAAAACTTTATTTTAAAAATCGATTCGATGTTCATATTTCCAAGGTATAAATGTACCAAATTCCATAGCTCTAGATTTGGCGGTTGGTTAGTAGAGTGCCAAACAGATAAAAACCCAAGCATATCCTTCTTTACAATTAGCAGATTTAATCTTTTAATTAGCATGTTTATCCCTATAATGAAAACTTTTATAAACATCTTTCATTTTGTTACATAATTCTTTTTTTAGAAAATGCATCTATGATTAAAATCACAGATATTACGTCAAAATAATGAAATATTTAACAGGTGGTTTATTCTCTTCTCTGTTTTCATGTGATCTAAGTTCGATACTATTTTATGAGTAACTTCATATTGCATATGAAAGAAACTAGCATGCGTTTTAGAAAATTAACTCTCCCAGAACAACACCTGTATTAAGAATTCAGTGAACCACGTGATCTTCCTGTGCGTAGCTAGCCGCCAATAATGTAAACATCACGTAGTCTCACTGTTACTGCTAGTTTAAATTTTTTTTCAGCAGAAGCGAACTTGACCCTGTAACGGTGGTATGTGTGATCTTGGCTTTCTCTCCTCCGAATTAAACCATAATGCAGTTTACTAGACCCACTATACAATGGAGAATCCATGTACCTTTTGTTGTTATGTTATCTAATAAACCCCAAAGGTGACAACCTGTGCCTTCAAGTTATTTAACCAAGAGGCAATCTTCGCTATCATGTAAATTATTGCTGTATGTATAAAAGCAACAATAATTAAATTTAATCTAAATCTTTAACCTGTATATTGGTTATTTGTATCCAAAATTGAATATTGATGTGAAATCTGACTGTAAAATTACATAAGTTAGTTTGTTATGTCCTTGAGTTTTCATGTTCACAGAGATACGGATTCCCAATAAACACAATTTAGTCGCTGAGGAATTAACTGCAAAATTAAATATATATCTACAGCTTCTCTCCTTCCTAGATGGCACCTTAGATAGGGGGGTGGGAAGCTTCTAGTATGCGGATGGCTCTCTCGTGTTCGAAGAGCAAAAATGACGTTAATTACCCTTTACCGATAACTAGAAGTGCTTTCTACGAGAGGGTTTGTACCCCTGGCAGGTTGATGACCCATATGTGCCTTTCGACCAAATGTGCCGAAGGCCCATTTTGACCACTTTTCCCTCATTTTTGGGGGTTATCCGGGGCTCTTTGATTTCTCCTCATCTTACGAAAGTTTGCTGGAAGCTCCCGACGGACTTCCACAGATAAAAGTACTCTTAAGACAGTTAAATTACAGATTTGCGACCATACCTTTAAAGGCAACAGGGCATGAGAAAATGGCTGTAGAACTGAATTATAAATTCCGTCTATGCTTCACTGTGCCTGGTCATTCAGGTCTTTCCATGTATCTTCAGGCGGTTATAGTTATCATGTATGATAAATGTAATTACCAGCACATTTTGCATATTTAGTTTATAGTATTCAGCCATGGATTTCAAACTGGGCCCTAATAACTGTTAAGGACCGCAAGACTGAGAGTGAAGGGCAAACAAAGAATAGGAAAGTCAAAATTCATATAATGTTATTAGATCAATAACCAAATAAGTAAATTTTCAAAAAATACGAGTTGCATTAAATTTAAAATGTTACGATAAGAGTATTATTTTGTTTTAATTGGTAAATTTTGGTAGAGAGTAATTTTATTTTAATTCGTAGAGTTAATTTTGGTGGAGAGTAATTTTGTTTTAATTAATTTTATTTTATCTATTTAATTACGCTCACAGAGTTATTACATGATTTATGAAAATTGTTGAGTTTGCTTGCGTATAATCGTGTGTAAACGTGAATTCCGCATGGAAAGGAATTATCACTTCAAATAATGAAGATGAATATGCGTGTATGTGTTGATCCTCTATAAGAGTGACCGTTTAACCCACAGCTATCACATTCGGATATTATCTATATTATATATATAGGGTGAAAATGTGCTCCTCGGTGGAAATGCTTTTAAAATTTTACTTTGTTAAAAATTGAGCTGAATTTTGATATTCTCCGCAATAATTTCCAGAAATATTATTGCACAAAATTAAATATTACACCGTTTCAAAAAAAATTAAAATTTCCTTTATAATGATATCAATTTAACAATCATAAGATATTTTTTGGTGAATTTTTCATGAAAATATTTTTTGTTTAATTTTCAATAAAAGATTACATTGTTGACCTGAAATTAAGACGGTCTACCTTGTTTCACCAAATATTTATTCGTGAGTTGTTGCTGTTTTTTTTTTTTTTTTTTTTTTTTTTTTTCAGTTGTTGAAAGGAAGATTTTAGACCAACAAACAAACGAAATTATAATACCGGATTGAAATGAAGTTCGGTTCCACGAATAAATAAGTAGTAACAATTTAGGATATAAATAGATCAGACAATTATTTTTTAAAGCACTATGATGTTATTAGGACGTCTCCGTTAGAAAAATTCATGTGCATAAAAATTATGTATTACAAACAAAAGAAATTTATGATCGCATATTTCAAATTAGGATTAAGAACATTATTATTTTTAAGTCTTTATTTGTCTTAATTTATTTAAGTCATTAACAGTTTGAAACAATCATGAGACTTCTTTATGGTTTTATATCCCTACCCCTCTCTTTATATATAATTTTTTAAAACTTTCATTTAAAATTTTTCTAGCTGGCCAACAAAATTATGGAGCTTGACCTATTTTGAGATTTAAAAAAAAAAACACATCATTTTTCTAAATGTCGCATGCGCAATATCATAGTCTTGTGATTATTTCAATCCTTATGACTCAAATTAATTAAAACGATTCATAAGAATACAGAGAATGAATAATTTGGAAAATCAAGTTGTAACTTTAGGTGGAGCCAAATGTGACAACCTCCTGCATTATTTTCTAATAACCTTAAAGGCCCACAAACTGATGCCTCAAAAGTGATAAACCACCAAATTGTTGCCTACGCATTTTGAGGCTTCAAACACTTCATATCCAAACAAAGTCATGTTCTCACATGATAATAACAAGATTTTAATGTAAAACAATTGGGCAGTATGGTGGACATGAAGTTATATCCAAACGATTCACCTGAAACAAGTATAGCCATATATAACTAGCGAGCCATCTAATCACCAAAAATGACTAGTAATAACTAAATAAACATAAATTAAACAATCATTAACACAAACGTTTCAAAATAATATATTATTATTATTTTCAAATGAATTATTAGTATTTTTATAAAGTTTAAAAATTTTCTTCTGATATGAAAACTTAATTAACCATAATTAAAGCAGTGGAGTGGTGTCCTCATAGTTTCATTCACACTCTTTAATAAACTTTCCATGGAAGAGATCACTTTGCATGGCTATTAAGCACAAAAGTTACGAAAGTTACGAGTTACTACCCCAAGCCGGCGTCCTAGCCTTGGGGTAGCCTTCGTGATCTGGGCATCCTGGTTTGGGCATGGTTGTTCTCTTCCCTGTGTTCTATCTATGAAATGTGTGAAAAACTCCCTCCCCTGCAAGCGAGTGTGTGAGTGTCATGTCCTTATGTGTGTGAGGCTCAGGAACCTTTACCCTCAGAAAATACTGCACCAACTCGACTTAAATCGCTAATAGTTTGTCAGCGGGTTTGTACCAGTACCATTAGCAACAGCAACAACAAATACTAACCTTTGACGAAAATACAATATTTTTATTAAATCTATCATGTCATATCTGGCGAGATTTTTTTTTTGGTGATTAATCTCTAGCATGTGGTTAATGGTATACGAAAATTGACTTTAGACGAATTGTTTTTTGCAAAGATTAAAACAAATATTTGACACAAAACTGCTCTGACAGCCATAAAATTCCGCATCAAATTAAATCACTGTTGTTGTTTTTTTAATTATCATGTTTACATGTTTCTAAAATAACAGACTGACAGACAATCAACTCTTTCTTGGATTCGACTCAAAGCATAACAGATGTCTAGATTATAGATCTTAATTTTGCGTTCCGAATTTAATCTGTCTAAGACCTATTAATTTCACAATTATGTTACAGACGATCCACTACTCACTGGATTTGGCATAAAATTCTAGTATAGATATCTATACTAGAGATATTAAATCTGTGTGTTGAATCTTATCTACCTATCTCCGTTCGTTTTGTAGTTATTGTATTATATTAGAACATCTGGATAAGAAGAATTCATCAAAATATATTTTACTCAAAATTTGATAGAGATCTGCAAGTTTGGTGCAAAGAACGTATACCAAATTTTAACCGACCAGCTCAAATTGTTCTTGAGATCTTTGACACAGACGGGTAAAAATGTAAAAATGGGTTTTTCGAACTCAAGGTGGTATAAATCAAGATGAATTGTCAAAATCTCAAGGTCGAATTTTTAACAATTACTTTTGGGCAAAGTCGTCTCAATTTTTCATCCTTTCAGTGGTTCAATAAACTTAGGACCCAGCATGCTAGGGAACTAAACAATGGGTGTTCTGTGTTAAGCCGGGGTCCCAAGGCTGGCCTTTTCACAGATTTGGTTATAAATCAGCCCTCCGACCAACTGGGGGATCACACTCCCCCATAGCCTCAAGGATGCGTCGCCCCTTCGACCCCTCTTGGACTCTTTGATGCCTGTGCAGTTAGTTTACCGACAAATTGTCGGTAAAGTCGACGGGCATCAAAGAAGACCAGAAAACCGCAAGAGGGGTCAAAGGGCAGAGCATGGTTCGTTTGTAGACGGATATAGGCCGTGTAACCTCGGCTTTAGGCTGACCACATAACCGGGACAGTAAAGAAAGCAGATATGGGCACTATAGGCCTTGGTCCACATGGGCTGTGTGCCACGGAGTTAGTTTAGTTATACTTTTTCTAAACTGCATGTGCAAGAAATTAAAATGTGCCCTCTTAATTTCCTCTGTTTATGCACAGAAAAATTTTAAATCCGCTCTTGGAATTGTTAAAAAATTATGAATCAACTAAAATGTGAAAATTAATGGACTAAGAAATAAAAAATGCGTATTCAATTTCGTAAAGCTAGACATAAGTTGCAGAAGATAACGATTAAATTTATCATAAAGTAGTCGCTCTTCTCCGCGGACTAGTGAAGCCGGAACTTTCATTCAACAAATTTACCGCTCCATAAATCGTCTCAAATATGCATGAGTAAAGGTGCAGAAAGCGAAACTATCGCTCTGAGAGAATCAGCAAAACTGGATTTGAAATATATTTTTTAACAATTATCCGCCAACTTATTAAACAAATTGCATTGATTCATTGAATCTTATATAACTCTAAAAAGGAAATATCATACAATAACTCTAAAAGGAAATATACAATAACTCTAAAAGGAATTATCATATTAAATTTCTATTATTCAATAAAATAGAATTATAATTAAATGTGAGTAGGTACTAATTTTTTAAAGATTAAATATGGGAATCTTTCTTCTCCTATTTCTTTAAATGTGAACTTTCTTTTAAATGATAATTCGATAATTTATCTAAAAATTTGAACGCATCCAAGGTATCTAATCCAAAATCCTGAATACCCTGATATTTTTTTTCTAAACCAAGAATAAAGCATTATTCGCCACTGCAAAGAATCACGCATGTGTAATTTTTTAACCCTCGTTGTTTTTGAAGGTTTCTGTGTTTTCTTTCGAAATTCTCAAACGCATATAAAATTCAATTGAACAAAAAAGATATTTTTTTCTTCATAATATCACTCTGATATTAAAAAAGTGATTTAAAACATTCTGTGATGCATTTGGCATTTTGAGGAATTAGACATTATGAGACTCCCGCCTTTGAGAAAATCGTCGATTTAATGTCAAATTTCTGCGCATATTTATCTTCATCAACATATATTATTTTATAAACTTTGTGAAAATATATATGCTATCATTCATTATGATGATTATATTATTATGATGTGTTGTGGCGACGCATCCACGATTGTACACAATATGGCTAAAATAATAAATTGTTGTTTATAAATATTATAATAACAAACAGAATTTGATGAATGAGTGAATGTGATGAAAGAGAATGTGATAAATGTGTGAATGTGATAAAAGAGAATGTGATAAATGTGTGAATGTGATGAAAGAGAATGTGATATCCTCACCCATTATATTTTATAAATTGTCTTAATTTTTTAAATTATTTTATTAAGAAAATATGTTTGTTTGTTTTTACAAATTTTTTATTTGGCTATTTTAGTTATAGTATTCCTTAAATTATCTGCTAGTGATCCCCCACCCCACACACACAGTGTTTGATTTTCTTTTTCAAGTCTCCGTCTCTCAAATCCATGTTTCACGAGAATTTTATCTTAATTCATCTCATTTATTTAATATTTTTATTTGATTGTAACTCTCTGTTTGAATAAATTGTGAAAAATTATTTTACTCTCCTCAAATCAACATCTTCCACGTAATTTTATGCTCAAAACAATTTTCTTAATGAAATTTATTGATATTTAAAATAGTGTAACCATTTTATTATCCACTAGTAAAAATCCATACTGAAGAAATTCCTTTCAACTTGAGATTAAGGGGCGCCATCTGTTGAAATTTCTGTAAATCTATTTACGCTTCTTTTTAAAGAAATCATAGAATTTTCTGTAAACAATTTGTTGTTACTTAGGGGCTTGAAGAAGTGGCTTATTTCCAACGAAGCACACTAGGCAACTGCCTAGAGTCGTATAAATGAGAGTGAACAGCAACCAGATTGATTTAAAAACTTTATTTTCGTAATTGCAAATCAATAAGATTGAAAAAAGTACACATTCTATTAATAATAAAACAGGGGCCGCGGTGGCCTGGTTGTAAGGTCTCGGCTTCGGAACTGGAGGGTTGCAAGTTCGAGACTCGATTCCAACAAAGAATCGTCGTGTGAAGGGGTCTCCTGTACGTTAAATCCGTCAGATCTAATCTCCTGTGGTGTGGCGTGGAGAGGGAGGTGCCAGCTTAGGGGTCGCCCACGGCATCTGATGATGGCTCAAAATGACGAGGTATGTTCCATAATAGCCCTAGTTTTGCTTTACAACGGGACGTTAATATAACTAAAATTAAAACCTTAATGATGAAATATTGGAAAAATTTTCAAAATTAATTCAATAAATAATAAAAAAATCAATATTAATTGAAATTTAACTGGAACTGACGGAAAATGCGAGAGATATATAGTACATTTAGACTTAAAGTCTTTATAATATTATGAGTGAATTATATGACTATCAAAATTTGAAGCTTAAAATTATTTTGATAAAATATTGTGATTAAAGACAAATTACATAAAATATTTAACTTAAAATTTTAACCAGCATTAAGACTGATTGTCAAAGGCGGCTAATCTATATATACTTATAATAAAGCTCAATGTGTGTGTGTGTTTGATTTTCATTTTAAATTTTTCTGGCTGGCAAACAAAGTTTTGGCGGCCAAATTATTTTCAGATGAAAAAATCCATTGTTTACCTAAATATCGGCGCATTCGTAATCTGATAGTCATGTGATTGTTTCAAAACGGCTTTAACTGGTTAACGACTGAAATTAATTAAAACAATTCATAAGAATTTCGAGAATGTATAGTTTGAAAATCAAGTTGTAACAAACAATATTTTTATTTATTTATTTTTTAAAATAAATGTTGTGGGAGTCAGGCAATAAAACTGTGACTTGCAGGGGAAAAACTATACTAACAAACAGTACATATTTCAAAAACTATACCGTGAATGTTGATTCCAAAATAAAACTACATTAGCAGACGATAGATAATGGAAAAACTATACTGTGAAAGCAAACACAAAAAGAAAAAAAGGAATAAATCGTCAATTTGTTGCCTACACATTTTGAAGCTCAGACTTCAACAATTTGTTGCCTTCAAATCATTTCAAAAACCTCAAGTCAAAACAAAATCATGTTCTTACATGATAGCAAATATATTTTCTACGCTGTTCGCTGGAATGCTTGCTAGTTGAATGTTTGGGTAAAATGTACTGTTTTTAATTTTTTCTGATTTAAGGTATCCGGCTACTTTCAAAGAAAAAATTTTGAAAAATTGGATTTTTTAAAAACTATTCCAAACTATGGTTTTTAGATGTGTTTTCAATTTTAATACAAAATACTATATTTAAAGCAAAATTATTTGAAAATATTACATATTTTGAGAAATAGGAAAATTAGTTGTAAATTTTATTGAAATTGAACCAAAATTGTTAACACTCTACCCAAAATTGTATCCTATTTTTCTTTGCACACAAGCTATAAAATATAATGATGAATGAAATGAACCAAAATCTAAGAAATATTTGGAGATGCAAAGAAGTTATTGGTAAAAATATGTCTATAGATGCATTTTCTCCATTATTTCACTGCTGAATTGTTTTAAAAACTCCTATAAATGAAAAAGTATTTCACTAACAAAAAATCTCTTGGTTCATTTCATTGCCCATAGTACTTAAAGCACGTACTGAATTTTTTATGTAAATATCTCAATTAGTTTTTGAGATATTATGTTGATGCTGAAGAATTTTTATAAAAGTTTTGAAAAAATTGAAATTAAAGACAAACAGTTGCTGAAAAAATATGTGGCCCTGGATGATAGGTCAGGCCTTTCTTTCCTAGTAAAGATAAATTGTTTTCGAAAAAAGGAAAGTCTAAATTACGAGAAATAACAACTAACGAAATTTCGCCAATGTGGGCGATAACCAGTGTTTCTAACGTAGGCGGATACCTTAATTTGATGTTTTACTTCAAATTAATAAAGCGTTAAAATTTATAGTTAAACTTTTTTTCTCAAACTCTTTGCAAAATGAAGTGTCGTTTTCTTTCCCCAATTTTATTTCATATTGACTAAACTAATTTGAACAACTTTGATATACCCCCCCCCCTCAAAATTAAGCAGCAAATCTGGCACTCCCTACGGTTTTTTTAGGGTTGCTGTTTCTTATTTTGGTGTTCCCAATTTAGGCTATTTCAGCGAAAATCCATCTTGGCGAGAAAAAAAGGCGCCAAAAACAGATATTTTGCTTGGCAAGAAAAAAAAGCTGCCAAATTTCCGATTTTTGGGGTATATTAAAGTAGCTCCAATTAATTTTATAATACCTCATATTTATTTTCTAATTCGTTTTTATTTTCTAATAAAACAGTATATAACTAAATTGGTAAAACGAAAAAACCTGGCCCGAAAGAATGTCCACCAATCTCTTCCAAAATGTGTAAAATAGCAGAAAACTCGCCAGATATTAATTAAAAAATACAGTTAGTTCGCCAAACTTGGCTATTTATCGACATTAAAAAATTACGATCGGGGAATGTATTGCGCATTATTTAGTTACGAATACACAGCGCTATTCCAATCCCACACATTGTAATTTGGACTGGAATCAGAGAATGATCATTTCTGAACCAGTACCCCCAGTGGTATTACTCTCGACATGAAGGAATTAGTGACCACGATAGATTTATACGTATGTCAGTCACCAAACACACACGGAGAGTCTTCGGTCGTTGGTATTAGAACGCTCTACCAACCAGGCTATCTCGGCCACAAAATATTATGGAAATTAGAAGTAGTGATTCATTTCTGAAATTTATCACCAATCGACGGGGTTCTCAAATCTACATAAGAACTCAAATCAGATCATAATTCAGATAAATAACAAATTACATCAGCTAAATGCTCATCAGATTACGATTTTAGAGAATCAAATTACTTTGAAAGCAGAGAGCATAATTATTCCCCTAAATTGCGAACTATTAAAGTTCCATCTTCAAACGAAGGAATAAAGTTTTTATATCTTTTATATATTCCTTCAATAGTCTGTTTCAGCTCTAGTCGTAATGTTGCTAACTGTACCCTAAATAATATATGAAACGTAAGAAACTTATTGAAATTGTAATACCTACCTGACTTTTAATTTTTAATAAATTTTAGAAATAAGAAACTGTCGAATTTCACTAATGCTATTGGGTAAGTAGAAAGCAACATTGAGGTACAGAATTGAAAATAACACGTTTCTGTTTCCAAATCAAGTATCTAAATAGTATAAATAAAATTGAACAATCTTCAACATGTAAACTGCAAGCATTTCACGATTTTATTATACACTGATGGAAAAAAAATCCCAACACCAAGAAAAAATTATTGT
>JAPMOQ010052972.1:3254005-3327015 GCA_026543055.1 Argiope trifasciata | reverse complement strand
TTTTCTAACTTTGTATGTTTATATAAACATACAAAGTTAGAAAACATTATAGTTTAGTTAGAGAACATTAGAAAGTTTATATAAAATGTTATATTTCACATGCTGATTTCAATTCAAAAAGCAAAATTTAAATATTTTTAATAAAAAAAAGTTATTTTTACTTTAAATCAGAATAAGAAACACAGTGTTGAAGTAGATTCTAATTTAAAACTTACCTGAAAAATCCCTTTTCCTTTTCTGGGAAAAATCAAATGTTATTAAACTGCTAGCAGAAGCTGACATCATGTTTAAAGTTGGAATAAGTCATTGGTGGACTTTTTCTTGTAGAAAGACGATTGTTTTTTATGTAATTAAATTACAATTTAGAAGTTTTGTTAGACTTTTTAGTACATAGCTAAAAGTTTTGGAAATATTTCTAATATTTAGGCAATAAGCCTAATAGGTATATATAGCAATATCAAATAAAGGAATACATTGGGAACCTAGAAAGAGAACTAAGATTATAGTGTTACAAGAACGAGGTTTTTCCTATGCTGAAATTGCTAGATAGATGGGTGTTTCAGTAGCTACATCTGGTGTCCTAAAAATTTTTTTAAGCTATCAAGCGACAAATTTAATAAAAAACAAAGCATGAAAGAACTGAAAAAGGTGCACAACATCTAATTATATCAGAAAAATAAAACGAATGTGTCTCCAAAATAGAAGAATATCATCGTCGGTCTTTTGATTGATGCTGGCATTCATGACAGTTACAGATCTATCAGGAGAAAATTATTAAATATTGTACTAATAGGTATAATTGAACAAGAAGTACTTCTTATATCAATTTACAGAAGCTCATGAAAAGATAAGAGAGAGTAAAGAAATGTATGAACAGGTGATCAGTGGTCAGAAGTTATACAGAGTAAGGAAACAAACATGTTATTCGGTAGCAAATTCAGATATGGCTTTTGTACCATAAAACACCACAAAACCAAACCAAATCGGTAGCAAAATATGAAAGAGATTATGGTAAAAATAGGTAAGACTTACAATAGGAGAAGATTTACATTCTGACTGCATTCAGGCAGCTATTAAGAAATCAGTGTTATGATTCAGTCATGCATTCCAGCAGACGATATTGGTCCCCTTCATACTATCGATGGGACATTAAATGCATTGAAATACACCGACACCATTCTAGAACCAAAACTTACACTTTCCATTAGTTATCTATAACCCAACAACGCGTCATTTATTTTTCGGCAGGATTCATCTCCTTGCTACACAGCAAAAATATCAGAAGAGTGGTTTAATACAAAAAGAATTGGATTGTTAACATGGCTAAGAGATAGTCCTGACTTCAAAATTATTAAGAATTTATGGCACTATTTGAAAATTCTTGTATACATGAATCGTTCATCAAATTAAACAGTTAATTGAGACAATAATTGCTCCCTGGTGTCATACAATAGCGAAGAAAAAGTTTAAAACTCTATCTATTCACTTAAAACGTCGGGGTGTAACTGTCAATAAAAATAAAGACTCCTCAACTGAAGTACTGATAACTCACTGCAGTCATCAACATCTAATGCATCTCGAAAACTATTACCATTTAACTATTTTGAATTGTAAACATTTGATTTTTTTTTTTTTCGTATTGGAATCAGCATTAAATTCTCTTTAAAGTGCTATGTAAATGTTTGCATTTTGTGAAACGTTATATTTTCTATAAATATACAAAGTTAGAAAGCATAACAATTTTCAAAATATCCATAATTTTGGCCACCACTGTATAAATTGCATTACTCTATCTTATTTCTAAATACTAGTATACTTTTTACAATGTATTTGTATAACGTTTCATGGAAAGGAAAATTCCACATTCATATTAAATATTAATAGTTGAAGAATTTTATAAATTATTTGGCTTGATAATAAATTTGCTTTACAAATCTATCAGTCTATAATTACCGTGATTCGATGGTAACATCATGAATGAACTTCTTTTGGGGACAATCAATATTTTATAATCGGAGAAAAAGAAATTCTTAGAAAATTGACTGTTTGTTGCTCGATGTCTCTAGTTGTCATGATTCTGTAGAAACATCATTAATACTTTTTTTAAGACGAAAGTAATTATTACTTTTTAAACATAGAAGAACAGAATTCATATAAAACTGAATCTTTGTTCATTCATAAACTGAAATTGCTACGATTTGATGGTGGCTTCATTAGATCATTTATGATCTTCTGCCAAGGCAATCAAACCTTTACTAGAGGACAAGAAAAATTCCTAGCAAAAAGAAAGATTTAACCTTCTACTTTTTCTTTTAAAAATACACGAAAAAAAAAACATCTCTATTGCTACCCTGTGCCGCTGTTGTTTTGAGAACAGTCATCGCACGATGAGTCACTTATCCCAAAGGATGCTTGTGCCTACCTCCTGTGGATGACCACTCCCCTTGATTGAGTTCATTCTACCTCGTGGAATGAAAACCCACGACTGTCCACAATTTAGACTGACTCTCAACTCTGTCTGGGAATTAGTAAAGAGGTAATTCGGGATAAAAAAAAGAATAAACTTATGTGTAGCATTTAAAGGATATATATTTTTTTTTAATATGTCGTAGGATTAAATGTAATGAAAAGAGACTCACGGTGTTGTGTAAATTGAAACATCGCCTATTGGGAATCATATTTTATAGAAGACTAACTGATACCTGGCGCGTTGCTGCCACAGAAGAAATAATTTAGGAAATATCATTTGAAATTTAAAATAACCGCCATGTTTAATTAGGAAAGATAAAAAGAATAGTATTGATGTTCTTGTTGACAATGAGTACATTCATTGAAATTGAATAACATATAAAGGAGAAGCGTAAATAATATAAATTCTTTTTTAAAAATAATAAAAAAAACTTTGTTATTCAGGACTTTAGGGTTGGCAATACTTTTTTGTTTTTGCATCTTCAGCAGAAACAAATAAGCGCAAGTAATAAGTATTCAAAGATTCATCTCAAGAAGGGGTGACCATTTCAGGAATTCTTCGTCATTCTCTGACCTTGATTTCCATCCTACTAGATACTATTTAAATTTTTTTTCACTTATATGTGAGTATTATGTCGTTTCTGACAGCGTTGTTTAATTTTAATTCTTTCCTAATGTAATCTGAGTTTAATGTTAAATGTCAACATCTCTTCCTTTCATCCCTATTTTGACTTATTGAACCTATCCTAACGCATGCGCAATAGCAAGGAGGGTTCTTGAATCTTGAATGTAAATATTATGGGATATGGAGCGACAAAGGCTATAATCCCCTGGTTGCCACAAAGCAGCGACTAAAAGTTCTCCAAATTAACATTCCTGTATTCCGAAATGCACAGAGGAAGCACCACATGCTGAAGTGAGAAAAAAATGCGCGCACTCACACAAAGAGTCCGTTTTTGCAACTTAAGAAATATCAAAGTACTTGAGCAATTGCAGAAAGATGAGCAGATGTTTTTTGTTGGCGAAAACATGGGATAAAAGAACATCGTAGTAAATATCGGGATCATCTATTTGTAGCTTGTTCCAGAACACCGTTCTGTACGTTGAATATTTTTGACATTAAGCAGGGAGGGTTTTTTTAATCAATTGACAAACAATACTATTGGTTATAATATGAATTTCCCTCAATTCATGCTGTAGTATATACCCTATTTTTTTTAATTAAAAATATATTTCGCACAAGTTTCAGTCTAGTTAAATTTCCCTAATTGTTTTTCTTCCAAAGCAAGCAAAGATATTTGTTCATATTTTAGATTACAGATTGTAATAAATGTTAGTAAGATAATGTAGCAAATCGATACGTAAACAAAGATAATTGTTGCTTTTAGGTGCATTTCACTCAAATTCCTTTATTTGAATATAAGTCATTTCTATGCGTGTACGATGGTAGATTTTCAATGAAGCAGAATACTACCCTAATTTGAAATCCAAACGATCAAAACAATTTATTTTCCCAAGGAGCGAAATAAACAAGTTTGTAAAAATTATAATACAAGTGAATGATAAAATATTAGGATAATATTGCCGCATTGAAACGAAACATTGCCGAGTCTGCGTGGCTGAGTTGTTATGACGCTGGACTCGTAGTCAGGAGATCATGTGTTCGAATCCCAGTAGATTTAAAATTTGTTAAAGTATTTTTCCTTTATTTCGTGTTCCAGAAGATTCTGGACCTTTCTTTAATTTACCAGATAAGTATTCTGGACTTTTCTTACTGTTTCTAGAAAGGTATTCTGGAACTTTCCCTACTTGTATAAAAGCTGAAGATCTCTCAGTCACAGTGTTCTTAGTTCAGAGTTGAGTGAATAAATCTAATACTATAATACGAGGAATGGTTGCCAAGTCGAAAATCGCCCCAGAATTAATAAACTCCGGTAAACTTGGGGGTCTGGGGTTTTTGGCCACGAGGAATCGATTGGCGCCGGTTTTGAAGCGCTACGATCGAGCAGTTCGGAGTTACAGATAGGATATTTTCAAACTTTATTAGTTCGCCATAATTACTACTTAAATTTTCAAGCGGTAACGTGCTGCCATCTATAGCCAATATGGCGAACTAATAAAGTTTTATGTTTATGCAGTTATAGGTTTATAATATGTTTCTTATGTACGTATATATGTTTGGTTTTTCTAAATAAATTTGTCAAAAATATTGAACTTCAACACACTTCAATCTTTACCTTTACTTTACCTTTGTATAGAATAGTTCCCTTTCCAAACTCTAACTTTGTTTAGAATAGTTTACAATGGTGCACTTTAACCGGTTATCTTTTCACCAATGGTTTCACAAATTTTCTTATGGCATGTATTGTTTTGATAAATCACAATTGAAAATTTAAATCTTCGAGTTAGCTTCGATACCTGTTTTCTCCGAGCGGAGCTCGGTCACCTGCTGGTTGATTTAACTCTACTTCCTGTGTCCTCTTGAGTTCTATTTACGTGACAATATTAACACTTGATCAAGATGATCAGATTCCTTTATGTTTCATAACATTCACCCGATTCAACGGATTTCAGCCAATTTGGGCATTGAGGGAAACGAGCAGGACGACATTCTTGCCAAGAAGGCCAGAACAGAGAATCCCACTTTTCTATCTACTATTGATTTGCAAGTTAATGCAGTGACCAGAAGAGAGACTCTGTGCTAATCGCTAATTATCCCATGATAAATTATTGGGATAATATAAACATTTGATCAGGAGGATCAGATTTCTTTATATTTTTTCCTTTATATTAGCTGAATGTCAATACATTCAGCTAATATCTTCTCATACTGCTAATCCGCTCTAGAGACTATTCTGGGAGACAAAACAGGTGCTTTCCCAGAATATTAATGTACCTCTGGTTCTCCATCAGGGCGGTGAAGAAGTCCTGCACCCTGCAATGGATTTCAGCCAATTTGGGCATTGAGGGAAACGAGCAGGACGACACTCTTACCAAGAAGGCCAGAGCAGTGAGTCCCACTCTTCTATCTACAATTATATTGCATGTTAATGCAGTGACAAGACAGAGAGACTATGTGCTAATCGAAAGAAATTGTCCCTGACAAATATAAATTAGAAAAGAGACATCTCAACCACAATTGCAAGACTCAGAACAGGGCACCTGAGGTTTATGAGGATCATGCTTCATGGTTCGAGATTCTATGAAGAATGCTGACTCTGTCTAGACGTGCAGCTAGATCCGAAACATATTTTTTGCTGACTTACTATTATCTCCATCATCTTCAAGATAGACATTGACTTTACCAGGGACATTCTTTATTCCGATAAAGCTGAAGATGTGGTCAGGTGTGTTCTGCATGCTTTTGGCCCAATCTAATTGTTCCACTCTCTCTCTCTCTTTAAAAATTTTTATTACACTTGTCACACGACAACAACAACAATAATAGCAGTATTCACCTAATTCTAAGAATATTTAAAAGCACCGAACCACTGCTTCAATATTATTGTGTACGAATAAGGTTATCTGAAATCATACACCAACAAAGCTCGCTTAACGAGCACCTTGCAGCAACAATGAAAATAATTTGAATTTAATTCCAGAAATAAAATATTTTATAAAAGTAATTTAAAATATTTTTTTTAAAAATTTTGTTAAAAAATGAGAAATTTAACATTGCTACAAAATTGATTTAAAAGAAAAATGTTGACTTTTAAGATTATCTAAAATTGTTTTTATTCTTGATTATTTAGTGAAATTATGGCGAAAAAACATCAACATTTAGCTTAATTTTCAATTAATTAAAATGACTGTAAAAAATTGAAAAAAATCATTCTGATATGTGTATTCTTACCTTCAAATGTATATCCATGTCAAATCTGATAGTCCTAGGTCTCAAGATCTGTCTTGTAAAGCACAAATATACACACACACATTGAAATAAATACATTCCTCTTCATTATTTGCAAAGATTGAGATAGATATAAAATTATTTTCAAACTACAACATTTTAAAGTGTCAGACACAAAAAAAAACTTTAAATATCGAACGCGTGTGCTTAAAAACTAAAGAATTATTCCCGTGTGAGTTCTATTTTTTTACTTTCATCCCTTCTTACAATTCTTTAAAGGGAGAAAAAGGAGCCGTGCTTCACGAAGCGTTACTCTAATTTTTAAAGAACTTGTTTGAACAATGTGATGAAGGTATCCTGAGGCTTTCTGATCATTTCTTGTGAGGTCTCTGACATCAATCTCATTAATTTCAAGGAAAATGAATTCACATTTGATACATTTGCATCGTGATTTGAATGAACCTAAAATTGGTATTCGTTCATACATGGCTAAAGATAAAAATACATTAAATTTATTTATATTTTGCTCTCAATGCGTCTTATTTGAATAGGTAATAATTCATAAATATACTTGCTATATAAGATACGAGAATGAATTATACTCGTTGAGTGCGGTTCCAATGTATTTTGCGGTCCTAAGCAATGGTCATTATAAGGCCTCTCTTTTAATAAAATGGTCAGTTTAATTTCATATTTTTAGCACATTCTAACCCATTCAAAAGTAATGCGCCAAAAATATTAACCCTTTGCACTCGAAGTTTTTTTTCATTCGTATTACTAGCAACTCGAAGCGATTTTAGTGAAAAGATCATATTCACTTGTAAGTTTGCTATATGCATTATTATTTGCATTGTCTCCGTAGCGGAACCCACGCGTTCGAAGACCAATTTTAAATGGCTCCGCTCCGGAGCCCTCGAGTGCAAAGAGTTTTAAAACAATCTATTTCTTATGCCCAGAATCATGTTTATTACTCAATATATATACCAGATGGCTGCCCTAGACTATTTGCAATGTTTTTAGAGATAGATAATTTATTTTAAACTATACACTCAATTTTATATAATTTTCGTGGATAAATAAATAGGCACTTTTATGATCATTTTCTTCAAAATTATGCGACCTTTAAAAGGCTAAACATGTTAATTTATTATTTATTTTACATAAATAGGATTTATTTTATTAACTTCATAAATATTTATTAGTTTTTATTTATTTAGCATGGCTTCATACTGTTTTAATGTTTGCACACAGAAAAGGGAATTTAAGGAACATATTGATATTCGTTTTTACATTTTAATGCATGAATTTTAAATACAAATGAATGTAATGAAATATATCGGCGTCTTACCAATTATATTTGATAAAATACTAGTATGAATATTATACTTTGTCATTCATTTTTAATGTTATTGTATTTTTACATTTGTATTTTAATTATAAGGTAAATTCCTCAATGCAATTTATATTTTAGACAAATTTGATTAAATTAACAGCAAAAATGAAGTTTTTTTACGGGTTTGCTTGCAACCCTCTTTCTTGGTATTGGACCTAGGCAGCTGCCCAATATGTCAAGCTGGAAATTCACCACTAATCACAAGAGAAAAACAGTTATTACATATCAAGTAAAACGTATTATAAATTATCCTGAGATGAAGGAATGAATTTTTGTATGCGTGTTTCGAGTTTATTTATTCATATAGAAACCAGTCACAGTCTCGCATACTCTCTAATAAAACAACAATCGCAAACAATGCTTTGCATGACATTAGCGAAAATAATTATACAATATTAAATTTTGGCTTGAATTTGGCGTTTTTATTCAATACTAGATAGTACACGGCTCGTTGCTACCGCCGAAAAAAATAATATTGTGCAATCAGTCAACAATTTGGCAATTTTGATAGAAATAAGATGAATGGTACGATATAAAATGCGAACGAATATTTATTTTTATATATTAGATTTGTATATTCTTTTAGAATTGTTTGAACTTGGAGTTCTTTCACCATGGCAGTAAAAGAAACTATTTATTGTATCGTTTAATATTCGTTCAGAATTCTCAAATTTAATTTTAGAAAATGGGATTAAAATATTTTCTTTTAAAGCTGATTCAACATAGAAAATATATTTATACCATAAAATTGTTAATATAGTTGAAACAATAATTTTTGTTAAAATTGATTTATTCTACAATATTTTTGGTGGTTGCTGAGAAAAACCCTAAAATTTAATTAAAATTTAAAACCTCAAGGGTTGGTTTTCCCAAAACTTTATCGCATAATCTGTAATAAAGTTGTTACCTCTGAGAATGACTTGCGTGATATTCATGTACTATAGCTACAAAACATTAACCTTTAACTTGTATTTTGCATTTCTACAGAATCTATTACCTCCTCTGCGAGTTATTTGGAGATTAATCTTTGATAAATAGATGGGGTTGAGATTCGATTTTTTTTTTTAATTTTAGATAATTATACTATCCCTGTAACCATAACATGCGCGTAAACAATAAGCTGACCTAGTTTCATCGCAATCAGATGAACGGTTTAGGACGGCATAAGAGACATATAGACAAGCATTCATTTTTATTTATATAAGACATCATCTGATCCTTGACGATTAATCGCTGGCTTGCAGTTAAAAGTATCC
The DNA here is from genome assembly GCA_026543055.1 of Argiope trifasciata. Classification (NCBI taxonomy): domain Eukaryota; kingdom Metazoa; phylum Arthropoda; class Arachnida; order Araneae; family Araneidae; genus Argiope; species Argiope trifasciata. Next base: position 3,318,047 of record JAPMOQ010052972.1, on the reverse strand, counting down.
GAGAATCAATTTTGGGTTTTAGATACGCTCTTCACAAATGATTGGAACAAAAATTTGACCCAAACCCATACATGTTATCACAAAATCTCATATCAAATTTTATATATTTCAGTCATCGCGTTTTTGGGTCATTGCATTTACATGTCTCTGAAGGAGTTGATCGACAGACAGTCAATCTGCAGTTAGATTTGACTCAAAATTTTATAGGTGTCTACACTACAGATGATAAATCCGTGTACCGAATTTTATATATCTAGATCTCTTTATTTTATAGCTATCACGTTGTTATATTGTGTTACAGCTGGACATACAAATTTCCTCCGAACAAATTATGCTCCAAGTTTGATAGAATTATACATATGTGTATTAAGTCCATATACCAAATTTCATCTGTCTATCTCAAAGTGTTTTATCTTTGTTAGAGACAAACAGACGAGCGAACATTTTCTAAAAATGTCTGTTTCAAGTTCGATGAGGTCTGAAGCATGAACATTCTTTAAAATCTTCGAATACTTTCTCCGTTTCATATACAAAAACGTAACAAACATATAATAACTCTTGATGTAATATTTAAATGCATTTATTCTTAAAAGTATTATATATATCGAGATACATTTTTTCCTTGAGGGAAAATAAATTTTGATCTGTTCCTTTTTAGGCTTGGATTCAATAACACTCTCGCAGATAAAGTTGAAATCAAGTCTGAATTCATCCGAGTAATATGCTCCTTCATAAACGGGACCAAATTCTACGAAGGATTCCACACTTTCGTCCACGATAAGCCAGAAGTGGAAGAGCGATGCAATCAACATAAAAGTTCCGGTTACAGTGTTTTAATAGTTGGAATTGACGCCATGTCCCGAATGAACATGCACAGGCAGTTAAAGAAGACAGCTCGGTATTTGCTGAAAGACATGGAAGCTGTTGAAATGTATGGCTTTAACAAAGTTGGAGACAACACGTTTCCTAATCTCATGCCTTTATTGACAGGATATGACGAAAGGGAACTGAAATACGTTTGCTGGAATGACTCAAAGAAAAATCCTTTGGACAAGTGCAACTTTGCATGGAAGCAGTTTGCTAAAGAAGGGTATCGTACCTTTTACGCGGAGGATTCTCCACATATGTCGTCATTCAATTACCTGAAAGCAGGATTTAATTATCAGCCTACGGATTATTACTTTCGCCATTTTATACTAGTCATGGAACAGATTCTGGGTGTCAAGAAAATGCTGAACACCTATGTCTGTGTTGGCAATATTTCTGAAACGGAAGTTCTTCTCCGATGGACAGAGCAGTTTGCTTCGCATTTTAGAGACAGGAAACATTTTTCATTTTCATGGATAAATGGTCTCACGCATGATTTCTTGAACAAAGGATCTGCTGTGGATCATTTGTATGAAAAGTTATTTCGTAATCTGCATACATCTGGTGCTCTGAATCGAACCATCGTTATTGTTATGGGAGATCATGGTATGAGGTGGGGTTCTATTAGGAAAACATACATTGGCAGACTGGAAGAAAGATTGCCAATGCTTGTCATAGCTTTGCCACCAGCATTCAAAAAGGAATATCCAGCAGAAGCCGAGGCTTTGCAACTTAACTCTCATAGACTGGTCACTCCTTTTGATCTTCATGCCACATTGATGAATATACTTCACCTGGACAAAAATTTCACTTTCAATAACCCAGATAATATTGATGAGGAATTGGCTGAAAATTACACTGCCAGAGCGAAAACTTTGTTCCAACCTATTTCAGTAGATAGATCCTGTGATGACGCCTCAATCGATGAGCATTGGTGCACATGTGAGGACTCACTACCTGTTGATACTGATGATAAAAGTGTAAAGAGATCAGCCGATTTTCTTATTGATTATATAAATTCGTTATTAAAACCTGTGAGCAACAAATGTGCAGTATTAACTCTGAAATCTATAACAGATGCTAGAATGTGGACCGCACCTGAAGAGCATCAAGGCCATTCTCTGAATGATACGGTTTTGACCATTATTCTTAAAGTGAGACCCAGTGGTGCAATATTTGAGGGTACTGTGCGCATATCTGAACCTGAAATGAACCAGGAGTTACTGGGCACAGTGTCGCGACTCAATCTTTACGGTGGCCAGTCAGCCTGTATTCAGGATGCAGTTTTACGAAAATATTGCTACTGCTCATGACACATTGTCTCTTCAGGAAAATGTAATCAAATTATGAGTATTTAACAAAACAATTTGTTAAAGGTGCAATGCTAGTCAATTGTAGATAAGGCCAGATAGTATATTTGTTGCTTGTCAAGTCTTTTAATGCAAAAAAAGAACGACATCCAATATGATCAGATGAGATTTTTTATTATTAGAAATTTGTATACTGAAGAGCTCAAACGTGTGCCAACAAACTGTAAATTTTAGCAGCATAAACATTTTCATCAGACGTACAACTTGTTACTATTGTATTATCGGATGCTTTCATTTAATTACTGTCATATTTTTAAATACGGAATTTTGTTATTGATTTTTCATGCAGTAATTGTCGCTCCGGAACATTCTAAAAAGTTGAGCATGGTTTTGTTTTTGACAACATTAGAAAAAAATTTTTATCTTCAGAACTTAATTATCAAAAAATCGCTTAATTTTTTTTAGAGTTGATTCCATGTAGAATGTGCCATTTAGTGCTGAATTCTTTTAATGAACATTTGTCTTAAGATTTTATAAGAATTATAATCCGGCGTTATAATGTATTAAATTAAACATAATTAAAAACATATTAAATTAAAACAAATATTAAATATAAAATTAAACAATAATAAAAAAGGGTAAGAATAACATTTTAATACATTAAAAAATAGAACTTTTTAAAAAAAAACATCATAGGGTCAAAGTAAAAACTATAAAAGTATGAGAAACTAAAAACAATGCTATAAAAAACATTAAATCTCACTTATTTTCACAAAGAAAAAGATTACGAAGTTGTCATTAAAACCCAAATATGTTACAAATTCGATTAATAACAAGATGGAATATTTTTCCTGCTTTTCATACCTTGTGTTAATGCACCGATAAAGAATGTTTTTAAAAATGTTTTGGTGGTTTTTTTGTTGTAGTTTTGTAACTATAAATATTGATGATGATATGATTTTCTTTCGTATCTATAAATAATAAATTTTAAAAAGTGTAACAGAAAATCTTAAAATGAGATTAACTATCTAAAATAATTGCAATGCTATTTTAAGTTCTTTTAATACCGATAAAATTTAAGAATGCATTGCCCATGTTCATATATAGCAGTTTATATGTTTTTATAAAATGATTCAATTCTTTTATTGGGTAAAAATTTATCAAAACGAAGGCTTAACTCTACTTAATAATATGGTGTTATATAAAATTTTATTAATATTTTAGATCATTATCCACTGTAATAGTATATTTTTTTTCATTTGTCAATATTCTGTTTCAAAATCATAGTTTCCCATTGATAAGGTGAAAAATTCTTGTTTAGTTTTAAATTTTGAATGATACAAAATTCTATTAACGTCAAAAATTGGGACAACATTAAAAAATGAATATTATCCATTGTTTATTTGTTTATCGATGTTTTTTTCCTATAAAATGTTATTAAATGTTTTATTTTCACAATAAGGTTGTTTTTATTTTAATTTGTGCAGCATTTCACGTTATTACACAGGAAATATACAGTTCAAAATATACAGTTGAATTGTTAATGAAGTAATTAATTTGATTCAAAAAAGGGATTTTTATACTCATACAATGATTATTAATATAATACAAATTTAAATTTCCAGAATAGAAACATAATTTCAAATGAAAGATGATATTTTATATTATTTCTTATTACATAAATAAATTACTCCAATTTTTTTTAAGATCTTTTTCACATAATTTTCAAGAATAATTTTAATTCTTCGATATATTTTGAACAGTAGGATTTTGCAGCATTGTTCAAAATTAAAGAAGAAAAAATGTGCTTATTATTTACCTCCACAATTGACATGAGGATTCAGAAATTGAAAATGCAGTAAACGAAACATAATTAACAGAATTACCAAGATAGTTATTTCTTAATAACTCTATAAAGACATGACTCTTTTAGGAAAGTTTACTTACCAAGACATGAAGCTTAACCACTTGACACACAAATTTACTTAACTTCCTGATCAAATGACGAATTTAATAGCCTTCTAACTAGAATATTTACTATTATTTTAATTCCTTTAATAATAATACGTTTCGAGGGACTTTTTTCATTTTAAATTATGTAGTACTTTTCACTTAATTGTAGATTAAAAAGTAAAAATTCAATAATTTGATGCTTGTCTCAGACACGTCATTGTAAGCGAAGTGGTTAAAAATACTTCTTAAAGGAAATCATGGTCCAATTGTGAAAAAGAGACTTTGCTGAGCTCATCCAATATTCTTTCTGAGAACTGGCTGGTCGCAAAAGGTGGCAGTTTGAAGATAACTCTATATGTAATTTAGAAATAAGGTGATACTCCAAGAGTGATATACTCCATTGGAGTATATCACTACCTCTAAAAGGTAAAACTTGCAACAGGACAACAAACATGTAGAACTGAAAGTAAATAAAGTTTATGCATTTTAACTTAAAATGCCGTACTTTAATTGAAAAACTAGATGTTTTAAGCTTAACTACTAGTATAGGAGGCAGGAATAATTTTCTTGACAGGCACAGTTCTAGAACAATATAATGCATATTCGTTTTATATTTTTCTAATATATCAAAACTCTTCAACCAAATAACTATTCAAATTTCTGTTTAAACATTCATTTTTAAATAGCAAAATGTATCAATCCATCAAGCATTCCTTGAAAAAGTTTAACTAAATTTTATTAAATAAATTAAAAACAATTTTAAAAGTTAAAAAAAAAAATTTCTAGTATATCATTATGAAATTTCTTAGAACAGAAAGAGAACTCACTATTTAAGAGCCATTACGTAATTTAATTAATAATAATTTAATACGCAGTCGAATATTGAGCTATGGTTATACGTTTTCATTATATATATATATATATATATATATATATATATATATATATAAATTAGCAAAATAAGAGAAAACGAAACTAATTAAGGAAACTGAACCAAAAACTATTTCGGATTCGAACAAGCAAAATATAAATATTAGAAAGATTGAAACAATTAATAAAGAATCCGGTCTGAGGACTTTCTCAAGGGTCACCCTCAGACAGGGATTCAAACCAGGGATTTTTTCTGTGAAGAGTCTGACTTTCGTCAAGAAATTGACTCCTCGTGACCCGAAAATCCCAGAATATTGAGGTTTTGGAGATAGTATCACACAAGAAAACACATAACACACATATATATATATATATATATATATATATATATACTTCAAATATTCAGAATTTTTTTCAACCGAATTAAATTTAGGAAAATAACTCATATGAGAATTGATTAAAATATTTACTTCGTATTCTGAAAAAACAAAGAAACTTGCTTAAATTATTTTTTAAGAAATTTTAAATTATTGCCTTGAAATTAGTATACCGCATTAAAATAAATTTGGTATTTAGGAATTCAATGGTTGAAAATTTTACGTATTTTTCTAAAATTTATATATGTTTTGAAATGCAATGAGACAAAGTTACAGTAGTGAAGCTGTTCAATTAATTATTTAATGTCAAATTCTGTGTAGAAATTAAAGGATTATTGATTTAAACTCTCCAATTGAATCAGTCTCATAGAGTTTAACACCAGCGGAAAATGTGTTTTCTAGCCTAACGGTACTATGTTAGAGCAAAGGAGAAAAAAGTCAAAGTTTCTGACTTGGATGTTTTCATTCGAACTTACTGTAAAATAAATTCTTTCCAGCCTCAAAATGGAGTGAAAATATTCGATTAATCGTTTCCACGCACAATATCAGATTTCTTAACATAAATTGGCTTCTTTTTTTTTTTTTTTTTTTTTTTTGCTTTTTTCTCAAAATTCCTTTTTTTAATTATCATGTAATTAATTTTAGGTGCTGCTCGTTCAATTTAGTTTATATCAATTCCAAACAATTCAACTGATTCAAAACACTAATCGTTTGCTTTTCCTGATCGATAATAAGGCGTGTCGAATATAGATAATGATTTTCTGAACTTATCTTAAATCAATTTCACGTTGAAACTGATTTCATCTCATAGTTTCAGTTTCACATAATTCGTTTATGTTGTGGTGATAAATCTTTCTTTACAAATTTAACAAAAAATATTTTCAAATGTTCATGACTCAGTTGGCAATGCCAGATAAAAATTTTGTGCACAGAAATTACATGGTTGATTGAATTAAGAATTTCGAGATAATTGAATCTATAAAAATAATAAAACGAGAGAAAATTCATATTCCCCTTTAAGAAGTTTTTTGGAGCTAAAAATTAATAAAAAGCATTTTTTTCTTATATAGATATAATTTATTCCACAATTTTGCATCACTAATTGGCCGCTAATGTTGATGGACCCAGTCTGCCTCATTTTTATTACGCAATTTAGTTGATTTGTTGTTTATTTGTTTAGTTATATTAACTTCCCATTGTAAAGCAACACTAAGGCTATTTTGGGACGGACCTCGTCATTTTGAACCACGGTCAGATGACACCTGAACTGGCACCTCCCTCTCCACACCAACGGGAGGACGTTTGGTCGGACAGATTTAACGTGCAAGAGACCTCTCACACGACGGTTCTTCGGTAGAATCGAGTCTCGAACCAGAAACCCTTCGGTTCCGAAGCCGAGACCTTACCACCAGGCCACCGCGGCCCTCGCAATTTAATTGAAGCTGTCTTGGAAATAGAGCTGGAGAAGTGAGAATTTTGTTGAGTCAATTTTTAAAATTTTCGTAGAATCTCTCAATTTTTTTGGTTTGTGTATCTTTTCCACATCGCATTTCTTATAAAAAGCACCATAGCCAAATTAAAGTTAAAAGAAAATTGCGCTTCAATTTATATTTATATAAGTAACAACACATCGTGCCGGCGTCCTGGCTTAGGAGTAGTGTGTCTTCCCCGTGATCTGGGCATCCCGGATTCTAGTCCCGGTCCGAAAGTGGTTGTTCTGTGTTCTATCTGTGAGGTGTATGAATGAGCCTCCCTGTAAAAAGGGGTCATGCAAGCGAATGTGACTGTCACCTTCATTTGAGCTAGAAGTCAGACTTCTGCCATCTGGGTGCTCAGGGGTCTTTACCCTCAGAAGCTACTGCATCCCCTTTCCTTTGAAACACAGACACGACATCATCAACATCGTTTCTTCACTTCATAAAACAAACACACAACAGAGCTATAAATTCGTAAAGAAAACTAATTATAATGAAAAAATAAAAATATTTTTTTCTATCTCGAAAAAAATAAATTGAGTGATTTAATATATCATGCATTTAATTACTTTTCTAGACTCGAAGAAGAGTTAAAAATAATTTGGGGTGCTACCAAGAAAAGTTTTCAGAAGTTATTGAATTAGAACTTTTACTTTTCAAAATCCAACATACTGAAGAAAAAAAAATGAATATTGCTTTTAGTGATATTAATAAAATTATTTATTCAGCGCTTATTTTATTTCATTATATTGTTCATTTCACACTTTTGACCAAATTCGCAGATGTAAAAATGTCTATTAATATATTATCAATTCTTGATTAGATATGAAATATTTCTGTAAAAAAATGAACTTACCGAATGGTTGTCTCAGAGAGGAAACAAAATAATGGATACTAAATGATGAAATTCCATATAAGGAAAAATGCAAAGCTTTTGTTGTTATTTTGCTCACATCGAGAAAACGCTGATTCAGTTTAACCGTATCTGTAAATCCACGTTTATGAGATGCAAAATGATTTGAGATTATGAAAAAAGAGGATTTGTAGTATCAATCCGCACCAATCCAAAACTGTTTGAAGGTGGTTATTTTTTTTTCTTGTAAAGCTAAGACGTGGATAACTAGTCTTACTACATAAATCTTTTTGTACAACATTACTACATATATAACTACCTGAAAACTAGTCTTATATATATTTTTACTGGTTTTCTTTTAGTCGCAGCTCTTTAAGGAACGAACTTACAACTATATAAAAGCTAATTAATTAAATCGTAGGATATTAATGACGAATTTCGTTTTCTGAAAAAAAAATTTATGCTGCATTTTTAAGAAACACGGAATAGTAGTTTTTTTTTTTTTTTTTAATGGTCAATAACCGAAGAAATACTATCACACATATACTTTCAGTAGTGCAGGGCGGTGATTTGAATTTCCTGCATCTGTTTTAGAATTTAAAAATTTGTTTTTAAACGCTGTTTCTATATTTCATCGATGCATCTTGCATACTCTACCTATCTATATTGAAGAAACTTAAATATGTAAAAGCGAATTAACATAATAAGAGATCTAAAAGATAACAATGAAATTTTCATAGGTTTCATTTCATTTTGCTTTCACCACAAAATAGTTAATCTATACTTATAATAAAGCTCAATGTGTGTGTGTGTGTGTGTGTGTGTGTGTGTGTGTGTGTGTGTGTGTGTTGGCGCTCTACAGGTCAGACCGTTGGACCTACAGCTACCAAATTTGGTACATGTATACCTTGGAGGTTGGGAATGTGTACCTCGGAGCCCTTTTTTCGAATTTTTAATTAGAATTTGAATTAATTAAAATTTAAGCGAAATTTTGATGTTTTTCCCCTATAACTTCCGAAAATATCATTGCACAAACATGATTTTTACATCAATTTAAAGATTACAAAATTAGCTTTCTAATGGTATCAGTGTTTTAATGCATAACTTAACCTACTATTTTTAACGAATTTTTAAAGAAATATTTTAACGATGTTTTTTTATCACGTGACTGGATAAAATAAAATAAAATAATGCCGGAAGCTCAAATTTAAAAAAAACCTATCATCCCAAATAAATCTAAAGAAATGCAACTTTTAGCATGTGACTGGATAAAATAAAAGAAATATAAAATGTGATATTTTCTAAAAAAATAGATGCAAAGCAAAGGTTTCTATCATAGAGCTGTTATATAAATGGAGGGAGCTAGTAACTTGTTTCCTGTCTCAAAAAGTGTACCCAACATGAGTCATGTGACTGCAGAAAAATCTGGGGGTAAGAATACCTTATTGGCGCCATATCGCAAATGTTGGCATACTCAAAAACTGCAGCGCAACATTTTGCTTCCCGGCAATGGGTCAAGTCGGTTTTCATTTCCGGTTAAACCGACCGGAAATCCTATAAAAATAAATCCTATTTCATTTCCTAAACAGTTTATATTATATTATATATATATATATATATATCTTACACAAGTATGCGAGTTAAATTATATTTAGATTTTTTACTTTGTTTTTGTGCAATAATTAAAAGTGATTATTTTTCTTCTTTCAATAAACATTTTATTTCTTTTCTTTGATAAAAACATTTCAAGATTTTACATTAGATGCTCAAATGCTTTCTATCATTATCTCAAACAGATAAAAACCAGCTTTTTAAAAACAGATTATTAAAGTGACGTAAGTCTTTTTAAAAAAAAAAAAAATGCTTAAAAAATGTTTTCAGTTATATTTGCAAAATAAATAATAAATATTGAACATTTTTTACAAAATGAATATCAACAGTTAAACTAGTGCTTATTAAAATCACCAAAACAACAACAAAAAATGAGAAAAATTACAAATACTTTAATTATTAATTTATATTTGTAATTAAATATTGAGATTTTATTGTACGCTTTTTTTAATAAAGCATTATTAAGGAAAATTGTTCTATAAGGTAAATATGCCATAAAAAATTGTTTTGCAAAATTTTGATTGGATTTAATATTGTTCACGATATAATATAATAATTGTGGTTAAAAAGAAACAACATATTAGAAATTTTAAAGAACTTTATTTGCATTAAAATAAACACTCAATTACTAATCGGTCAATAATGTTTATTTAAACACTTGTATTGGCGAGAAAAAAATCCCGCCAAGCGCTTGCAACACATTCGAGATTAAAATAAAGCAAGTAACAAAATATAACGCAGTTACATCAGTTTAAACGAAGCCTATTAACATGTTAAATAAATTCAATACAATAACTAAGCCAAACTATGAAATATTATTGAGTTATAACACCAAAATCACTGAGTGATCGATATTAGGAAATTTTTAATTGACTTAAAATGGATATAAACAGAATATGTTGACTGTAAATACCTATGAAATGATAAAGGACTATCCTTAGAAGCTTTTTCTTTGCATCCAATTGCACGGCAATAGGTAACCATGGCTTAAATAAGTTTTAAATTCCAACAGTTAAAAGCGGGAAAAAATCTGCCATTGAAATATAATGGGGAACGGAGAATGTGGTTACAGTTAACACAAATTCTGTCCCACAGTCACGTGATTTTATCTTTTCCTACACGAAAGTAGGGTTGCACTCCCTCTATCAGTATCCCAGCTCTATGGTTTCTATAATCGCTTGCAATATCTAAATCCTCAATTCACTAAATCTTCTTTATTTACGGTAAACCTGATTGAATTTAGACAGGATATGCATTAAAATCCCGACTTAATGGCATATTTCTATAATAGTTTGCAATATCTGTATATTAATTGAATAATTTTTTCCATTATAAAATGTAATAGTTTCTAAAAAAATAAATGCAAAGCCAAGGTTTCTACAATCGTTTGCAACATTTTAATCATTTATTGAATAATTTTTTTCCGTTTTTCGCTTTCTTTAAAAAAATATTTAATATTTTGGCAACATCACCGAAAAAAATTTTTAGAACACATTATTCATGGCGAACCAGCTGGTCGCCAAAGGCGGCTAGTTGTTTATAATTGGAAGTAAATTCTTTTTACTATAAAAAATATCTATATCTGTGAAATATATTCTATAGCTGAATGCTTTTTTTTTAACTTTAGAATACACGTATGTAATAAAAAGAAAATTTAATAATCATTAAAAAAAATTGAACACTTGATTTTGACGAATCTCTACGTTCTAGACCTCTCTGAGAAATGTATGTTTATGATAAAGATCACAAAAAAACCATTTGAACTAGACAGTTAAAATTTGATGTATGATCTTTCCATGAGATTTTCAGATTTCTGTCAAAATTTAAATAAAATCTATTCAGAGAGAGTCCATATGTCCGGCTGTTCGAACATTAATTTAGCACGATAATTATAAAACGAAGAGAGCGAGTAAGAGAAAACTCATTGTACAGATTTAATTTTTATAGTGTTTGTTGGTTTGTACTTCCAAAATATGTAAACATGATCATTCAAAAAAAGGAGTGACTTAAATATATCAATTTTGATATTAGAATTTGTGATTACAAATACAATTTTGGGTCAAATTTTTGTTTCAATTGCTTGAGAAAAATGTGTCTAAAAGACAGATCTGTTTTTCGAATACTGTTAACAGCATACCAAAGATTAATCGCCAGAAAACGCGCCAAGGATGACAAGATAGCTTCAGTAAAAATGTTAATTTCATTCCAAAAGTTAATATTTAGAAACTATCGTGTGTTACGTTATGTATCGTGTATGGTATCCGACTACGTTAAAAACACTTTTTAACGGCCACAGTGGCGATTTATTTATTGTTATTTCTTGTAGTTCAGACTTTTCTCTTTCCAAAACAGTTCATTTTTCCTAATAAAAGGGAGGTGTAACCTATCAACCAGAGAAATTTTAAGCAAAACTTATTTTTTAGTTAAAATTTGTCTTTCACTTCAACTTTAATTTTCATGAAGATTCTCCACCGTTAACAGGATATCTCAAAAACTAAATAGAGGTATTTACATAAACATTTCAGCGTGTGCTTTAAATGATATGGACAATGAAATGAACCAAAAATTTTACTGTTGATGAAATGCTTTTTCATTTGCAGGTGTTTTTAGAAAAATTAAGAAATCCATTTCTGAAAAAAATGCGTATATACGTATATTTTTACCCATAACTTCTTTGCATCTCAACATTTTTCTCAGATTTTGATTCATTTCATTCATCATTAGATTCTATAACTTTTGTGCAAAGAGAAATTGAATTGTTGCATTACCATTTTGTGTAGAATGTTAACCGTTTTGGTTAAATTTCATTAGAATTAACTACAAAAATTTTTCTATTTCTTAAAATATATTGTATTTTTAAATGATTTTTTTGTATTGATAGTGCTTATAATTGACAATACATCTAAAATAGTTTTTTAATAATGCAATTTTGCAAAACTTTTTCTTTGAATATAGTCGGGTATCTTAATCACCAGAAAACACGCCAAGGGTGACAAGATAGATTCAGTAAAAATGTTAAATTCATTCCAAAAGTTAATATTTCGAAACTATCGTACGCTATGTAAGACATTCTTTGGCATGAGAAGCTTATTAGAGAGTATGCGAGAAAGTTTTGGGAAGATCACTCAATCTGGTTTTAATTCTAGTAAAAGAGAAAAAGAAGGCAAATAAAAATAGATTAGATTTTTAGAATTAATTCAAAAAGTAAGAAATGAATTTTATAATTAGAACACTGTTTGAAATTGAAAATGATTAACGCGTATGATAGTCTTTTAAACATAGAGAGTGGTATTTATTTTTGAAATCGCTAATTTTTTACTGGTTTCAAATCAATAAGAAAAGGATTGAGCTGCATAGCTAGTATTTTAAATTAAATAAGACACGCTGATAAACTGCTTTGATTGAAATTCGATCTGATAATATGAACAGGAACTGACTAATAAATCAAAAGAAATCCGGCAAGTTGAAGACAGGAACTTAGTTACTAAAGCAGATGTTCGGTGCATTTGTGGAAGAAATTATTTAGATTAGAGCGTCACAGTTTATGATAACGCTGACCGCTTGAACTCAAAAATGTGAAAGGAATGCCAAATGAATCCTTTTCAGATAAAGTGGGCTTTTTGTATATAAATAAAGCGACTTTAAGTAGTTGTGTCGTATCAAAAGTAGATATTTGGTATAAGCATTCTCAAAAATGAAATAGAATAGTCTGCTAATGTTTTATTCATATTAGAATTAAATTTTTTATGAGAAAATAGTTCAAAAATATTAAAGTATATTGTTATTAGAATTAAATTTACAATCAATAGCCTGATTCTCCTCTCAACCATGTGGCATTTTAAGAGATAAGTTCTGCAATGGTTATTTATGTATTATATAACAGAATAAATAGAAGTGTCTTAATTTAAGATATATAATAAACGAGAAGATACTGTTCGTTTCAAGATCTTGAATTTGGCAGTTTTTTATGCTTTCACTTAGCCAAGGGGTGGCAAGTAGAAAGATGTGCAAGTGATACTCCTCCTGATTCCGCAAAAAAAAAAAAAAAAAAAAAAAAAAATCTGAGTTAGTCCTTTGCTACATGTGCTGGTTTCATTTTCTTTTGATCCCTTTCTTGACAAATTAACACCTCCACACGCATGCGCAAAAACACGGAAGGTCACAAAATCGAAAAATAAGCGCAATTGGAAGTCGTAAAAGCGAAGTCCAAGAATATTTTTTCATGAGCGGGAGAGGAACTAAAAATTTTGTCAACAGATGTATAAAATTTTAAATTACGGTACGATAAGAGAGAAATTATTATACTTGTTAATATACTGATATCAGCTTTTAAAAACCTTGTAGGTTAAAAATGTACCCTTCGTAATTTGAAAGATATTCTTAACTTCCCAAATGTATAGATTTAACAATGATTTGCACACTGAAAAAAGAATAGATGCGTAAGGAAGTTTTAATTTGTTTTTATTAATTAGATTATATGTTTTGTTTTTTGGAAATACCTAATCGTATGGATTGATGATGATGCCTTGGTCGCGTTATCTCGGAAGGGGGGGGGGTGCAGTAGCTTATGAGGGAAACGTTCTCTTGGCACTCGAGGGCAGAAGTCTGACTTTTAAATCATATGAGGACGACACACATACTCGCTTGTACAACCCTTTTTTACACGAAGGCTCTTTCACACACCCCACAGATGGGTATGGATGTGTACAAGGATGAGGAACAACAATGCCAGAACCAGGATTCGAACCCAGGAATCTCAGATCAAAGGGAAGAAATCATACTGATTGATTCCATAAAATGTCAGAGATATTTACGAATTTCTCATGAGGATTTTATTGCTTTACGAATGTCCTATGAATGATTTAATTTTAGCTTATACTATTAAGAGCATTTTGAATATTTTACGTGCGTGAAGAATAGGTAAGAAAATTCATGAAGTTTAGTAGAGCCGCCTCTAAGTGACGAATCAGACTCAAAAGTTTGTCTAACATTTTTAAGCAATTAATTCGACTGCTGTAAAGATAAGATTCTGCTAAACAATGTGTTGAATGTTTGATCCAATAAAATTTAATCCGATGTGCGGCACTCTGAGTGAGTGTGTGAGCCAGTTGACGATGGAGGAAGAAGTTGCATTATTATTAAATTCTAATTTCTTAATTTAAAAAAGTAGGGTAAGAATGATTATTTATCTGATTAACGAATGCAAAATGACATAACCTATATAATCTTAATCACATGCAATTAGTGGCTTTACCACGAATATTCGAATCTTCTTTTGACTCAAATGTGAAAGACTGACAATCTCCGGAATATCTTCTGGTTCGAAAGTTGGGCGATTTATATTGAAAATACGTGAATCACCTTGCTATATATTAACAGGAATACTATTACAATATTCTCACAATATTGACCTGCATTTAGAATATCGAAAAACATTGCATACACTTGAGAAATATCTTTGGCTAACAACGACAGTACCTGCTAACAATCAAGCGCCCAACATTGGAAGAAATCCGTAACATCCCGCAGGTCTATTGCATTGCTCTATTGTTCTTGTTTCATGAATCAGTAAAAAGATTGGATTTAAACTATACTTTAAATTTTGTGAAATATTTAACACTCTTATTTATCGGCTGCGATAACCGAAGGGTAGAGATTCGTCTTTGTGGTTGGTAGATCATGATTGGTTTGCGTCTTTATGGTTAGTTTGAGTCAAAAGTTTGGATTTAGAATTTCTTACAAAAGTTCTTACCATCTTAATAAAATAACAAAAAAAATCAATGTAACATTTAAAATTTTTGGAAGCAAATGTAGAGACAGAAGCCAGAGAAAATACTTTTCATTTTTCAGTTCGTTTTATTCTCTCTTAGGCAATTGATATTGTAAATTCGTGAGTCACTTTGCTATCTATTAACAGACATATTTACAAAAAGGCGCAGGCAAGCAAACGTCCACCAAAGGGTTAGATAAGAGCAGAAGTGGCAAGAGGCAAAATTTAATTTTCCCTCGTCTTACATACCATATTTTGATAAGAAAAATATTGTTTACCGTGCTAATATATTATCAAAATTCTCATAGTAATTTTCTGCATGTGTCAAATTTATCAAATTTAAAGCAGGGAAGTACAAGGATATTTTTAAAAAAGTATTTGTTTAGGACAGTAACTTTTATCAATCACTCGCAGCGTAAGAATCGCTGGCTAAGATGGGTGTTTAGATTTTTATGGCACAAGGGCCAAAGCTGGCCATGCTGAGCCAAACAAGTGGTATCTGTTTATTGCCAAATGGTCTATTATTAAAATATTTCTTCACGGTCAAAATACAAACAACGTTTAGTTTTCATAAAATCGAAGTACAATAAGTTTAAAGGACAAAGATCTTAAAATTAGAACTCCAGAGACAGAAGATATTCCTAGAAAATGCTTAAAAACCCATATTAAATATTGATATAAAATTCATATAAAATGATATCATATAAAATATAAATGATTATTTTATATGAACCCATTTTATATGAATGCTTACATTCATATAAAATTGATCTGGCTAACTAAGAATAGAATATCTAAGAATATTTGGGAATTGAGTATAAAAGAATCAAGAAAATAATTCGTTTTAATAATTTTTGACTGATTGCACTACTTACTTTTCTTACGGGATTCATGCTGTTTTGTATTTGTTTATACTTGTTAGTAGATTTCTAAAGTCATTTTTTTTTTTTTTCTCTTTTAACCATGAGGAATACAAATTTTAAAATTTTTCTAAATTTAAATTTGCTTGTTGAATAAAATGAGCATATAAATCAATGATATCATTTAAATTTGTATCTATAATTTTAATTAAAATTGTATAATGTTACAAAACCACTATTATTTGTTCTAAGGGAAAAATAACTTTTAAATGTATATAAAGTTCTTTGAAACAAAATAATTCGTACTTTCATCTTGTGTGCAATTAGCTTTAGAACTAATTTTCTTCTCATTTCCCAATTTCATTTAAAATAGAAGAAAATCGGCCCTGTGTTAGTGTTTTAAAATATGTCAGTTGAAGAAAAAGTAAATAAATAAAATCAATACTAAATTCGTTTTTAACATTAGTTAGCAGAGGGCTGCAGATTAAACATTTCTCACAAAAAAATGGATCACTAATTTTTGATGATAAGATAAATCGCAACCCTTCCGGGGAGTTTTTCTTAATGTCTTTCATTTATGCCAAAGCATCAGAATCAAGTTTAACTCAAAGACAAGCAAAGAATAAATTTGGTAGCGCCATCTAGTATTGATAAATTCTACCATCCTTACCATCTAGCGAAGGTACGAAAAGTACAAGAAAGTCATTTTTCTATAATTGCCATTACTTTTTTAGAATTGCGTGTAGAAATATGAGTTATATGTTTCCTTTTGAGTTCAAAAGGGATTAAATCCTATGTAAGTTAATAAGATTAACTTTTTTTCATCAATGAGGAAAAATTATAAGTGATTTGAAACATATTTACTAATTTTGACTATCAAGAGTAATGTTTCTAAATATTTTGAAAATAGTTATATCATACAAGTTATAACAATACTATCTGAATTTAAATTAAAAATATTTAATAAATAAATTTCTAATATGATAGCCAAATCATGTATTTAACTACTTTCCATTTTTATTGCATTTCTGTCTTCTTTTCATTTTCATGTAATACTCATTTATTTAAATGAAAACATTATTAAATCTTTTATCTTTAGAAAACTAGACTCATCGGAAGGGCTGCGTCTTATCGCTTTGTAATTTTTGAATCGAAAATCGAAGCATTATGGATCCTCTACATTGACAATCTCAGTATATTATTATTTATTGGTTGATGCATTCATATTTGCATATATTCTTAATGGAAATCAGTGGGAAATTTCTTTTTAAGAATTTGTATCATTGCTTTTTTTATTATTATTAATATATTACAGCTTGCACTAACGGTTTCAGCTAATTGAGTTTTATCACAGTCCAGCTACAGCTAAAAAGTAAAAGGTTGTATCTTGAAAACGCTCCCTTGAAAATGTAATAATGAGGGTTCGAAAATATTTCCCAACTCAATCATGCAAGATTCATTAAATATCTATTTCAAATTAATTACATATATGTTAAATAAATGAATATATATATATATATATATATATATATATATATTTTATAGCTATAAGAGGGATAAATAATAAAGTGTAACTGTTAACTGTGAAAAGAACCAGTGCCGGAATAAATATTGCACATGGTAGTTATGTTAATTGTTATTAATTTATTTAGTTATAAAATAAGTAGAAATTATTGATATATTTTTCGATTTTTTAATTTCTATTGTTTTTTTTCTCTCAACAGGAAGAGTATTCAAAGGTTTGAGTGATCATGGTTGCTTTTTAATGGCTTGGAGTAATCTAACGAAGATAAATGTTATTGGGTAAATATATATTGATTATTACTTTCGCAATAATCACAATTTTACATGTACCGAACTTAAATATTTGTGGAGCTTTTTTCTTTTTAGCACAGTTTAAAAATTGAAGACACCCAATTGTTTTTGTAGGTTACATAAGCGGTAATTGTAACCTTCAAACTCAAGAGATAAAAAGTTTTTACGTGAATTTATTTTTCCTCACCCTTATTTAAAATTGAGTAGAAATGAATGTGATATTCGAAAGCTCACAATTTGCCTTTATACGTAGCATTAAATAACGGATTATTTCTATTTATTTCAATTTACAAAAATATATAACTCGCCATTATGGTTATTTTTTTATTTATGCTTGATGCAAGAAATCGTCATTTGTTTAATTTCAATACTTTCTCATATAAAAATTTTGTTTTTCTACAAATCGTTACTACTGCCACTAAATGTTAATTTAGACAAAAATCTGAACTTGCATTGTGTCTGGAATTTCATTTTATCTTTCAAAATGTTGTGTTAAATTTCCTTTTGTACTCTATAGATAAAAGTAAGAACTTTTTTTAAAAAATATTCTGATGTATTGAAAAATTGACCTATACTTGTATGAAGTTTTAGTTTCTAACTAACTACTGCCTAATTAAAACTTTTTATATTTTGAGACACATATAGAGCTTTACAAAATTTGTCGATTGTCATAGAAATTTGTAACTAAAAAAATAAAACTATAAATATACTTTAAAACAGTGTGTAATAATTTAAATAACATTTGTATATACTAGCATAAATATATTTTAAGTTACGTAAAAAAAAAAAAACATAATTAATGTGTGTTTAATTATAGTGATAAATATTCCTAGCAGCATTGGTAAAAATTTGATCTATTTAGTACATTACTTATTGTTAGTACTACAAACTTATACAATCGTGTTGCATGATATAAAATTTAATTTAAATATATTATAAAAATGTAGTTTAAGTGTAAATTCATGCAATACTTTTCCTTATAAAGATTATATTAATATTTTTAGAAATGAAAAAGATGGAGAAGAATAATTAATATTCATAATCTTAAATTTAATAATATGAAGCAGTAATTAGTATTCATGATTTAAATCATTTTCCTCTTGAAAGTTAATTAATATTGTAATCTAAGATTTTTGAAGACTCGCTGAATAACAAAAAAATAATAATCCTCAAACATTAAAAATAAAGACAAATATGTATAACTTAAAGGGGCATTGTCACCATTTTTCACAAGAATAAAATTGTTAGCTTTTACAGGATGTACACAATGATTTAAAGTAATTGTAAGTTAAATTAAATATATATATGTGTGTGTTATATGCAATAATAGTTTTGTTGTTATAAGTAGATGTGTTTACTGGTCTTAAAATTTGTATAAGGCACCATTTTATCTATTTGAGTAAGGATTGTGATTCATTCATTGAAGTTCTATTTTTTATTATATAGCCATTATGTACATATCTATCTTTTGTTTGTGATACAATTTTTAAAAAATGAGTTGTTTGTATAAACAGATATTTTCAGAGTTAAGGTGTAATTATTTTACTAATTATTTTCTTTTCTACTGTTTCTAATAAATATATAATTCTATGTGTCTGCTTAAAGTGATCAATTAAAATTATTAACTTTTATAATAGAAATTATCCGACTCCAACCTGACATTTTCAGTTTTGTACAAAGCTATAAAATAATAGCTTTACTAATAATAAAAAATAAATAATACTAAAATAAGTATCATCCTATATCACTTAAAGATAACAAATTTGGAAAAGAAAAAAAAAGTAACTTATCCTTTATTTTCAGCCAATAGTCACAATCAACTTTGGTGGAATATCTTACTCTGCACTTTATAAAAAAAAGTTGTTTTTCCCCCCCTAAGTAATTGTAATTAACATTGTTTTGTGTAGATTGATTTAAATTGAAAAATTAGTTTGAAAAGCCCTAACTATTGTAGACTGCAGTTGGGCAGGGGGGGGAGAGACTATTTGAGTTCTAAAGATAAAACTGAGATTCTTAAGAAGTGAGGAGATTTGTCTAAAAGGAGTTAATACCATACTTTCAAGTAGCAAAAAATAAATTATCTAGGAAAATGTTTGAAAAGTTATGTTTTTTCTCCCCCCCCTAAGCAAGATATTTATGGCTCCACTGGGAATTAACATGATATAGAAAATCTTCTTTAAAAACTCTAAAATGAATCAAGTGTATGATGTCTGCACAGTATTTATCAATAAATTAAAAAATGTATCAGCAAAGTATAGCAATGAGTAAATTCTTTTTGTTATTATGGACAAAAAAAAATATGTATAATGCTGAAGAATTTTTTTCTCTCCTTTTTCTTGATGTGATAAAACTAATTAATTTCACTGAAATTGGTTATTTTTCTCAATGGGTTAATTTATCAAAATTCATAAATCCCATGGAGAAAACAGGAAAAATTTCAGGAACAGCTGGAAAATAATTTAATTTTAGTATCTAAAAACCCTATCTTTTTAGCATTATTCTTTAGAAATGTTTATACTTATAATATCTCCTACATATTTTTAGACATTATTTTACTTCTTTAAACTTCTAAACTGTGTTACCAGAATTTTTTTTGGAAAAGTCTCAATTTCTATTGTTTAAATGTGTATTATTCATATTCCAAGGTTTATATATATTTTCGACTCACTTTTAGTGACAAATCATTTAATTCGCAAGCATGTATGAAATGCTTACATTGAAGTGTAATAGCTTGAAATTCTTTTATTTTACAAAATATCTAATATATACTTAAATGAACCATAACTTTATTAAATAACTGTAAATTCAAAATGAATTCTAATTATGATTTCAACTTAAGTGTAAGTATGCATACAAAGAAAATGATAAATACTAAATGGAATTCTTGATTCAAAGCATGAACTGAAATTAAAGTGCTAGATTTCTTTGAGATGAAGGGATTCTTTAGATCCACTTAACTGTATCACTTAAATAGTTTATTAAGTTTGAACAATAACACTGCTTATTATTATGATGTATTTAATATAACAAATAAGTATAAAAATCTATCCAAATGGTTTTAAATTATTTCCATTTTAAAGAAGTTTGTATTTCTTCATAGAAATTCTTATAAGAATTTCAATATAATAAAAAGTTGTAGAGATCAAAAGAAAAGTGTTTATTAAAATTACTTTTGGCTAAATATATACTTCATAAATTTGTAATACTATCATGTAAAAAATGTTCTAGATAAAATATTTAAAAAAGAATAATCCAAGATTACTATTACTCTGCCTATTTAATATATTATTAAAAACTTTAAAAAACATTTAAGTAAAATTGTTTCATAAGCCTTTTTAATCTTCAATATTTTTTTATGTAAACTATTTAATGAAATGATCCATCAACTTATGTATAATTTTGCAATAAAACTATTCCCTCTAATATATATATATTCATTAGTACATTATAATCAACTTATTATTGATATATTCTATAAAAATGCAATATTGAATCTTTATTTTTAATTATTCATTTTTTATTGAAAATTGTGAAGAAAAGTTGGAGGAAGATTTTTTTTTCCTTGTTTGAAATTTATGGACTAGTTATATAAACAAGAGAGCAGATTTAAAATTCTTATTATTTCTTAAAAACAATTAAGTTTAAGTTATTCCATATGTTTTAATCAGGTGTTTAATATTATCTGCCAACATATTTTCAGATCAAATTAATCATCAAATATTTTGTTAAATATTTGAAGTTCAAAAATTAATAATTATAAAATGCTATTTGATTACTATAGGTTTGTTTTTAATATCATTGTGCATTTTACATTTAAAGCAATCTTTTATATCTAAAGTATATATTTAGTTTTATTTTATTTTGTAAATATGTGTTTAAATTAAAATTTTATACTTTTTTCTTTTCAGGGTAACATTTGCAGTAACTGGAATTACATCATTCTTTTTAGTAAAGAAATACGTTGTGAAACAGAGGACAGATTCTATGAAATCTCGGCAACGCATGGCTGAAGCTAGAATACAGAAACCAGCATAGAAAAATCTTTTTTCAATACTTTATACAAATTATTAATTCATTTGATACTCAAGAATTTTCTATCAATCATGGCATTAAACAGTGGCATACAACTTGATCCATCAAAAATGCAAATTGTTCAGAACCTTGAGATAGAGATGATGTCGGACATGTATAATCGTATGACAGCTGCATGCCATATGAAATGTATTCCACCAAAATATAATGATGCAGAATTAGCTAAAGGCGAAAGTGTCTGCTTAGATAGATGTGTAGCTAAATATTTGGATGTCCATGAGAGGATAGGAAAGAAATTGACAACTATGAGTGCCCAAGATGATGAGGCTACTAAGAAGTTACTTGAACAGCAGCAAAATGCTGCATCTTAAATGTTAGAAAAGTTCCATTTAAATTGTTATCATCTGGAAATAAATGAATTCTAGGATATTTGTAGAGATGTATAGACATTCTGTATCATGTATGCCATTAGAAAATCAAAAATATTAAATTCCTGAAATGTTTTTTATGGTTTATTGCATTTTAATTTTTTTTTCAGTGTATAACTTTTGTATATCTTAATATCCCTTTCTATATCTTAAATAAGCCCTGTGGGTAAACATCCGTAAGATAGGATAGCACAATTAATTTTTTTGAACTTGTGAAAACAGTAAATTGTCCTAACTAATTCATTTATTTCATATTATTCCCTACATTATATTGAGTTAACTATGACACTTAGTATTACAAAAATAAAAATTCAAACAAATGCATTGCATTTTTCTGTTATATCAAATTTATCCAAACAATTAATAAATCAATCTAGCAACTGTTTAAATCTTTAGATGTGTTAAAAATTGACTTCAATTCCACATAACTAAAATGACAAAATAACTATCTTCAAATAGCATTCTTTCAACATGATTTCATAAATATAAAACTGGATGTTCTCTGTAAGTATATATATATATATATTTAATATGTAATACATATCTTGTACCTATTTATTTTTTATTTATCAACTATCTTGAAATAAAAATAAACTTCTGCCCCATGAGGTTTCTCCTAAAGACTGATACACATTTTTTCCACATTGTGGCAAAAATTGTAACAAATGATGTACAATATCTCTTGTTTTCAATTTTTCTAATGCAAATGCTTCCCGATTTAACCTTGTCATTCTTCTAAGAGCCGATTTATAACTCTTCCATTCTTGAGGTTCTAAAAGCAGATATTTTCCTAATTTAGAAATAGTACAGAGAAAATTATCCAATCCATTATCACCATGATTGAGATGTATCCACATAGTTGTTGAAAAACATGTTATTAAATCAAATTCAGTTTTGTTGTATTTTTGAAGAAATGATTCCAGTTGCGATACAGATGTATTGCTCATGATGTCTATTTGCTGATAAGTTATGTGGCCTTTGAAGTTATTAGATTCCTTACATCGGGTAATGAGAGTTTCATCCAAATCTATTCCCAGTATGTAAACTTGTATATTGGTTTCAAGATTTTGAGTAAGATGAGAGTAAAGTCCTTGTGTAAGCTCCTGAAAAATTTGTGAAGTATAATGGTTAGTATATTAAACTATAATAAATTATCATGCTATATAGTTGAATTTTAATTTAATAATCTACTGAATGCTGAAGAAATTGTTTTAAACAAAAACAAAATTATAAGGATAACAATTCTTATCTAAGAAATGCATATAATTTTAAAAAATAAGAATTTATGTTCTAGTTTTTGGACAAGAAATGAAGAATTAGACAGAAATTGTTAGGAATTATAAGTTAATACTCTTCAATTTTAAAAAGTAGTTATATTTAGAGATTACATATTTATGTAAATAATATTGGACATAAACAGAAATTGAAACTAAATAACTCTAGTGGAGAGTTATTTTATTTTACCTTTCTTAATTCTTCCCTGTTCTAATAAATTGGTAAAAGATATAACATGCTGGCTCTCAGAATA
The DNA here is from genome assembly GCA_026543055.1 of Argiope trifasciata. NCBI lineage: Eukaryota > Metazoa > Arthropoda > Arachnida > Araneae > Araneidae > Argiope > Argiope trifasciata. Next base: position 3,294,298 of record JAPMOQ010052972.1, on the reverse strand, counting down.
CGCTACACTATACTGTTAGGTTAATAAAATATTAACATATAGTGAGATAATATTATATCAAATTCAGAAGTAGAGTATTCAATACCTTGCCTTTAAAGAAATCTGAATCAAAATACAGACCAGAATCTTTTCTTGGATGCGGATTTTTTTTAGAACATGTTTTTTAATAATTAAATCAGAGATGCTAAATCATTCAAAAATGAATTATCTATCCTTCAAAGATTAAAGGCACACTTGAGTAGAAATTTGATGAGGGATTTGGAAGACTCAGACATAAACAGGCTTGAAATTTAAAAAAAAGATGAACTTAAAACTAATGAAATTATAACATGCCTAGAAGTAGAATAAGTATGATTAATAGAGCATTGTAATGAATAAATTTATTGTATACTTGAAAAAGTACTTGAGATTTTAAAATATGCAGAATTATTACATAAAAGAAAATTAATAAATTTAAAGAATTATAAAATTTACTTTTATGAAAATGTGCCATGTTTAGATTAAAAAGTTTTTATTATTCAGAATGACAAGGTTGTTACCGAGCAAAATTGAATATACATCTCAATGCAGGAGTCAGTATTCAGCATACTGACATGTAGAGAAAAGTGTATTTTAAATTTTTCTTTTCGATTGTGTGTTTATATAAACCTTCTCTTTATAACAGATGAAATATTGCATCATCTGCTTTCTGTTCGATATTAAATATCATTCATAACTGGAATCTGTTACTGTACAAGTGATCTGCTTAATATATTCTCTTAGTTTTTTAACATTAGTATCAAGATTATGAATGTCGTGAAATATTTGTTTTCAAACATAAATAAAGATTAACAAATGAGAAAGCATAATTTTGTATAGCAAGTATAAAATAGTGACTCAAGCTATAAATAAATACTTACTCCCGAATTACATCCAATGTCTAGACACAGAACTGTTTCTTTTTGAAATGACAATACCAAATTAGATGGAATCTTTTCTAGTCTCTTTGAGACGGAATTAAAAGTATAATAATTGATGAAATTCCCGAAACGCGCAGCACCAGGTTCAAAAGATTCTTTTGGTGGATTATCATTGTTTGATACGATATCGCAATTCATTATGACAGGAGAAATTGTTGATTTTATAGTTTTAAATATTGCTAAAAAATAAAAGAACTATAAGCAAAGAGAAAGAAAGTCAGGATTTTAAAAAATCTGTGTAGCTTATTAAATGGTCATGCTTGAAAAACAGAGTGTGTTTACGTTTAATCGTATACAGTTAATCAAACAGTTACTATTTTTGACTGTTGATATTTTCTGGTACGTTATTACTGAAAAACTTCAGTAAAAATATATATTCAATAATTTTCTTTAAATTAAGAGTAAGTAAATATTGAATCTCTGATAATATTATTTTTGAAAAGGAATTTGAAGTTAGGGCTGAAAAGCACCTGATTCCCATTTTATTTTCATATTCTTCAAAAACAGCGCTACACAAATTTAATTTGCAGTCAATCTGGCAATGCATTTGAAAATGGCACTGCTGCGATTTTTTTTTTTTTTTTTTTTTTTTTCAAAAGATTGCAATTCTTTTTTTTGAAAAATACATGCTTTACTTAAAAAATATTTATAATTTGTTTACTTAGAAAAAAAGATGTTATAAAAAGCCTAAGATTTTAATTTAAAATTCACACGTGCAATTTGTTCCATTTCAAACAGTAAACAATCAGTCTATGATGTAAATTTCTTTTTTTTTTGCATTTCTGCCAACGGAAAATAATATTAATGTTTAAGAGATAATTCAAACGATATCGGAGCTTTCCCGTACCATCTTCGATCATTCAAATACAATTATTCCTCTTTTACAATTATTCGATCAAAGTACAATTATTCCTCTTTTTAAAATTGCAATTTTTATCGAATTTGAAATTAGTCTTATTATTGTTGTTGTTTCCATGTAGCAAGTGGAATAAAAATAAGGCGCAAGGCAGATGGGACGGGGGTAATTAGATTGGGTCGAAAGCATGCAGAACAGTCATAGCCACTTCTTCAGCTTTATCGGAGTAAAGAATATCCCTAGTGCAACCAATGTCAACTTTGAAGAGGGCTGAAATATGCTCCGGCAGCTAAAAATATGATCCGGATCCAGTTAAACGTGAATAGGATTGATTAATCAATGATTTTAATATCATTATCTGACGTCCATGTTGATGTTATGGAAGCAATCACTCTTATTTTATATCAAAAAATATTTTTATTTTCCACGAACGACATCGAACACTTGCCGCTGGGGAGCTCACTTTGCATGTATTTCTTTCGAGCTCTCCGTTAAGTGGGAATCCTAAGTTATGTGGCGCTCAAAGCCATTTTATATGATTTACGATGGATCATCTGCCAAGCGTAGGCGCACCTTCTCCGAAAGAGAACGATCGCTACATACGTCTGGACAGTGTCTGCATTCTTCACAGAGTCTGGAGCCATCGTGCAGGATTCTCATGCCCCTAAGGTGCCCTGTTCTGAGTTTGTGATGTCTCTTTTATAATTTAGACTTGTCAGGGAGAATTCCTTTTGATTGGTATAGATTGGTCTTGCCATGACATTAGCATCCAAAGTAGTAGAAGATAGAGAGGTGGGACCCACTGCTCTGGCTCCCTTGGCAGGAGTGTCGGCCTGCTCGTTTATCCACGCGATCTGGCAACCATTGGAGATTGCACGACTTGCAATGGTCCCTAGCTTTATTCAGCTTATAGTTTTATTAATTTGTCGATTAAAGGAATAACAGAATATTTCTTGTTTTATAATCATGGAAGACGAATAAATTTGCCTGATTGAATGAATTAGTAACCTGCTATTCTGAAATCTGTGTAGTCCGAAGTAGCTCTTTGTCAAGAATAGATTTTCAATTAGGTAGTTATACTCAGTCGAGCTCACAGGTTGGTGATTCAAGAACTTTGCTTTCCTAGATTCTAAATGATTACACTGTAAGAAATACGAAGTCTGTGAACTTTAAAATGTTTGAAGAAAATTAAACATTATCAAGTATAATTGGGCAAGTTCTATAGATTTCATTACATCCATCTAGTATCTCCCAGGTGGACACCTCGAAATGAGGATCAGCATTTTACAGCATGGTGGTTGTTTATCTCCATCCATCGTCTGACTCCTCCCATCGACGATGGAACGTACTTCCTTAGGGAAGAGTTGTATCGTGGCTGGTGATGGTGTTTAAGACTCATAATTGCCGCCAGTGTTTCCGTTGCGATGGTTCGGTCATTCAGTATTATTTATCCGTGCACCTTCGGGAGGGTCGGAAAGTCAGTGATATGACTTATATTCATCTAATCATTTCTATGTCTTTATATACAGCGCTTCTTCGATGATATTTTCTACTACTTGAATAGTTGTACTTGCTTCGGTAGCACAAATACTACGTGAATAGTGTGTAATCTTGTGGTTTAATAATAATAATAAATGTCGATTTTCATGAAGTTTATAAAACAATTTTAAGCTAACAAAATCTTTAACATTTTTAAGTTAAAAAATGTATTAAAATGTAGAATTAAACTAACCAGTTTATTAAAAGAGGAAATTCAAAATTTACACTGCTTGGGCCTGCAAAAGATCTTCCTGCTATTATTTTTTGACAAATGAAAACATTTATAATTTACAGAAATGAAAAAGCTAAATGAATCGGTTTGTTATGAAAAATATGCGAATCATTAAAAGCGCAGAAAAAAAAAGTTTAAAGATAATTCTTATCTTTACATCAATGACATTAGATTATTGTCTTATTCGTGATTATCATACCTGACCTAATGCTCTCTAAGGCAAGGTGACACGATAAATTTTAAATTTCCATTGTTTAATAAAAAATCAGATCTTTTGTTTTAAGCTTATCTTTTCTTTTGAATACTTTTTTCTATATAGTAGAAATAATAGATTTACTCGTTTTACTCAGTTTTTAAAAAAAAAATAGAATTATTAGATAAAATCTTTGTTTAGAGTGTTCCCATAAATTTATCTCTTTTTTTAGTGATGTTTCCTTTTTACTTTTTTTAAAATTCTTATAAAAAATATACCTTTAAATAAAAAATATGTATCGCATGTACAATAGATACTAAGTTATACGTTCTCAAGTGGCTGAAGGACAGGTCTTTTAATAAGTATACTGTTAAGATAAACAATAATAAAAACACATTTCCTATCAAAGGACAGATTTCAAACTAGGCAGAATAGGCAACTGTCTAAGGCCACTGACTTGAAAGGAGGAGGGTATCTGATAATAGATTATTAATTTCATTAGCCTGATTGTCAAATAGATTTATATGGAATACAGGCTTTTTTAGTTATAAAATTTTAAGATTGTAGAATGTGTACAAACTTAAATATTAAAATCATTTTTAAGTCTAATTACTTATATATAATAAATGGGAATATTAACAGTTTTTTATCCGGTTGAGTTATATTCCATTTGACGGGCCTAATATTCTTTCAGTTATGTTTATTTGAAGCTTATTATTTAGTTGCAATTTATCACATTCAAATACTTTCGTTTTTAAGTAAAAAAATCCTTACCTAATAATTAGATTTTTTTAAAGAATTTAAATACTTTAATCATGTTCCCCATAATATATATATCTCGGAGTATGGGAACCGTTGATCTAAACATTTTTACAAAGCTTCAGTTGAATTAATTAAATAAAAATAGGTGGAATGGGACAAGGAAATAAGAGAACATTTCAGAATGAAGTTAATATGTTGCTAAACTAAGCTGAAAATTTAAAAAAAAACAATTAAATTTAAATTGGATTTTATAATATATATATATATAGTTGTTTTGATTTTACACACATTCCCCAAGAATGTTAAGAAAATGTAGATAAATTTTTCGGTAAAATTAAACTTAAAACTGCAATAAATATTTTTTTTCAGAGCAATAAGCAAGTCGTTGAGTTAGATGAATAACTTTGCATCGAATTACTTTTCTGAGTGCAGAGGGTTAAAAAAATAACCTATGTATGTTTTCCCAAAGTTATTAACTCAAAAAATTTTAAGTAAAGTATAAATACATTGATTAGATAAATAAAAAAATTGTTAATTACATTTAATTAGTAGTAAAACAGTTCAATTAAACGTGGAAATTCTTATTGTGCACTGCCTGGTATCGCAAAATGCCTAAATTTCCCATTGCCACAATCGCATTTTATTAAAAATCCCTTTTCCTTCCTAAACAATATTTTATTTATTGTTTCTAACATTTATACACTAATGTATCAATTACAAGTGTGTATAGTGAACTGGAAAATATATTCTAAAAAATAATTATAGAAAAAAATGTAAGAGTATATACACACATTTTACAAAAAAAATTTTATATCTTCTTACTTAAATGAAGAAACCATGAAATTATCAATTCTGTAAAATTAATATAAAGTGCAATTAAAATGAAAGTCAATTACTCAGAAGTATTCCTGGAAGAAATTTAAATATTTGCAAATTTCTAGAAAGGTCGTAATATCGTTATATACGTCATTGTAACAAAAATCGACTGATTTTTTTTTTTTCATATACAACAAAATATCTTTTTCGAAAATTCACTTTCAAAATTCAATCAACTTGATAAAAAAATTGTAATTTTTACGAAAATAAATTAAAATTTATTATATATTTGTATGCTTATATTATCATATATAATGAAATTTTTTATGAATCTGTGGAAATACAGAATAAAGTAAGATGTGTAAATGTAATAAAAAAAAATTGGAATTCAAAATTAGCCCTATATAGAAAGATTCTTCTTGAATTTTAATTACCAGAATACTTAATTTTAGATAAAAACAAAAACTAAAATTTTACAATTTACATTAAAAAATTAAAGAATATATTATAGCCAAAATAAGTTTGTTATAGTGTAGAATAAGATTTCAAATAGTTCGATTATACATTTATACTTCATTTTAATTTTAACTTATCAAAATTCTCATCTGTATATCATCTATTAAAAAGTATGCTCCTACTTTTCTTTTCAAAGTGATTCTTTTTTTTTTGCTTTAATGAATATATATTTAAAAATTAAATTATGAGTAGATGTCTTAGTGAATACACTTTTGCATGGGTGACCAAAGGTGCATCATATATTTTTTTTGATAGAGCCCAAGGCTGCAGTTTTCTCTCTCTCTTTTTTATAATTTATTCAAAATTACATGTATCGATGCAAATTATTACCTCAAACGTTTTCAAAAATATATATCTTTTTCGCAACAACAAAACTTTTAGAATTTCAGTAGTATTCAGCGATTAGTTCACACTTTTATTTTAAAGATTTGATAAGATATTGAGTAATTTTGTTTGGAATCCATGCCGGGGTGCTCGTATTGTACCATTATGAGTAAAATGAAAATGCAGGACGATATAGTAATAAAATGGTATTTTTCAAATAGTTAATAAACACTGAAGCGAAAATGAAAATTTTAATACTGTTATCATGAAGAAGAAAGAACATCGAACAAGAAATTAAAATGGTCGAAAGAAATTACTTCAAATTTGAGAATAAAATCCAATGACCTTCAAACACTTAGAAAGATTAGAGTAAGGGGGGTTGCCACTTAGTATAGCCATTATAAATGAAGTGAAATTAAAACATCCTAAACGCTGGATTTTTAAAACATGTTTTCAGAAAGGATATGTGTAACTGATATTTCACAATCTATACTTATAATAAAGCTCAATGTGTGTGTGTGTGTGTGTGCGTGTGTGTGTGTGTGTGTTGGCGCTCTACAGGCCAGACCGTTGGACCTACAGCTACCAAATTTGGTACATGTATACCTTGGAGGTCGGGAATGTGCACCTCGGAACCCTTTTTTCGAATTTTTAATTAGAATTTGAATTAATTAAAATTTAAGCGAAATTTGAACGTTTTTCCGTTATAACTTCCGAAAATATTATCGCACAAACATGATTTTTACATCAATTTAAAGATAAAAAAATTAGCTTTCTGATGGTATCAGAGTTTTAATATGTAACTTAAGCTTCTATTTTTAAAGAATTTTTAAAGAAATATTCTAATCATGTTTTTTTAGCACGTGACTGGATAAAATGAAACAAAACAATGACTGAAGTTCAAATAAAAAAAAACTATCATCGTAAATCAAATCTAAATAAATGCATCTTTTACCACGTGACTGTATAAAATAAAATAAATATAAAATGTGATATTTCCTAACAAAATAAATGCAAAGAAAAGGTTTCTATTATCGTTTGCAATATCTGTATCAATATCTAAATAATTAATTCAGCAATGCCGGAAATTCAAATTAAAAAAAGTATCATCGCAAATTAAATATTTACTACGTAACTGGATAAAATAAAATAAATATAAAATATATTTCCTAAAAAAATAAATGCAAAGAAAATATTTCTATTATCGTTTGCAATATCTGTATCATTATTTCAATATTTTTTCATTATAAAATGTGATAGTTTCTAAAAAAATAAATGCAAAGCTAAGGTTTCTATAATCGTTTGCAACATCTAAATCATTTATTCAATAATTTTTTCCCTTTTCCGCTTTCTTTTAAAAAACATATTTAATATTTTGGCAACATCAACGAAAAAAACATTTTTAATATTTTGGAAGCATAACCGATAAATTATTAGAGCATTAAACTCAACGGGTTTTTCTGAATAAAGTTACCGACTCTTTAACTTCTAATAATTGAATCTTTTAACTTTAACTATTTCTTAAATTTTGTACTGATTTTAAAGAAAAAAAAAATATTTTTTATATAAAATATGCCTCCCCCAAGAAAAAAGAAATGTTCAAGATCAATTCAAAACAGAGAAAGGAAAAGAATCGCTTCTTTTTGGGAAAACGAAAATGAAGAGTTTCATCAACAACAGCAAATGTCTAACAGACAACGGATGGCTACCGCAAGAGCATCTGAGACAAATATTGAAAGACGTCACAGACAATTGTTTAATAAGAGAAGAATGTCTACTTTAAGGGCATCTGAAACGGACGAGAAAAGACGCAATAGACAAGTATCTAACAGCCAAAGTATGTCTACTTTAAGGGCATCCGAAACGGACGAGGAAAGACGCAATAGACAAGTATCTAACAGCCAAAGGATGTCAGCTTCAAGAGCATCTAAAACATACAGTGTCTCACAAAAGTGATGGGACACTTGTGCTTTACAAAAGGAAAATGTTATAAAATAAATAAATAAACATGTAAAAATTTTTTGTGGGTGTATTTCATACTTAAATTTTGTAACAATTATTACATAACATACATTTTGTCAAAATATTAAAATATTAATTTAATAAAAATATAATTGTTCAGAACGGAGCAAAAATTAGCTCACATAAGTGATGGGACACCATTAGATATGCAACAAAAATCGTCTGAAATAAGCAATAAAAATATTTTTAGGGGCTTTATTTTTACTCAAAAGCAATTGGCAATAATTTATAAAATCGTCTGCAATATTTCTCTCCAGATTGCTTTGGAATTTTTGTGTTTTTTAGCTCTGTGCAGCCATGAATGCTAAACGAAAAGAAACTTCGCCTGAAGCTCGAAAATTAATTATTAATTTGCATTTTGAACGTGGAAAATCTATTAGAGAAACTGCTGAAACAGTTAATTTGAGTCATTCAACAGTTTTCAACATCATTAAACGATATAAAAAGAATCATATGATTCAGGATAAAAGAAGACCTGGCCGACCATCAAAGCTATCTAATGGATTAAAGCGAATTATCGTTCGAATTATTAAAAAAAAAAAAAACCAAGAATAAGTGCTCCTAAAGTTGCTGCTGATTTACAAGCATTATATGCAGTAATTGTTAATCCTGAGACTATTAGAAGAGTAATTCGATCTGCTGGATATCAGAGTAGCCAGGAAAAAATTCTTCGTAAGTGAAAAGAATAGAAAACTCAGTCTGGCATTCGCAAAATCCTACATAAATAAGAATTCTGATTTCTGGAATAAAGTTATATTTGCTGATGAGAGTAAATTTAATATATTTGGTTCTGATGGTAGAATCTTGGTGTGGAGAAAACCCAGGGAAGAATTTCGTTAAGAGAACTTGGTGCCAACAGTAAAACATGGTGGAGGAGGAGTTATGGTATGTGGGTGTATGTCGTCCACTGGAGTCGGTAATCTTGTTTTTATTGACAGTATAAGGGATCAGTACAAGTATATCGCCATTTTAAAGCAAAATTTGAAATCTTCAGCAGGAAAATTGAACCTTCATAACGATTTTAAATTCTACCAGGATAATGATCCCAAGCACATTGCTTTGAACGTTAGACTCTGGCTGCTGTATAACTGTCCTGAAATAATAAAAACACCACCACAATCTCCTGACTTAAATCCCATAGAGAATATTTGGCAAGAATTGGAATCAAGAATTCGCAAACACACCATTTCTTCAAAACAACAATTAAAATCGGTGCTTCAAGAAGAATGGGGCAAAATCACTCCAGAATTCACAGAAAAATTAGTCAAATCCATCCCAAGAAGACTAAATCATGTTTTAAAAGTAAAAGGAAATCCAACAAAATATTAAAACCTTTTAAAAAGTAAAATTTTTGGACAAATATTTGATGGAAAAGTAAGTGTCCCATCACTTATGTGAGCCATTTTTGTGCTCCTTTCTAAATAACTGTATAATTTATTTAATTTATTTTAATATTTTGACAAAATGTATATGATGTAATAATCGTTACTAACTTTAAATATAAAAAACACGCTAAAATTTTTTGTACATGTTTTTTTATTTATTTTATTACATTTTCCTTTTGTAAAGCATAAGTGTCCCATCACTTTTGTGAGACACTGTATGAGGAAAGACGCAATAGACAAGTATCTAACAGCCAAAGGATGTCAGCTTCAAGAGCATCTGAAACGGATGAGGAAAGACGCAATAGACAAGTATCTAACAGCCAAAGGATGTCAGCTTCAAGAGCATCTGAAACGGATGAGGAAAGACGCAATAGACAAGTATCTAACAGTCAAAGGATGTCAGCTTCAAGAGCATCTGAAACGGATGAGGAAAGACGCAATAGACAAATATCTAACAACCAAAGGATGTCCACTTCAAGAGCATCTGAAACGGACGAGGAAAGACGCAATAGACAAGTATCTAATAGTCAAAAGATGTCCATTTTAAGAAAATCGGAAACTATTGATAATCGCCAAATAAGGCAATTAAATAACGCGATGAGGATGTCAAACACAAGAAATGCAATATGGAGACAAAAAGAAAATTCTGCATTAGCGTATGATCCCAACATTGCTTATGAATGTGATCCTACAGTAGAAATTGGTCGAATGATTATTGAATGCAGTTACTGTAAGGCTCTTAAATGGAAAGGCGAATCCAGTAGCATGTGCTGTAATAATGGTAAAATCAAACTTCCTTTGTCACAAACACCTCCAGAACCACTCCTCACGCTTCTCTCAACCGACTCTCCTGACGCTATTAATTTTCAAAGTAACATCAGAAAATATAACTCATGTTTTCAAATGACTTCATTCGGTTCGGGTAGAGAAATTAGAGAGCAAGGTTTTATGCCAACATTTAAAGTTCAACGACAAGTATACTATAGAATAGGTAGTTTGCAGCCACATCCGAATGAGGAGCCAAAATTTCTACAAGTTTATTTCGTTGCTGACAAAGCACAACAGGTTGAACAGCGTTGCAGGAATGTGAGAAGCATAAAATCAGAAATAGTGTCGCAACTACAAGAAATTCTTCATTAGCATAATAGTTATGTTCGAAGTTTAAAATGCGCAATGGAAAAAATCACACCTGAAATGCAAATTGTCATTCATGCAGATAAAGTACCCTCCGGCGAACATGAAAGAAAATTTAATTCTCCCACAATATCCGAAGTTGCGATTATCTTAGCTGGCAATATGCATGGCAGTCGCGATATATCGTTACAGCTGAGGAGTAGTGAAATAAAAAAGATAGCGGAAACTCATCGCGCATACGATACATTACAATATCCATTAATGTTGTGGCAAGGTGAGGATGGATATAACTTTGAATTGCGACAAACCAATCTTGCTGGTGAAATAACTCCAAAAAAAATTTCAGCAATGGATTTTTATGCATTTCGGATTATGTTTCGTGCATCAAATTTCAACATAATTTTAAGATGCAAAGAACTTTTCCAGCAATTTGTTGTAGATATGTATGCTAAAATAGAAACCGAGCGATTACGATTTATTCGCTTGAATCAAAAGAAACTCCGTGTTGAAGATTATATCCATTTGAGAGATGCTATAAATAAAGATGATAATATAAAACAAATTGGAAAACCAACAATTTTACCATCCACTTTTACTGGCAGCCCCCAATACATGCACGAAAGAACTCAAGATGCCATGACATACGTTAGAAATTACGGAAGCCTTCTTTTATTTATTACTTTCACATGCAATCCACAGTGGAGGGAGATTACAGAAGAGTTATTATTAAGACAAAAAAGTCATGATAGGCATGATATAATCTGCCGCGTATTCTATTTGAAGCTGAAATCGCTCATTAATCTTATAAAAAAAGGCAAAATATTTGGAGAAATAAGATCCTTTATTTATACAATTGAGTGGCAGAAACGTGGGCTTCCACATACACATATTCTTCTGTGGTTTAAAGAAAAATTTTATGCTCATAATATTGATGCCTTAATTACTGCCGAATTACCAAATCCTGAAATTGACCCAATATTATACAACGTTATTAAGACACAGATGATACATGGACCCTGTGGGAACATCAATCCTCTGTCACCTTGCATGAAAGATGGAAAATGCACAAAAATGTATCCAAGAGATTTTTTAAAAGAAACACAGACAGGTCATGACGGATATCCACTTTATAGCAGACGGAAACCTGAAGACGGAGGGCAAGTAACAATAAAGAAAGTTCGTGGCTCTGAGATAGTGATAGATAATAGATGGATTGTTCCTTTTTGTCCATTGTTATCAAGAGCATTCGATGCACATATCAACGTCGAATACTGCAGCTCTATAAAATCTATTAAATATGTGTGTAAATACATAAACAAAGGTTCTGACATGGCTATATTTAATTTAAAAAATAATGACATTCAGCAAGACAAAATTCAAACTTACGAAGTAGGAAGATATCTCAGCAGCAATGAAGCAGTTTGGAGAATATTAGGTTTTCCTATTCACGAAAGGCATCCCACTGTTGTTCATTTAAGTGTTCATCTTGAAAATGGCCAAAGAGTTTACTTCACAGAAGAAAATGTTTTAGAACGAGTACAAGTTCCACCCGAAACTACTTTAACTGCTTTTTTCTCTTTATGTCAAAGAGATGAATTTGCTCGATCTTTATTGTACCATAAAATTCCTAAATATTATACTTGGAATAAAAGCAACAAGAAATGGATTCCTAGGAAATCTGGGAAGGCTGTACCTGATCATCCAGGAATTAAATCAAGTGATGCTCTTGGTCGAGTCTATACCATTCATCCAAGTAATTCGGAATGTTTCCATCTACGATTATTACTTCATGAGGTTATAGGCCCAGCGTCCTTTTCTGATTTGAAAACATTTAATGGAATTGTTTGTGAAACTTACAAACCGGCTTGCAAACTGAGAGGACTTCTTGAAGATTATTCTCACTGGAAAAGTACGTTAGATGAAGCAGCAATAACGCATTCAGGGCAAATGTTGCGAGATCTATATGCAGTTATTCTTCAAACTTGCTGCGTATCAAATCCTGTAGAATTATGGAACTTACATAGAGAAAATATGTCAGAAGATATTTTGCATAAAACAAGAGTTACAATTAATAATACGGATTTAGATTACAATGATGAAATATTTAATAAAGCTTTACTTGCTCTTGAAGATAAAATTAAAGCATTAGGAGGAACAGATTTAAAAGCGTTTGGATTTCCAGAGGTACATCAGGATATCAATAACAGTTTAAATTATGAAATAGTAAGAGAGACATGGTACGATATTCCTCAACTAACATCATATGTTGAAACAAATGAACCTAATATGACTGAAGATCAAAGACTTGCTTTTGAAAAAATTGCATCAGCAGTTTTTACTGAAACTGGTGGTATATTCTTTTTGGATGCTCCAGGTGGAACAGGTAAAACGTATCTGATTAATCTTTTATTAGCAAAAATTAGACAAAACAATCTAATTGCTCTTGCAGTAGCTTCTTCCGGCATTGCTGCAACTCTCTTAATGGGTGGAAGAACAGCTCATTCAGTCTTCAAATTGCCAATAAATATATCGTTTGTTGAAAATCCAATTTGCAACATCTCAAGAAACTCAGATAGAGCAAAATTGCTTAAGAAGTGTAAATTAATTGTATGGGATGAATGTACAATGGCACATAAGCTAGCATTGGAATCTCTTAATACAACTATGCAGGATATTTTTCAGAATAACAAGTGCATGGGTGGTGTAACTCTGGTTTTATATGGTGATTTTCGCCAAACTTTGCCTGTTGTTCCACGAGGCACAAAAGCCGATGAAATGAATGCATCTATAAAAGCATCTTATCTTTTTGAAAAGTGTTCAAAGATTTGGATTGAAAACGAACATGAGAGTTCTTCTTACAGGTGACATTTCCACAGAGCAATTCGCTTAGGACCTTCTTCATCTCGGTAATGGAACTATGACAGTTGATAATGAAGGATTGATATCTTTGAAAAATATTGGTAACATTGTAGAAACAATGGAGGATCTTCAAGATAGAGTATTTCCAAATATCGAAAGTAATTTTTGTGATATTTACTGGCTATGTGAAAGAGCTATTCTCTCTCCAACAAATGAGGGAGTTAAAGCAATAAATTACCATTTGTTAAGGAAATTACCAGGTGACATTAAAATGTATAAATCTTTTGACACCGTAATTGAAACAAATCAGGTAGTTAATTATCCAACAGAATTTCTGAATTCACTTGAACCATCCGGTTTACCAACACATAAATTAGAGTTAAAGATTGGTGCACCTATAATGCTTTTGAGAAATCTAGATCCTCCCACTCTCTGTAATGGAACAAGACTAATTGTGAAGAAATTGATGCCGAACGTTATTGAAGCAACCATATCTACAGGCCAATCAGCAGGCAAGGATGTCTTCATCCCACGGATTCCTCATATACCATCAGATGTCCCATTCCAGTTTAAAAGAATTCAATTTCCAGTTAAGCTGAGTTTTGGTATGAGCATTAACAAATCTCAAGGCCAAACTTTAAAAGTAGTTGGCTTAGCTTTACAAAAACCTTGCTTTTCACACGGACAGTTATATGTTGGCTGCTCGAGAGTCGGTGATAGTAAAACTCTGTACATCCTTGCACCACAAGGAAAAACTAAGAACATTGTATATAGAGAAATTCTACAAGATTAAATAATTAAATAAATTATATTTCAATATAAGGACAAATAATGATGACAGAAGTAAGAATTATTTTTTTCTTTTCAAAAGGCCAGTAGTATTTAAAGATACTACATTCTCTTTTGAAATATTTCATTTATTTTCACTTTTTATTTTTGTATATATGCCCTCAATGTACTCTTTATTTCAGGATGTAATTGAATAAATTTATTTATTTAGCTATATCTATATCTTCTATACTTATAATAAAGCTCAATGTGTGTGTTAGGCTAGACCGTTCTACCCAGAGCTACCAAATTTGGTACATGTATACCTTGATCGGGAATGTGCACCTCGGAGCCCTTTTTTTCGAATTTTTAATTAGAATTCGAATTAATTAAAAATTAAGCGAAATTTCGAAGTTTTCCCGCTATAACTTCCGAAAATATTATCTCACAAACATGTTTTTTACATCAATTAAAAAATTAGCTTTCTATTGGTATCAGTGTTTTAATGTGTAACTTAAGCTTCTAATTTTAAAGAATTTTTAAAGAAATATTTTAAACATGTTTTTAAAGCATGTGACCGGATAAAATAAAATAAAAGAATGACGGAAGTTCAGATTAAAAAAAAAAACTATCATCGCAAATCAAATCTAAAGAAATACAACTTTCAGCTCGGGACTGGATAAAATAACATAAATATAAATAGTGATATTTTCAAAAAAAATAAATGCAAGGCAAAGGATTCTATGATCGTTTGCAATATTTATATCATTAATTCAATAAATCTTCTTTATTTACGGTAAGCCTGATTGAATTTAGACAGGATATCCATTGAAATTCCGACCTAATGGCATATTTCTATTATCGTTTGCAATATCTGTATCATTAATTCAATATTTTTTCCCTATTTCACTTTCTTTAAAAAAACATATTTAATATTTTGGTAACATCACCGAAAAAAACATTTTTAATATTTTGGAAGCATAATCGATAATTAAAACTGACTGATTTATAAAATTAAAGAATATTATTAGGAAAACGAGTTCTTTTAGAACTTTCCGTCCATCAACTTAAAGAAAATATTAATTTCAGGCCAATCAATGCCTGGAATGACTTCAAGGCTAATGAATATGTGATTTAATTGAAAATTTTAGAACACATTACTCATGGCGAACCAGCTGGTCGCCAAAGGCGGCTAGTTATAAATAAGATTAAGAAATACTGATTCAGCCAGTAAATGAGGATATATATATTGTGTGTTTTCTATCTGAGATTTGCTTAGAACGGAATCAAAATCTCGTTTGACATCACCTGTACAGTTCTTGAAGACATAAGCTATCGACTTCTTTTTTATCCCACTGCCTCTTTTATTTTAAATACTAGCCGCCTTTGGCAACCAGCTGGTTCGCCATGAGTAATGCGTTCTAAAATTTTCATTTAAGTCACATATTCATTAGCATTGAAGTAATTCCGGGCATTAATTGGTTTGAAATTAAAAATGTTTTTTCCGTGATGCTGCCAAAATATTAAAAAGGTTTTTTTAAGAAAGCGAAAAAGGAAAAAAAAAATATTGAATAAATGTTTTAGATGTTTCAAACGATTATAGGAACCTTGGCTTTGCATTTTATTTTTTTAGAAGCTATCACATTTTATAATGGAAAAAAATTATTGAATTAATGATACAGATATTGCAAACGATTATAGAAATATGCCATTAAGTCGGGATTCCAATGCATATCCCGTCTAAATTCGATCAGGTTTACCGCAAATAAAGAAGATTTGTTGAATTAATTATTTAGATATTGCAAACGATTATAGAAACCTTTGTTTTGTATTTATTTTTTTAGAAAATATCACGTTTTATGTTTCTTTCATTTTATCCAGTCACGTGCTAAAAGTATCATTTCTTTAGACTTGATTTACGATGATAGTTTTTTTTATTATTTGAACTTCCGTCATTGTTTTCTTTTATTTTATACAGTGACGTGCTCAAAAAAACATGGTCAAAATATTTCTTTAAAAATTCGTTAAAAATAGAGGCTTAAGTTATACATTAAAACACTGATACCATTAGGAATCTAATTTTTTTATCTTTAAATTGATGTAAAAATCATGTTTGTGCGATAATATTTTCGGAAGTTATAGCGGAAAAACGTCGAAATTTCGCTTAAATTTTAATTAATTCAAATTCTAATTAAAAATTCAAAAAAAAAGGGCTCCGAGGTGCACATTGCCGACCTCCAAGTTATACATGTACCAAATTTGGTAGCTGTAGGTCCAACGGTCTGACCTGTAGAGCGCCAACACACACACACACACACACACATTGAGCTTTATTATAAGTATAGATATAAATAGATGTTAATATAAATATATAAAGTTTCTAAAAATCAAAAGACTTTATAAAATTTTTTTAAACTCGATTGTTAAAAAAATTAATTTTAGTAATTTTAAGTACGGCCCTTTTACATTTCTTTGAAAAACCAGATTGGAATTCAATCATACAGAATTAATTTCGTGAATAAAAATGGCAAGTAGAAGTTTAGTTAAGTTATATTAACGTCCCGTTTTAAAGCAACACGAGGGCTATTTTGGGACGGACCTCGTAATTTTGAACCACGGTCAGATGACGAGGACGACACAGGAATTGGCACCCCCCTCTCCACACCAGCGGGAGGACGTTTGGCCTAACAGATTTAACTTGCAAGAGACCCCCTCACACGACGGTTCTTCGGTGGAATCGAGTCTCGAACCAGGAGCCCTCCGGTTCCGAAGCCGAGACCTTACCACCAGGCCACCGCGGCCCCATGGCAAGTAGAAAGAAAATAAACAAATCATGTAAATAGAATTAAATAGCTAAAATAAGCCAGAATTACTTAAAATCTCATTAATATAAATTTCCTGCGAGTCTAAAAACTAAATCAAACAAGGAAACAATCTTTTAATTTAATTACCTCACACAAAGCTTTTAAATGAGAGCGTCCATCATTCTTCAGTTAACAGGAAATTAAAAGGTATTTGTTGGGAAAGAATGTTGAAAAAGAATCTGCTACTTTATGTCTATAAATAGCGTTGAGGGAATTCTCTATTTTTTTATAAGTTTTTAAAGTATTGCTTTCTTCTAATTTAGCAGGAGAATGCCTATTTTTAAAGTATAAATTTTAACAAGCCGAAAGCAGAGCTTATATAGAATTTAAAAAAAAACGGATTACTCCTGGGAATGACAGTTAAGTGATCAATATTTTTGTTTTGTGAAAATGTAATTCATTTCAATTCAAGTTTACTAAGATTTTGTTAGATTGTGTACAAATTAAGTGCATTTATTGAACTTTTTTTTTTTTTTTTTTTTTTTTTAAAAAAAAATGATTTTTTTTTTTTTTTTTTTTTTTTTTTTTTTTTTTGAAAAAAGGTAATTGATTGTTTTCCCGAATATAATTGAAAAAAGATTTGATAAGAAACAAAACAAAAAGAATAATTAGCGCTTTAATAAAGATCGTTTGATGTGAAGAAAGATAAATTGCTTTGAATGAATTCAGTACAGTATATTTTTAAGAAGCGTATCTGTAATACAAGGATTCAGGATAATATATATATATAGAATCGATATATATATATATTATCCGATATATATAGAATCGATTCAATTGTAGTTCAATAAATGAAACTGAAGCAAGCCTATATATATATATACATAGATAGATAGATAGATATGTGTGTGTGTGTGTGTTTGGAGCGCTTTGAATTTGTTCTTTGGAGGTTGCATGGAGCTCGACAACTGATTCAAAATTTTATTCATTTATTTTTTGGAGAAAATACTTCTTTTATCTCTTCCTGTATGTAATTTTGTCATTATGAAATGTTGAAATATTGTTATTTTGAGAAATCTTAACATAGTTCAAAAATTCTTCAAGATGTTATTTCTCTCAAGAGTTCAAAAGTTATTGGAACGACAGGCGAAGTTACTTACAATGCTCCACTCATTATTAGTTTTTTTTTTTTTTTTTTTTTGAGGAATGATAGCTATACATTTCCGAAATGGAATCATTCTTCAAAAATCAAATTAGGTGAAAGTTTTAAGGAACAATACAAAACGTTGTATTATCAGATATTTTTTTAAGAAATGGACTACTTTGATCTAACACATTTATGTCAAAAATCACTTCTTTAGAAAAATACCGAACATAGAAAAAAGAGAAATATGTATCCAAATGATAAAGTTCGCCTTGCTTTTTTTAAAAAAAGTATTATTGTTTTACCTATTATCAGAATCAGATACTTGATTAAAAGAAAATTTCAACATCAAATATATAAAAATTTTATTCATTTTGTTCGACACTTCAGATATTATCACAATTTGTCAATATTATACTTTCATGAATTGAAGTGAAGACATGTCTGATTTTTCTATTGTTTTAATATTTTATATCGTATTCTCTCTCTATTAATTTATTTCGTTTTCATTAAAAGGATTCCATTATATAAAACCATCTTATTTAGGAAGCATTAAATTTGCAGGAAAATTTAAATATAGCTTTAAAATAACTTGCAATCAGTTGTGATTATTTCCGCTTTTGATTATTTTCTGTTTTGTTCTATCTAATACCACTTGGTCATACCAAGCCGAATGAGAAGTAACTCTTTCGAATTAAGGCAGAAGTGTGAACCTTTCGTAAATAACGAGCACCTTTAAGGTGAAAGTATGACTTTTGCTCGAATACACACGACAGATATTTTTAGGAGGTGGTCGAACTCATCATTCTTCCATCCATCCACAAGTCAGAATTCAGATCCAAATCGGATACCAACTCATCCCTGATTCAGTATCCCCAGAGGCATCATTTGTTATGGGAATTCGGAGAACTTTGCAGTCACGACATATTTAACGTGCCCCAAATGCCATCAGCCAACACGGCGGTCTTTGGCCGAGACGAGTACAGAACTCGCTACCTTTCGGTTACGAGACTGACTCTCTACCAACCAGGCTACTGCTACTCTTTGTTTATGTTTACCAACAAAAAAGAAGCCGATAAAAGATTGTTTTGAAAAAATTCGAATATTGAAAAAAAAGAAAGTATTCGACAAAATTTCAATTCATTTGATAATTAAATATTATGCTAAAAACAATCAGAATCCATTAGTAAACATTTTAAATTATAATAATACAAAAGTTACTTCGGTACGTTTAAAGTTTGCATCATACTTTTTTGGAAGATGAAATTATTCTGTGCATGTTTCTGCCGCTGGAAATGTTTTTTATATAAAAATTATAAGCAAACTAATTACTTATGTTTGACACTCTGCTATATTATAATACTTTAAAACCTCCAGATTCGTACCAAGCTGCACAGAAAGAAAAACATTTTCAACATAGCTGAATATAACGTTGCTCTACTCTGGCTTACTGATTTTCTTTCAAATTAGACACAAATTTAAGTGATCATTGCATGAAATTTCATCAGGAAGCAATTTGCTCTTTGTTATTGAAGCGAAAACGGTTTTCAAATAAAGTGATTTGAATACTTCAATACCGTTTTGTTCAATAATAAGTTCACTGTTTGTTACCGAAGCGAAGAGGGCTTTCTTCTCAAATTATTTCAATGCTTCAATACGGTTTCATCCAAAAACGGTGCACTCTTTGCTGTTGAAACGAAGACGGTTTCCATCTCAATATACATGTAGCAATGCTTCAGTGCCTTTTTGACTACTAAAATGTACCCTACCTCCTCTATAAATTAATACTTGAAATCATGGACTTCGCGAGATATACTAGACCAAGTGAGATTAGAACATCATCATGCATCAATATAAAAGCAATTTATTACAGGAAACAGAATATTTAATTAGAAAAAATAAAGAAAAATTATTTGGGGCAATAATTTATTTTTTAAGCTAAATCTTTTCTGGTGATATTTATTATCAATCTGCTCAAGCTGTTACACATAATAATTCATTTTACGGATAACGCATGTCTGAAATTTTTCTTGAAAAAATAAACACATTATTTTCAAATCGCTATTATTTTTGCTAAGTTATATAATATAAAAGTGGGTTTTTGCAACAAATTCCATTATCCATTCCTTTTAATTATAAATTGATGTCTAACAAGATCATTTGTTCTCCTGGTTTCTGTTCTAATTTCCAAGATGATAGATCGTATTCATTCGTCATGCAATCCTGAGTAAAGTTATTTTTTAATAAGTAACTTTTTCCCAAACAGCAAATCAGCTGCATCCTTTCTTTTAACTATGACATCACTTCTAGTAAGAGAGTTTAATCTTTTTTTTTTCTATGGTTTTCATGATGTCATAATTCATTCTCATGCAATTCGAAGTAAAGTTGTTTTCTCATAAGCAACGTTTTTCGAAATGGTAAATCAATTACATTCTTTTTTTCAGTTTCTACTATTAGTTCACACTCCCCCTATATAGTATATTTATTCAAATTTTCTATCTTTAGTAAAATTCTTTTTTGTTATTCACTCAAGATCAAATGAGTTTTTTTAAACTTGTAGTGGATGGCACTCGATGTAAATACAGTTTTTTTTCAAATATTAATTCAATACTTAAATTAAATTAATTTTTAATACTTTAAATTGAATTTTAGCAGATTGTAATGAAAATTGAATTCAGCAGACAGTAGCTAGATCGATAAAATGCAAGGATTTCGGTATTTTTCACGTGAAAGGGTGAATACGAGTTCATTTCTTGCGAAAATCAATATTTTTTAATACTTAATAATGTTTTGATAATTGTTTAGTAAAAAAGCAATTAAAATAATAAAAAATTGTTGATCTAAGTAAGAGTTGAATTTAAATTTTTTTTTATTATTTGTTAAACTATAGCATCACATCTAATAAGATAATTTAATCTAACACATCAAGTTTTTTTCCTCAATTTCTACTCTGATTTCCTTAAAGATGCCATATATTTATTCGATTTGATAATAATTGATTAAGACTAACTTATACAATAATTTAGAAGAATATGTTAGAGAATAACTTATCGTGATCAAATTAATTTTTTTTCTTCATGGATTTTACATAAAATTAATTTAAACTAAATCAAAACTCTCAATGAATTAAAAGAATGTTTACTCAGTGATTCCTTAATTTCTGACTTTACCAGCGTAAAAGTAAGATAATAAACAAGCAAAGTCGCCCACAAAATCGCTGTGCCAGTTGTTTCTGTGAACGCTGAAACTAAGTCAAAATAAACAACAGCTTACATTCCACTGACATTAGAAATAATTTTACTGATAGGTAAGCCAAGTTTTATATATAGATCTTTGTGCAAGATCTTTTGAAAAATATGCATTTGGAAATTTTCATGGATATTTTCGAATTTTCAGTTTTAAAAAAATTAAAAATTCTGAAGCAACATAATTTTAATTTTAGGTAAAATGTTATCCAAAATAAAAAAAAACTTGCAACATTTATTTATCACTAAAGAGCATGAACAAAGATACAATGGCATGAAATGCAAAATTAATTTATAATTTTAACACTTGATTAGTAAATTAGGTCCATTATCCTTAACAAATTAAGAAGTTATTATGAATTTCAGTTTAAGCTTTTTCGCTTTCAGCAGTGGAGAATTTAAGCAGTTTGTGGGCCGTACATATTATGAGGTCTTTTATTTAATAATTGGCCAATATGACTTCATACTTCAACCCATTTCTTACTGAAGTCATATATTAATGATTTAATTTAACTTTAATAATTTTGTAAAAATATATTTGCTTTTATTTGTTTCATATGTATATGATGAAAAAACGAGCAATCATTAAAGATTACTAGTTCATGATTTCCATAATTAAAATAAAAGCATCTATTCATTAGTATGAAAGAGGCTAAAGAAGTTATAAATTTCAAAGACCTATAACATTAAACTCATTATTTTGACGGATTCAAAAAATATAACATAACATAACAAATTAAGTGAATTAATATCCCAATTTAATTTTAACAGTAATTAATTATATTTTAATTTATTTGCTAAAAATTTTATCAACTCAATATAAACAAGAACTTTAATCCTAATAAATGCCGGAATTCTTGAGTAAAAAAAATGGATAAAAACATATATATATTTTTGAAAAAACAAAGAATTTAAGAAGATTAACCTAAAACAGATCACTCGCATATTAGAAATGGGAGATTAAATATTAACTCAATTATTCAGGAGATTAAATCAGTTTATTAAAAAAGGGACCTGATAATGCACATTGATAACGACTGCAAAATGGCTAAATCACATCGGAAGATCTAAGGATTGTGTATACAAACATAACTTTGTTTATTCTTTTAAATGTAAAAACTGTTTTCCTTTTATTGATAAAGGTTAGTGAATTATTCATTCCTTAACTCGATAGAAAATCCTTTGTTTCTATTGTTGTTGTTATTACTTATGGCACTTTACAAACTTGCTGATAGATCTGTCAGTGATTTAAGCCGAGTGAGCGCCTCTTTTTTTTTCAGTAGCGCCAACTAGGGCCAAGAGTACTATACTTCATGCATACGCTTAGCTATTTCATGCATCACATTCGCTTGCACAACCCTTTTTTACAAGGGGGCACATTCACACACCTCACAGATAGAAAACATAACAAGTTTAGTTTAGTTTAGTTATATTAACGTCCTGTTTTAAAGCAACACGAGGGCTATTTTGGGACAGACCTCGTCATTTTGAACCACGGTCAGGTGACGAGGACGACACCTGAACTGGCATGCCCCTCTCCACACCACGCCACACCAGCTGGACACATAACAAGAGCAACCATGCCCGAACCGGAATTCGATACCGGGTAAGACGGGCTACCCCTATGCCAGGACGCCAACTTTTGTTTCTATAATATTTTATTAAATAAATATATTAAAATGAAAAGGAAAATTATATAACTGCGCAAATTATATAATTTTATAGATATAACTGTGAAAACTATATTGTTCACTTGATAAGTATCTAGAAACGCCCCGCTACAAAATTCAGTCGTTAACACCGGTTCGATCTAAAATTTACAACCTTCAAAATCTTATCATCAATTTATAAATATCTAAAACTTATTTAGCAAAATTCGAAAGTTAGATTAGATAACAGGTTGAGATTGACAGTTTGCTTGATTTATAAAACACTCGTTTTTGCAATTTAAATATGCAAATAATAAAAAAATCAAAAATGTGTTGATTTCAAAGAATTTGGACTTATTGTTATAATTCACTGTGAATCAATGCTCTTCGTTTATGATTTTACTATTCCTATAAAATGATGCAACGGCTACACACTTAGTACCAAATTCCATTTTCAATGGAATCCTAAATTATACACTTATCTATGAGGCAAAAAACAATAAAATGCCTATGAAGCTCTGATTAGATAAGCGATAGAGATTTTTCTCTTTCATATAAAAAAGCACGCATTGAAATATAATAAATTTTAACTTTTCCGGCTTTTAGTCCTAAAAGTAATCATGAAATTGTTTCTGTTTGCAATCTTAGCAATAACTCTGCACCAGGGTTTTGCGGGAACGATTAAGGTGAGTAATATTTTCTTAAGCTTTAGAAAATAAATTTATTAATTAGATTAATTATATATGTAGTACCAGAAAATTTAAAAAATGCACTTTTTTCGAATTTTACTTAACTTTGAAATAAAATACGAATCCATTTCAAATTACTGAATGTAAAAAGCAATGCCATCTGTAAAAGTTAAATAGTTCTAATTAAATAATAATATGAAAAAATATAATAGTTCTTCAAGCAGATCTGAAATTCAGTTTAATATTTAATGATTAATTTCTTTTTTAAAAAACTCTATTTCATAATACATTTCAAATTAGATCCAGTTTTTTTGCAAGAACTTTTTTTTAAATCATTTAAATACTGTTTGCGACCGGCTAATGCATTCTAATACTTTGAATTTGCATTGAAGAACATGATGACATGTTTCATCTTCATATCTTCATTTATATTTTCTGGTATTATAAAGAACACAAAATGAAAATAGTTTTGATTGTCGAAAATTTCTACTTTCAGATGTTAGTGAATCCCTACATTTAATTCTGAATAAACTTTTTTTTGTTGTTATTCCTGACAGCGAACAAAATAATTCAAGAAAACAAACATGCTACAAGAATGATTTTTTCTTTGCATGTTTTTTCAGCTAACCGGCAGTTTAATTATTGTGAAATTTCTTCCTTAACTTCGAAAAAATGAAAAAAAAAAGTATTAATTAATTAAAACACATAATGGAACTCAAATCACTTTCATTGTTTCATTAAATATTTAATCGCATGATTTGCTTTCATTCTTAAAAGCAAAGAAGAAAAAATGCAGTTTATTATCTTCCTAGTTTGCATGCGAAATAAAAAAGTGAAGTTACAATACAGAGAAAGATCATGTGCGAATAGAAGTTTGATTAACCTATTATATTTTTAAAGATCCTACATTGTTCTGAAAGTAGATTCCATTAGAATTATTCATATACACAATGAATTAAATAAGTGTAAGACTATTAAACGAACACTTTTTTATAATCTTAATAATTTCATTCTTAAAAATTATTAGTTTAAGAAATCATAAATATAAGCAATTTGACAAAAATCAAATGCAAGCTTTTGTCACAAATTCGATATCATTGGAATATTCTGGAATAATTCTTAAGAATACCGTTATAAAGTGCACAAAAAGTTATTTAAGAATAAATCTAAATTTTTTATAATAAGAGTGCGATAATTAAACTGAAAACCAGTTGAGAAATACCAAATGATATTCTCGTAACTCTTGGTGGTTAATTATTTAGAAGTAAGAAACTTTGAATATAATAGTAGTGTTTCTGGAAAGTGACGCCATTTTATATAAATGCCAAACTCTAGTGAACCAAGTGATCACTAAATGCTTATGGAGAAATATTGAATATTACATGAAATAATCGTTCATTTTCGAATTATATTTTCAATATAATATAAGTATTATTAAGGTATTAAATTTTGGTTTTAATTTTTAGGTTAAGGTTTTTAATTAAACAAATTATTTTCATTTTTAGAAATATTTGAATTATAATGAATATTTCGTTTAAAGAAGAATAAATAGTATGGGAGACACATTGGTCAATTTTAAAATTGGATCCTGAAAGCAATATTTAAATAATATTTTCAAGAAAAAAATGATGCTTGATCAAAATAATCTTGTATTTTATCAAAACATCTTTTTTAACATAGAAATGCAGGCAAGGTTAAGCCAAATGAATTCCAATCAATAAAATTCCTCTTATTAAAGTAATATATAGTAAAGAATTTTTTTAATGGAATTTTTTTAGTGTGAACTTTAAAATAAACTTTTTAGAATAAGGAATTCATATAATTAGATTTATAAGCTAATTTGAATTTAATTTTTTTTTTAATTTTAATTTGCACTTAACTTTTATTTTATAATACACACACATACATTAAATAAAAGATGTCAAAATTGATGTGTACAAAATAACATGAATGTATCTATGAATGATATTTTTCTATTTGAATTTAATTTTCCTGATAAAAATGAGCTCGATATTTATTGATTTATTTTATACATAATTTTTTAAATCAGAAATATGGTGCTTATCGACAAGTTTTAATAGGCTGATATTTTTCTTAGTCAAAGACGGGATTTTAAAATAAATAAGAAATTTTATCTTCTCTTTCGTAGGACCCTGTGGAAACAATAGAACTAAAAGAAATTGGTAAGCCATATTTTATACACATTTCATTTTAAATGCCACATTCTTTGTATATTCTCATAAATTATTGATGTAAAATTTGAGTAAGAAGGTTTAGAAAATTGGAACCACCAACTGCACGCTTAAATTGCTTGCTGCCTTGATAATCAAGATACAGCACTTTGTATTTGAAGATAAATTTAGGCAAAAAATGTTAGTAATCAATCAAATACATTCTTTATAAATAATTTTCAAAAATCAAGGATTTTGAGATTAGAATAATCGATAAAAATATTTTACATTGTTTCTTAGTAGAAGAGGAGAAAAATGAATAATAGAAGATAACAATTCAAAAACAAATCATTCCTTTATGTTTTGATTATAGTATCCTTGATCTCAAAGTGACAAATTATATAAGGTATCAGCAAACTTTCTGCACCTTTGAAAGATTTAATAAAATAAAACAAACAAAAACTGATAAAAATGTTGAAATGAAGAAGACATTTTTAATTTTCATTTAATTCTATTCATAGTATAAAGCCACGTTCTCTATAGCTTTAAGACATCACGAATGAAAAATGAAATAAAATCTATGAATAATATGTGGAATTTAATTTTTAAGTGAAATTTTACTGTAGATCATTACTATTATTACAAATCTATAGTATTGCTTTCCTTTGCAGTTAATTTCTGAGCAAGACGTTTAAAATTAAAGCTCAATTAATGTTTCTTAGTCTTGATAGTTTAGTAATAAAAATGAAGTGTCTCGAAAATACAAGAAATTCGATAACATATATATTAGAGACTAATATTTACAGATCCTTCCAAAAAATTCCATAACTATCATGGAAACTACATAAATGGATACGAACATCCTTGAATCAAATTCTTTGTTTATCACAAGGTGAACTCTAGTAATGTGCGCCAAGCAATTTATCATCTGCTTATGGGTCGAAGATTTTTGTTAAGTTCGCTTCGGTATGTGCTATCATTGTTTTTTTAATGGAATGAAATTCCAATATCCCTCACTGGCTTTGTTGGTTTTCATGTGTTGTATACCTACCAGAAGGATTTCATTAAATATTTTACTTTTCTATTTGATATAAGACTTATTTAATATTATTTCACTTAAAGATACATATAATGCGGAGTAAATTATGTGACGTTTCATCAGAAGTAGTTCTTTAGCTTTTATTCCAACAATCCCTTTCTCATTAGAATGAATATAAAATATTCAAATGCAGTGTTATCCCAAATTTCAGCTGTCTTTGCCGATGAGTCTTTGTTGATTGAAATAGAGAATACAGACAATGAATATTATCAAATGCCATTTATGGTTTATTTAAGATATTGTTTTTTGAAGTAGTTTCTTGGTCAAGTGCATGAAAATGATTGTAAATATATTCAGATACAACGTAAACAGAAAGTAATCGATGCCAAATTCATTGCTCATTTTGATAGTTAGAACTATTATTTGAACGATTAGTTAATTATTTTGGTGCTTCCTCATTGTAATAGCACCTCACGAAATATTTTCCGAAGCTTCCATTTAATTCGAAATTTAAACAGCTTTAGTTAATCCCAGGCGAAATATGGTAAGAATTTTCACTTTCCGCTTTTATTTTGTAGATTATACATATTTTTAATTTGCACGCGCGATGATTTACTGTAGAATGATTCAATTAAATTCATGTTTTTCAATTTTATCAAGAATCTAAGGGAAAATTTTTTTAAATGCATTCCATATCAATAATTTAACAGCATATGAAAGCAATAATAATAATCTGGCTGAACAAATTGGCAGAAGAAAGAAGGCTAATCTTTCACATTCCTTTATTATAAATAATTATCTTTATATTTTGAAATCTTGGAAGCTGACGATAAATTTTTCTGAAATTCATTACCAAATGATGCTTCTCATTCGGAATGACAGTTTAAATAAAACTAAGCGGTTAGTGTATTTATTGTACAATCGGAAACATCTCCAATAGAATTTCAAAATTGAAGCATATCAAAAAGGGAATTAAAAATCGGTTGTAAAATTTTAACTTCACAATAATGAAATTTAGAAAGGTGAAATAAGTCAAATTAAATTTTTAAAAATTTTCAAATGCTTGAAATGAATGTTATGTCATGAAATTTATTTATTATCTTCAAAATATATCGAAGAAGAATATTTATTTTAAAAATTCTACATAATTCTATGAAATTAATTTTTTGTGTGTGAATCTAAAACTTACAGAATTTTTGAGAGATAAATATATCTGAAATATTTTCTTTTGTATAACATTTGTTAAAAGTATTTGTTTAAGAATTGTTAAATATTTTGGAATATTCAATAACTGTCAATCGTTATCTTTAAAATCGAAATAATTGTTCTAAACTATACATTAAATATTTAAATGATACTCATTTAGAACAATTACATTTTGAAGTATAAAAATATCCATTTATATTCTTTAAGAACTAATTTAATTTTCTTTAAATCAGTTTTTCTATACTTCATTTTATTGTGTGATATTAATTTTATTTTGAATTCTTTTCAGATTCAGTTTTGGATCTATCCCAGGATCCTCAGTACGATTCAAGGCTTCCCTTCAGTTGCGAATGCGATAACATTTCCAGATGTATGTGTTGTGGCCACTTGGACATACCTAGACTGAACCTGAATAGAGAAGGTTACAACAAAATTTTAAAAATCATTCAAAAACTGATGCTAAAAATACAAATTTTGTATTATTAACTCATTAACGCATTTGAATTTTAAAGCTTTTCTAAGTGATTAGAGCTGATTTTTTTATCTTCAGACATAGCTTATTAAGTAGAAAAATCCATATTATTGACTCAGAAGCTTGTGTGTCTATGGAAGAAGGCTTAGAAGTATATAGGCATCAATGCAAACAGGATTATCATTTAAAAGATGAAAACACATATCTGTTTAACATTTGTATATACTGTTAGATCATAATTCAGAATTTTAAGATGAGAAATACAAATCATGAAATACTTATAAGTTATCGAAAATAGAATATAGTATCGCTAGTAAGGAATCTAAAAATTGCCTTATTTTCAACTACCATCATTTTATATATATTGTTAAAATACTCTCTAATTTATTGACTATTTACTTCTGATTTAATTTTTAGTTATATGTGTGTTATAGCATGGAATTGTTATTCCTTAAAATCTTGAAGGGTTTATTGTTTTGGAATTGTACATCAATACAAGAAATGAAATCATTTAAAAGACAAAAGTATAACTGCACTCACCATCTGAAAATAGCAACGCATCAATCACGATTTTTAGAAAGGAAAAGTTATCTATCATTAACAAGTAATTAGGGAATTAATTAAGTCATTAAATAAAATCTTATCTTTTAATTAATAAGTAATAAAATAATTGAGATCATTTTATTTATATTAATGTCCCATTTTAAAGTGAAACCAAGGCTTTTTTTTGGGACGGGCCATTTTCATTCTGAACCACGGTCAAATGAAGAGGACGATATTAGGGCTGGCTCCTCCCTCTCCAAATTCCCGCTTCTCACTAGCGGAAGGACGTTTGGTCCCGACAGATTTAATGTGTACCAAATCCGTTAACACGACGATTGTTCGGTGGAATCGGGTCTCGTACTAGTAACACTTCCAGTACGGAAATAAAATGATTAAAGACACTTAAAATGAAACATTCTCTTGGGACACACAACTAGAAGTTACATTATTTTAAGTAATCGTTGTACAAATATTATTGCAAGAATCAATGAAAAATTGCTTATTTATCTTTTAATTAATCATTCTACTTGAATAAACAAGAATTCCTCTGAATTTGACTGTTCTCTATTTACTTGCTCGTAGATTATCAGGACTTTGGATATCCGACTATGTTAAAAACACTGGTTATCGACCACATAGACGAATTATTTTTTTATTGTTATTTCTTGTAGTTCAGACTTTCCTCTTTCTGAAACAGTTTATCCTTTCTAGGAAAGTGATGGCCTGACCTGTCATCCAGAGTCGTATATCTTTTCAGTTAAAATTTGTTTTTAGCATCAATTTTTTCAAAACTTCAAGTTTTATAAGACTTCTTCGCCGCTAAAATGATATCTCAATTAAGGTATTTCCGCATAAACTTCAGCGCGTGTTTAAAATAATATGCTTGATGAAATGAACCAAAAATTTTATTGCTCGTGAAATACTTTTTCATTTACAGGCCTTTGTAGAAAAATTAAGCCTTGAATTTATTGAAAAAATGCATATACACGTATATTTTTACTCATAATTTCTTTGCATCTCAAATTTTTTCTTAGATTTTGGTTCATTTCATTCATTATTATATTCTATAACTTGTGTACAAAGAAAAATAGGATTGCTGCATTACCATTTTGTGTAGAGTGTGAACTGTTCTGGTTAAATTTCATTAAAATTTACAACAAATTTCCCTATTTCTCAAAATATATTATATTTTCAAATAGTTTTGTTGCATGTATAGTATTTTGTATTGTAATTGACAATACATCCAAAAATCATAGTTTTAAATAGTTTTTAAAAAATCAAATTTCTCCAAATTTTTCATTCGAACGTAGTCGGATACCTCACATATGTTTCATATTATAAAGTCTTTTGGATAACTTTTTTTATTTGAAATTCATTTATTTTTACAGCTTGTGTCCGACTTTCTTACAATGGTGACAAAACAGCTTTGACAGTTACTTTCATCATCAACGACAAAGTCATATTTAGTAGAACAGTTTCAGGTATGTTTATTTTGTACGAAAAAAAAAACTATTCTTTACTTTGAATTGACCAATCAGAAGTCATATTCGAAGAAACAATGGCATGTTTCTGAATTGACTAATGTATTAATTTAAAAGAACAATAAGATATTTTTTTTTATCTCAAAAAAGTAAAAATATTAAGATGATTAATATGCAAGTGTCTCAATTTCATTAAGATGTACTATGAATAAAAAATATTAAAAAAAAATAATATCAGTAGCTTTTTTAATAGAAAATACAGCATTAGTTATAAAAATAATATTCTTACACAATATAACCATTCATTTTATTAAAGAAAAACATTTTCTATAAGAATTGTAATAAGGCTTATGCTTTTTATTTATGTAAGGCTATAATTATTATTTATAAGGATATCAATAAAAACTACTGGGAATGCTCGCCCTTGATTTTTATTATAGATTTCTACTAATAACACAAAATGATGTGTGTAGTTTTTGGCTCTCTAAACATCAGATCATTTCGCCAACAATTACTAAATTTAGAAGAAGTATCCTTTAGAGCAGAGGTGTCCAAACTTTTCGCGGCACGGGCCGGATCGAAATTAGATCCATGTTATACGGGCCACATGTATATACAAATTGAAAAATATCATTATGAGTAAAGTAGCATTAAATACTATTAATTTATACTTTTTTATTGTAACTTGAAAATACAAAATACTAAACAAACAAAGTATAATTATATAATTATTTTATATAAATTGAAATATTTTCATGCAACTTCTAATGCGAATGATGAAACTGCTTTTTTTTTGTTGTTGTTGTTGAAGAATGTCTTTATAGTTGGGATCAAAATTTGTTACACTAATCATAAGCAATGACTGCAAATGATCATCAGATAAATTTGCTCTATATTTTGATTTGAGATACTTCATTCGAGAAAAAGTTTGTTCGCACACGTAAGTAGTCCCAAACATTGAAATGAATTTACGAGCAAATTTCTTCAAAAATTTATCAAACATAAAATTTCTTTTATGTTTGAGTTACCGAAATATATTTTTTAATTTAGTCTTATAATTTAACAGCGCGATAGACATTTGTGTTTGGTCAAGAACAACAACTCCGTTTTGTTGGCCACGTAGTTTTTCGATATACCTTTATGAAAATGAAAAGGTTTGGGCGAAAACATCATTATGTTTTAAAACCCTCCGCGGGTCGGATAAAATCACTTGGCGGGCCGGGTTTGGCCCGCGGGCCGTAGTTTGGACACCTCTGCTTTAGAGGATTATGATGTGTTTCTCTTTTTAAATTTTTCAAAATTTTAAAAGTTTAAGCAACATTTTGGACTTTTTGGCAAATGAAGTTCGAAATTATGGTCACGAAAAAATAAATCTTAACAAAATATTTTTTAATAAAAAATCAATTAAGTTTTGTAGAAAAAAAATCCCTCAAAGTTTTCTTAATGGTATTAATTTAACTATCATCCGTTTCTCATCGACTTTAACAAAAATGTAAAAAAATTATGCGTAATTTTTCAACAAAATCTTCCAAAGAAATATTTGTTGCACATTTTTCATTTTTGAACTTAGAAGACATCGAATAAAAATGTAAGAGTAGCTTGCGTGGGGGGGGGGGAAGAAAAAAAATAATATGTTCTGGTATCTACTTCCAATTGGTAACATAATAAGTATTGTTTGACAACTCTCGGGTCCTTTGCGCGTGCGTTAGGAGGGGTTTAATTCGGCAAAATTGGGGTGAGAGGAAGGATGCAGGAAGGGATGTTTACATTAAAAATTAAAGTAAAATCTGGAAATGGGCACATCCTTTAGGTTTCTGTTGAAAAATAGTCGTCTCAGGACACTGAAACGAATAGTATCCAGTTGATACTGTTTGAGTTTTAAATGCACTCTTATTTAAATCTAGTTTTTGTATCAAAAAATATTTATATTGGTATATTCCTTGGCAGGCAATAACCCTCCACGAATGTGCTTTTCCTATCCTCCCGGTAACATCATTGCTGATCTATGCTTCAAATTCTATAACGTCCAAGTGAAGTTGAGCAAACTGCACTCCTGCTTGGATCTGAGCCCGAGGATCATGATGAAAGATTTGGCGACCTTCAAGATCGGATGTTTCCAATTCGGAGGAAATGAAGAAAACAAGGAGCAATTCCTCATTGAGAAAGTGTAAAAGGATGGAAAAGAAAGATAAAAGCTACAATTAACTCTATATTGGAAACTGTATAGATGAAAACTGTGTATTTGTTGAAATAAAAGAAAACATATAAAAATCTCATGACTTTTAATTTTTAGTTTTTTTTTTAAGTTCCTCGTTTTTTCTAAAATAAAAAAGTGAGAGAGAAATGTATAGTTACAGATACTTTTACATTTGAATTAAAGTCTTAAATAAATAAATGTACTAAAAGATGTTAAGGAAGGATAACTAGTATTGTAAATAATAATTGTACCTATAATTATTTAACAATAAAAAGATCAAATAACAATTAAAAATTAAATATAAATAAAATAAAAGGATAATAATGATAAATAAAATAAAAATAAAAGCAAATAAAACAATAATAATTAATAAATAAAATTAAAATTAATGAAATAAATGGTTTTACCATTTGAATAATAAATTTGACCACTCATAGCCAAAAATGACAGATAATAAATATATATATCATGAAAAATTACAGATAACAATAAAAAAAGGGAGTAATTTGACATGATTTGAAATCTTGGAAACGTTTTATCTGTACAAAAGTTTTAAATTTTTTTTTATTCAAAACACAAAAATCACTTCTTTGGTAAATTAAGAAATACAGATGTGTAGCAGAGTTTTTGTATCATACACTACATCACAATATAGTGCTACATCGTCACCACTTTGGCCTTGGATATTTGCTATCATGGAAAAGAAAACTCATAGATTAGGGATATCCATGATTTAGTTAAAAAAACTTTTAATATTTATCAAGTTCAACTATACCTTTTAATTCTTATCTGCAAATCATAATTTTAAAACTGAATTTAGATTTTAAAAAGCTCAGAATCAATAGGTATGTACAGGAAAAATACAAAAATAAAGCTAAAAAATTTCTTACAAAAAATACAAAAATAAACCAAAAAATTTCGGAATTAATAATGTACAGGAAAATTGCAAAAATAAAGCCAACAAATTTCTCTGAAATTCATTGAAATAGAATTCAAAATTATATATTTTTAATACTCTATTAGAAGAATTCTATTGTTAATTAAAGCATGGCATGTTTTACGTCCACACTGACTGAATTCTCATAGAAAAACCTATTGAGCGATGCACGTTTTGTTGCATATGTGAGATATAAAATTGATAAAATATTGACATTGAATTAAAAATGCAAATAACTAATTTATATTTGACATAAGGGGGATCACATAGCTGAAGAAGCACTTCAACAACATTAAAAAATATTTAATCTTTTTTTTCTTGTTGATGTTAATAAAATAAAATTAAAAGTATCAATTTTCTGATTTGATTATTGTTCTTTTGATAAATAGTTGGAGAACCTTCATTTGAGATTTTATTCATTTTTTTTCAAGCAGAATTAAAGTTTTAAAATTATAGCTTATTATAATTTTTAATAAATAATATCTATGCAGTGAATTATTTATTTGAATTACGAAAATTAAATTAGGTAATTAGATGAAATTGTCAGTTTATTTATATATTAAATTCAATTTTTATACATCCTTACTTCATGTTTCAACCAAAAAGTAAAATGTGGTGCGTTATTTTGATGTTGATTTGCAATTGATTGGGCTTTGCTTAATTTAGCCATATTAATGTCCTGTTTGGAAGCAATACTAAGGATATTACGAGTCAGACCTAGTAATTTCGAGTTCCAGTCAGTAGCGAAGGTGGCACTTGAATTGGCACCCTTTCCTCTCGAAACTTCATACCATACCATCGGGAGGGTATTTTGACATGCACTAGACTGGAAATAAGTCAAATCTTTGATGGAGTCGAGTTCCTAACCAGAAACTTCTGGCACTGAGGCCGGGATCTTTTTACAGCTAGGGAAATCACGGCTCTCGTTAATTGTGACACAAATCTTCTAAATATTCTAAATTAGGAAGCTAGAAAAGAGATGGTTAATATCTTTAGAAATCATACAAATGTGAATATTTTTAAAAGGTGATTGATAGGTTATATGTAGAGTTATTTTATTCTATAAGAAATATTCTTGAAATAAGAATGCTTATTTGCATGTACAGGGAGCGTTAAAAAAACTCGAACAAAGTTATTGCATTATGGAATAAAATTGATTTATTTTTAATTTTTCTTTATATTTATTTTTGTCTACCACTTCAATTATAACATATTATAATGTATCTTAGCTTATTTACTAATTTTTGGCCTTTCTGCAATGTCTAGCAAAATATACGTTATTTTAAAGTTGGAAAATGAACTGTACAAAGTCTTTCATTTGCTTAATGCACCTCAACAAAGAGTGTCTGATGCAATTTATCGTTTCAAAGAGCTTGGTAATGATGGTAAAATTCCATAAGTAAACAAAAACGTATGGTAAACTCTTTCAGTAGCCGTAAGGTTATCAAAAGCGAATTCAATGAAATCCGAAGTTTTCCCTGAGAAAGATAGCCAACGAATTGGGAATAAGGGATCGATTAGTGCAACGAAAGGCAAAATCATAGCTTGAGCTGAAGCTTTACACGGCTTCTCACTGAAGAAAAAAACTTGAGTAACTCCAAAGGTGCTGAAAACTTTTGAAACTAGCTGCAGCTGGTACCCGGCACGTTGCTGCCGGAGAAAAAAATAATACTAAGTGCAATCATTCAATCATTTGGCAGTGCTTTATCGAAACAGGATAAACGGTACGATAATATATAAAATACGAACAAACAAATATTCATTTTTATGAATTAGATTTGTGTATTCTTTCAGAATTGTATGACGTGATGTTCTTTCAGAATGGTAATGAAATAAACAATTATTATATCTCGTGATCCATATACTATTCATTCATGATTCTCAAATTTAATCTTAGAAAATGTGATTAAAATATTTTCTTTTCAAATTGATTAAACATAGAATTTATTTATAGCATAAAATCGGTAATATATTTGAAAAGATAATTTTTGAAAATTCAGATGTTGCAAAATTATTTGTACTACGATATTTTTGGAGGTTACAGCGAAAAACTCTAAATTTTAAATAAAATTTAAAAATTCAGTGTTTGTCTCCCCAAATCTTTCTCGCACAATCTGTAATATAGTTGTTACATCTCAGAATAACTTGCATGATATTTGCCTACTATAGCTACAAAGTATAAACCTTTCACTTGGATTTAGCATTTTTACAGAATCTATTGTCTCCTCGGTGAGTTATTTGGAGATTTATAATTGTTAAATAGATGCGGTTGTGATTCGAATTTTTTTGTTTAATTTTAGATAATTGTACTATCCCTATAACCATCCCGTAGGTGTAAACAATAAGCTGGCCAAGTTTCATCACAATCGGATGAAGGGTTTAGGAAGGCATAAGAGACATACAGACAAACATTCATTTTATATAGATTTGTTTGTCCGAGTTTTTCTGCCGCAGCCTGTAAAGTCACAGCAGATGATAATCTTGAATGGAATTGTGGATGAACCTAAAGAGTTTAATTTACTTCAATCTAAGAGTAAATATTTAAAGTGTATTAAATGTTAAGTGTTAAATGTTAATATTTAAAGCCATTCAGAATATGAAAAGAATGAGAGTAAACAGGAAGTGGTTAATTGACAAAAAATATAACTAATAAGCTGATATTTCTTGCAATCACTGATATTTCTCTGGCTCCTGACATTTATTGACAAAAATCTTGAAGACGGATTTCCTACTTTGAGTTGACAAAAGCCGAGGACATAAATTTAGAATATTACGTATAACAACAAAGAGAGATATGACAGTGATTTCATAAAACAAGGGATTGATAAAAAAATAGATAGCCTCCACATACATTATGAAATAGTATGTTTTCAAAATAAAAATACAAAATTTACCAATAACTTAATGAGAGCATGTAAGTTTTTGACAAATGGAATAGTTTTATTTGTAAATTTCATATTCCAGAAAGTAGAAAAAGGAAATATTGCTCTTAATTAAATATAATTACTATTTCCATTTTGATGATTAACTAAAAATAACACAGATGATGCTTTATTCTTTATTGATGATAAGATTTTTTTCTTTTGCCTTTTCATTGCTTAAAAAATCAAAATATGGAAAACTGAAAACTATTCTAATGATAAATATCTCAAAAAGACCATTTACATATTTCTTTAATTTGTCATGGATGAAACTAAACATCACAAAATTGTATTTCTGCATATTCTATTATCTAACATAAATTCGAATTTCAGTGTATTATATCTTCCATTTGCAACAAGATATTCACATTTTGTATCTAATCATACTATCTTGAAGAATCCTTGATTTTCCATAAATTGAAAAATAATACTACGCACCTGGCATCATTTTGAATAAAATCTTTAATTAGATGCTTATCGATATGCGAAGACAACATTGTTTTGTAGTGTTCCGATTAGATAAAGAACTCAGATTAATTTTTTGTTTTCGCATAAAAATGGCCTGCTCTGACCTTCA
The DNA here is from genome assembly GCA_026543055.1 of Argiope trifasciata. NCBI lineage: Eukaryota > Metazoa > Arthropoda > Arachnida > Araneae > Araneidae > Argiope > Argiope trifasciata. The sequence goes on along the minus strand of JAPMOQ010052972.1, from coordinate 3,256,858 downwards.
AATAATCTGAATCGGTGTGTCCAAGAAATTTAATATAAAGTATTTTTTGCATTGCCAGTTTTTGTTGAATTAATCAAAAATGAAATTGTTTATTCTCGCCCTTTTCGCAATAACGTTGCACCAGAGTTTTGCTGGAATCATTCAGGTAAGTGTTATGATTCTTGTTAAAAATTAAATTATAAATAAATCGTTCATTTTCTACTGCATTGAATTTAATTATATTGAATGATTATCAATAAATAAGAAAAAATAAACACAAGTGGGTGTTGTTTCTTCAAAACGTTTTCTCATGTCTCTTAAAGAGGCCTCTCATCCATTCACCTGCATGAAAATTAAATATTTTTGACCACGATTGCTCGGATTTTTAATTTCAGAGTTTCACAAAAGAGCTTTTTGCATTTTGTAATAGACTAAAAGGACCAGAGTACTCATATTAATCGTCTTTTTATTGATCTATTGAAAACCAAATTTCATTTACAAAAGTTGTTGCGTTTTTGAATTTTTGTTCTTATATATGTGCAAATTTGCACATCAACATTTAATTTACCCTTTCATGGATTTATTGCAAAATTTAATATTGATCTATATTTTATAAAATATGCAATAAATTTTACTAATTTAGCTGTTTGGTTTTGAAGTGAATTGAGCTCATTTGGACTCGGATAGACATACAGAGAAATTTCCAGTAAATTAATTTCGTCAAAAATTAAAACAAATCTAACTTTTTTTTTGTAAAGACTACAAGCCAAATTTTAACTGACTAACGCAAAGCGTAATAAAAACATGCCATAAATTTATTAATTGGTAGGTGTAAATTTATATGATTAAAACTGTTTAGTAAAGGAGGTATTTAATTTATTCCTTTAGAGCATTCATACACTTTCTGTTTAATAGACATCATATTATGTTTTTAAAAAAATTTGATAAATAATATTTTACAAAGAGGGAAAAATTAATATCAGATCACGCTGACAATTTATTTCCAATTGAAAGTTTATTTTTAATTATTCAACGCAAGTAAAATAATTATTCAAAGTATCTATCAATGAATAATACTATAATTAATATATATATGAATTAACTATTTTATATTATATATTACCTTATTTTTAGATCTCCCAGTTTGCTTTCATTGAAAAAAGCTTCAATTATATTTACACGAGTCAAATAAATTTCTAAGAATTCTGTGTTTAAATCATTCATTTAAAAAAATAAATCAGCATGAAAAAAATAGTCTCCATTAATAAAATATTAAAAAAGAAGATTAAATGATGAAAATATTTAATATTATATTCGTCGTAACTTAGAATGGAAAAGAGAAAATAAAGATGAATAAATGGTAGCTTGAATGAGAATTCGTTTTATTTCTAAAAAAGAGTTTTCCCTTTTTCAATTAAGTATTTAATTTTTTTCAAGGCAGAATTCAAAATAACTTTAAAATAATAAAAAGAATCTATTGAGCTCAATATATAATTATAATTATAAAATATTAAGAAAAAAGGAAAAGAAATTACTGTTGTTTTTGTAGTTTTGAAGGAAAGGTGGGCTTTTTGGTTTGAGAGACATTTTATCGATATATTTTATAATAAATTTTTTTTAATTATCCTTAATAAATACAGTTAATACTTTTAAAATTTAGTTATAAGATAATAAATAATTAAATCATACAAGAAAAAAGAAAATTAAAAATTAGAATTTAATTAGAATAATTTTTTAAAAAATAAATAATTTTTTTTAAGATAATAAAGAATGCACTTCAAAGTTTTCATAAAAAATTTTATAAAATAACGATTTCGTACTTTTTGATATTTACAATTAGGATATGGTTCATAGAAAATAGTCACTAGAGATCAGGTTGAAATACTGCTCTAGGAAAATAATTCGTAAATTTCCAATAAAATTTCAGTAATAATGTTGAAAAAAAATTAAATTACTTTATTTGGGAATATAGCAAAGATAAAATAAATATTCTGGGCAAGAAAAAGTGTTGGCTTTTAAATGAAAATTTTAGAAATATTATAAAATAGTTTATTGAAAACTTCTTGAGTTTAAAATTATTTTCAAGATTCGAAAAATTCTCGTCCAAAATTAATAAAATAAAGAACAAAACTAATATTTTTCAGGGAAGCCATTCTGGTTAAATGAAAGAAATTTGAATCTTACATCTTTGTACTGAAATATATTTTGATTAGAATGAAAAAAAGATTTAAACGCAATATGAATGCAAACAATTTCTGTGGATGCGTCGATTTTTGTGAGGTGGACACAATTTCTTGCGCAAGAAATTGTTTCCACTGGAAACTTTTCAGAATATTGTTCGTATTAATATTGAATTTTTATCTTATATTTTATACTGTTTTATTCAATTCGTCTTCTTAAAAGGGGAATTTTGTAATTGGTTACTAATTCATTTCCTAATACACTATGGAACTTTGCACATTATTATAAAATAAAAACTTAATAATGAAATCAATCTTTTGACTAAATTAAATTTTTATTCTGTATAATTAGTTCCATTTAGTGACGAATTTAAGAACAAATTAATTTTAAAATTCTGTAATGTTTATAATTATAATTATATGGAAAATTGAAATAAAAAAGTTCGACTCCTTAGCTATAACATGTTTTAAAAAATTATTTCATAAAATTTATTATTCCTAATCTTTTAGCATGCAAAGTGTATATATATATAAGTAATCAACAATAAAAGCATTAATTAATTAAAACCAATTTTAAGAATCATCAAATTTATCATCTTTTTCTATTCGTTGTAATTTTGATTATGTTGTGTTCTTTTTTGCTTTGCTTGCATTGTTGATATTATATATATATATATATAATATCAACAATGCA
>JAPMOQ010052972.1:3238438-3253605 GCA_026543055.1 Argiope trifasciata | reverse complement strand
ATATATATATATATATATATATATATATAATGACCTCATATCATAATAGGTATTTATACAATTTTTGATAAGTAAGAGAATTTGGAAATAAGAGATTTTATTTTTCTTGTGTATAGGACCCTGTAGAAACTGTAGAACTGAAAGAAGTCGGTATGTAATGCTTTGTGTTCATTTTATGTGTATCTTATTCTTAATACTGCATTTCTTTTCTCCATAGAAGTAAATACACCTAATAGAAAAGAGCATTACAGCTTTGAAATGCTGTACTTGCACAACGAAGAATATTTTGAACTTAATTTGACTGTTTAATGAAAAGTTATAAATTCCAAAAATGAAAAAACAAAGAAATCATTGTAAAATTATAAATTTAAAAAATTAATAAATACCAAATTGTCATACGATTATTATTTCCCAAAATTGATGAAAATAAATCAATGCTACAACCTCAAAAAATGTCAGCGTTATCGACTCTATATTCCAACTCATTCTAAATTCTATGAAGTTCGCCCCTTTTCCATAGTAGATTTTCTATCTCTTTTCATCTGCTTCTGTTCCAAAGTATTTATTTTCTCAGCACTTTTTATACCAAGGTAATTTGATCTTAGAAATATATTATTATAGAGAGAACGTATAAGAATAATAGCGATAGAATATAAGAATATATTAGAATAATCAGAGATAGAACATAAGAATATATTAGAATAATCTGCGATAGAATATAAGAATATATTAGAATAATCAGAGATAGAATATATTAGAAATACATTCAAGATAGATTTCTTCCCAGACATTCTTTTTCTCTGACTAAAAAGAAAAACTTTCTAAATTTATGAAACGATTGCTAAAAACACGCTTTATTTGTAAAGATACTTCGTACACATGCATTAATTTGGTAAAATTAACACACCATAATCCAACTACTAAGAGAATGACAATAAACTTTCTACGTACTCAGTCATATAAAATATTTTCTGAAGTTGTTGAATATTTAGCGTATTTATCTTTTATCGGCATTTAAAATATATGGGAAAAAAGAAAATTTCAAAAAAGGGTTATGTAAAGATATATTTACTGTAACCAAATTAGAAACAACAAATATTTTTCATCCATGTTTCTCTTGTGCAGACAACTCGTTATTACATAGATATTGACCTTTATTTCAAATGAAAAATCGGCAAGTTCTTTTTCTCCAAAATTGTGCAAAATATTTGAGTGTTTAATAAAAATTGAAATATCAGATGACAGCTTAATTCGCAATAGAAATTTATTGGCGTGAGTAGTTTGAATACATCAAATTATGGATTCAAATTCTAATTCGATACTGCTCGGAATTAAATAATCAGAATACCTAAAAACCTACTACTAACTTAGAATTTTAGGCTTTTAAAAGTTTAAAAAGTTTAGTTTTAAAGTTTAAAGTTTTAGAGAAAAAAAAGAATTCAACTAAAAAATTATGATTTCATTTTTAGACATAAATTATCGCTAAAATAGTTTCGTGGAAACAAGCTTTCAGAACTTGACTTACCACTGATTTCTGGTGGTATCTTACTACTCTTTTCTTTTGATACAGGATGTACATTTAAGAATATTAATATAGAGTTAATTATATACAGTTGTGAATTAATATTTTTGTATTAAATTTAAAGTTCTTTCCTGTCTTACAAAATAGAAAAAAAAAACAAAGAAGCAGATCAATACCTAAATATATATGAAGTAAAAATAATTAAATTTTTGATATAAACATTTTGACTTAATCAAAATTACATTTTTTACGGAAACAAAAACTGGTTAGATAAACAGATAGTTTCAAAACAGTGACATTTTTTGAAATGAAATCGATTTACTGCAAGACCGAAAAAAGGGGATAGTTTTGCAATTTTTTGAAAAAGTCTATGAAATAAATAAATTTTCAATTATTACATTGGAAGAGAGAAGTAAATAATGTAGGCTGAGGTATTGTGGATTTGTAAAACAATCTACTTCATTGTGTATTTATGGAATAAATACGAAGTGCTTTTGACTGGACAATAACCCTGTACATTTTGAAATATTTTCTTATCAAAGAAGAACGGCGTTTCAAATTTAAATATTTTACCATCAAAGAAGGACGGAATTTCAAAATTTAATATTTTTTTTTATCAAAGAAGTACAGCATTTCAAAATTAAATATTTTGTTATCAAAGAAGTACGACGTTTGAAAATTAAATATTTTGTTTTCAAAGAAATGCGACGTTTCAAAATAAAAGATTGTTTAAACCTGTTCTTCTTACATCGTTTTTCTATTAATGTCTTGTCTTCTCCAATCTTGTTTTCAGACTTAGATGCACAACTAGCTCAGGACATTCAGCTGGAGATTGACTCCCTGCTCCCTTTCAGCTGCGAGTGCGATAATCTCACCAGATGCATGTGTTGTGGCCGCTTAGACATTCCAAGACTGAACTTGAACAGAGAATGTTAGTATGAATGTTTTTTAAATTACATCTATATTCACATTAAAATATCTTTACACCTAGTTTAAACTCTTATTTCCTTCTATTAAATTTTTTCAAGTTATTGTTTGAATTGGACACAGCAATGAAATGTATCGAATATGGGCGATCTTGCAACCAGTTTAATATGTGTATACTCACCTCCCATGCACTTCTTCAAGCTTTTTCGATGTTTTACTTTTAATTAGAATGTTCTTCCGGGGACACAATAATTTTGATAGCAATTCGTTTTTTATGGGGGGTTTTCCAAGTCAATATTCTATAAAAATAACTCGGATTTACATACATATATCTATTTCGAAGACATTCTTTAAACTTGTTTCGATAAATTGTTTAAAGGAAATGAAATAACTCAGATTTCCATGCATTTCATTAAAATAACTCGGATTTACATACGTATGTTTATTTCTCAAGACATTATTTGAACGTGTTTCGATAAATTGTTTAACAACATATCGAAAATGAAAAGAGTATGGCTATTCAACAACTATCCACACTATACTTTAAAGAACTTCTTATGTATAGTATAAAAATGTATCGAAAATCAGTTTTCGTTCAGTTATCCATTGTATTGTAACATTTAGACACAATATCCATTGTATTGTAACACTTTGTACGGGTGTGTGCTTGGAAAAATAATAATAATATCAGTCTTAAAATACTTTTTGATAGAGCACTAAAAATGAAATTAAAGAATCTAATAGTTAATTAATCAACGAATTAGTCCTAGAAATATCAAAATAATTGATTTCCTCTGAGGATGTACAAAAACTGTTCGTTTTAAATTTGCAATTTATAGGAATTGAAGAATAGGAACAAAAGAATTGAATAATTACAAGAAATGAAATGCTAGATAAAAATATTTTTAAAGTACTTATTTTTAAGATTCTATAAACAGATCTTGAAGTAGTATTTCCTTTGAGTGAAAAACTTGAGTTATTTAATAAAGAGAGATTATTTCATTATTTATTTTCAGAAAGCAAATGATCTAATCGAATCTTGAAATTTATTTTATAAATTGTACATTTTACAAGGCATTTTTTGCGTAGAAAAAGTTGATACATATCTTCCTTCCGATTTAAAATAAAACCAAAACTTCAAAGATATCTCTGTGCTATTATTACTTTGATTCAAACTTCAATTTCGCACATTAAATTTAATTTCCTGAATATCATTTCAAATGTCATAATGTTTTTTTTAATTTTTTATTAATATTTTCGAATGAGTAAGAAGATTCTGAGACTTTTATATGGCATGAAAATTTATTTATGTGATTTGCTTTTGCTTCAAGTATTTTATATGAAAATTTCTAGTTTTTATTTTCATGAATAATAATTACCAGTGTTATGATGTCTATAATAACCAGTGTTATTTACGTTTTTTGCAGCTTGTGTTCGACTTTCATATAACGGTGATAAAACAGCTTTAACGGTCACTTTCATCGTGAACGAGAAAGTTATATTCAGCAGAACCGTTTCCGGTAAGTGAAAGTTTGGTTCAGACTAAAAGATTTCTTCAGATTTTTAGTTTTTCCGCACTAAAGGCAATTACAAATCTTTATTTTATGCCTACATAGTATTGAAGGTCATCTATCGAGAGCATCTATCATCTATCGAGAGCAATAATTTGGTGCATAAAGACAAGACAAGCTGTTTTACCTCAAATTTCTTCTGAACTTGCATATTATAATGGCGTATTTTAAGAAAAATTTCCTACCGTGATAAAAACAAAAACAAACTCCATACGCAATCGCCTCTCCAAAATATTCTTATTATTCTGTAAGAAAAATGTTAACCTATTCTACACCCTTCCCACTTAAAATTGTGGACTTAGGGCAAAACCATAAGACTGATCAAATTTTATTTCCCCACATGAAACTAGTATGATTCGTATCATGGTGGAAGAAACTGGAAATTGTACTTTAATTGTATTTCATTGTACATTAAGTACAATAGTTATGAAATACTGACTTTTGTTTTGAATCTATCTAAATGGATTTTTGGAAGGCAATTAATCGGAATTTGGTTAATACATCTCTACGAGAAAACCAAAAACGTATTTTCGACTACTTTTTCCGGTTAAACTCGAAACCAAAATTTGACATTAAACTGCAATAGTTGTCATAAAATCACTTTCCAAATTTCATTTATTTCAGTCATTGCATGTTCGAGTTCTCGCATTTGCGGTGCTTGTGAAAGAACAGACCGACAGACGATCAACAAATGAAGGAATTTGGTTTTAAAATGATACGGTTTAAAATTTTAGATGATGAATCTACATGACAACTATTATCTATATTGCTTTTCTTTCTTTGTAGTTCTTATGCTTTCTTGTATATAGAGTGCCGAACAGATAAACCATTTCTGAAAGGATTTCGTTCAATTGAATTGTTTCTTTGATAGAAATATACAAATTTGTGGAAACTGTAAAACAAATTCCAATGCGTAGCTGAAAGCTCATTTGAGTTCTAATGTTCACGACGGGACAGACTAATATAATTTGAAAAATGTTTTTTTTCTAGATTCAAAGATATTTGAAGTATGGAGATTCTTTAAAAAATCTCAAAATCGACTTTTTATTATTATTACAATACTCTCTCTTTGAATGCTTCATATGTGAGAAATTTTAAAAAGAGCCCGCATTCTGTTTTCATTAAAAATTTCATACAGATGAGGAATTTTGACAAAATCGCAATGCAGGATCAACAGGCTATATTTTCACTTATACGGCTTACTTCATTATTCAGATGCCTTGTTCAAAAACATCCGAAAAGACCGAAGGATCGACAATTCGTCAAATCTTTGACCAACTGTAAAGTGTTAATTTTTAAAAAAAAAAAACTACGAAATATGTTGAAACTATATGCTATATTTCATCTATTTAGATAATTGAATTTTTTTTAATTATTTTAGTCCCTTGGACATAAATAAGCATGCAGGCAGTTTTTCTTTGGGCATATTTAATCCAGAATTTAAAAGAAATTTATAATTTTGGTCAAAAACTTAAGAGGATAATCATCTATTTTGTTCAGCTTTTAAGTTATAGCATTCACAAACGATACAGATACAGTGGTACAAATTTTCGTTTCGATCTCTTCGAGGTCTAAAATGCGATAATTTGTCTAAATTTTATAGCTCATTCCTTTGGAATTTTAGAATTTCATATAAATTAAGTAGTAACAGCTTGATAATGTAATGCGCTTCAAAATTTAATTTAATAGTTAAAGAAAACGGTTTGGAACTGTTAGGCTTCAATATTAACAAATATAAGTATATTCACCACCCAGCATGAAGTAAGTATATTTCTCCAAATAAAAAAAAGTATTAAAAATTAAGAAAATTTTATAAAAATAACTTTTAAATTCCTACATAAGAAAAAAACAATTGCAATTGTATCTATGTAATTTTATGCTTTTTCAAAATATTCTTGATTTTGTCCTACCAGTTATTTAAAGAAACCTACTTAATTCGTAATAGATTTTTTAAATGATATATTTATTTGCATTACTTCATGAGTAAAAAAACGAATTTTGATGCCTATTTGCAGCAAACAACCCTCCACCTCTCTGCTTTTCCTTTCCTCCCGGGAACTTTCTTGCCGATCTCTGCTTCAGATTTTACGATGTCCAAGTGAAGTTCGACAAATTCCACACTTGCTTGGAAATGAACCCCAGGGTGCTCTTGAAGAATATCATGACCATCAATGTTGGGTGCTTTAAATTTGGAGGAAAAGAGGATGAAGATAAAATCGAAGGAAAGATGGAACAGGATCTTTAAAGTTATATTTAATATGTTAACTTATAATAAATGGATTTTGGTATATTATTAAAATCTGTATTATTTAAACAAAACAAAAATTGGGAAAAAAGGGCTGTATTTATTTTTTTATGACATTAAGATCTTTACGACTTCAGTACATCAAAATATCAAAGAACACCAAATTCATTACCTTCGTCAAATAAATATAGTTTCAAGACTAATAATGGAAGTTACAGCATTTATCAATAAAGAATTCTTAATAATAAGTGGTCGTTTCAGAGAAAAATACGAGGTCCATGCAGACAATACTGTTAAATTTCCCATTAACGGCGTGGATGGTACGTAAATCAAGAGACAAAAAATGTATGTAAGCATATAATAGAAAATATATGTACGAAAATTAAAGGGGTACTTTGACAAGCATTTGTTGATCAAAGAAATAAACAATCCTTTAAGGGCAGACGGTGATTTTTATTAAACATAACCTTAAGACGACAAAAATATATTCAGCCGAGAAGAAGACAGGCAACGCACAAACAGGGCAGTCGACCACAACAAATCCTGTCGATACTGCTACATTCAGTGGTGGCGGGGTGGTCGGCTGTATGCAAGAAGAAGAAAGACAACACATAGAGGCACACTATATCAAACAGTAGCTCACATGTAGTAAACGATAGTAAAAAAAAACCACAGCACACAAAATGGCTAGACAGAACTCGGCATAAGGAGGGAATCTGTGTAAATTCATTCTACGATCTCTCCAAACATCTGCAATTCTTCACTGTTTTCTAACTTTAGCTGTATCCAACTGTCAACTCACTACTATACGACTTGATATTGGTTGATATTGGTTGTGGTTGCTACTCCACACACGACTTGATATTGGTTGCACAATAAACACCAGGACTCGACACACAGTTTGACTCAGAATTCGCTTCATCTCTTAACAGGATTGATTCGACTATTCGCCGTAGATTCTTTACACGATTCTGGTGCAAGGCTCCCAACTGCCTGCAGCTTGTAACTACGGGACTTTTATAGTTCCTGGGAAGACGGCAGAGAAGATTCTGGACCAATCAGGCGTATCTCGATTCCTATCGGCTGAATTGTTAAGATTCTAGAAGTTTCCAGTAATATCTATTATGTCGCCAAGTTGATGGCCAAGTTCTGAGACCATTCAATCAGCATCCTACAGAGCTGATCGTAAAACGATCTTTCCAGTGATCGAATCAACTGTGCTGGGAGCAATATTACATGTTTGTAACAATATATACCGAAAACAACGTAGAAAAAGAATATTAAATTATACAACAACGTTGCTATTCTCAAAAAGACAAACTCTGTGATATCAGAACGAAAATCGGTTGTATGGAACAGTAGAATGATAAATGATAACAAAATACGCTGGGACAACACACAAGATACAATAAAAGAAATTCAAATATTAGAATGCAAACATATCTAAATAATAAATATACGAATCCAAATTTATTAAAATATTGTAATGTCTAAAGAAAAGCTCATATAAGAAAAAACGGGGAAAATGATATTTTAGATAAGAATGTTTGGAGGAATTTTCATTGCAGAAAAACGTTTGAAATAAGTTAATTCAGCCAAAAAAAAAATCATGTTTTTTCATTGAAGACCGTCAAACCGATCGCTTCAAATCGTCGCCAACCGTCTTAATGAAATCATAACATTTTTATATATGACGGAGCTTGACGATCTTGGTATGATCTAAAAAATCTCAAAGAACACTTGGGAATATAATCATCTTACAGCATCTCACGCATGATGTAGCTAGAAATCCCAAAAAAATCTGAATATTGCCAATAAAAAAAATTAAAATGCCGCAGAAAAACCAAAACATAGAAAAAAATAATGTGGGTACCATGATTGGCATAAAACAACCATGATTGGTTGTAGTTTAAATCCCTCCTATCTAATGAATCAAGTAAAATCATTGGTAAAAGTCACTTTAACTACACAGCATCACAGAAGGGCAACATCTAATTTAAATAGTTGTCGTGCTTTCGGGTAGACACCTGTCAAATTTTGTGCCAAATGTCTAAGCTTTATTCCGTGTCTATCAAACTGTACTTTCAGAAATAATCTAACAAGATAATTCAAAATTGCATTGCCTTAAATCTCTGAAATTCGGTATGGAATTTTGGGCTGCAGATGTGTTTTGTGTCAATTTGTTGTGTTCGGCGGCTGAGGATAACATATTTAAAACATAAATTTAATTTTTTGGATGTAATTCACACCAGGATTAATCGCCAAATAATCGTCAAGCACGACATATTAGATTCATTAAAAATGCTAAATTCACGCCAAAAGTTAATATTTCTTTGCTGATATAAACCGATAATGTAAGGCATTTTCTAACATGACAAATTTTTAAAAGAATGAGCGAGAAAGTTTTGTGGCCATTTCTGCTTGTTATATTTTAAATAACAGCCTAGCACTTTGTAAGCTTCATCTCACAATTGTAATAAGGAAATAGAGACGATAAAAAAAAAGATGAAAATTGTTAAATTAACAATTTGATAGAGTTGAATTGGATTAAGCCCATACGGTAATGAAAAGGCGGATCACTATGCGAAGTTGGCGACACAGAAAGAGAGTGTTGATATTATTGTCCCCAAATCAAGTGGTGTCTTAAAAGGGGAATTGAGAGAAGAAATAAAACTACAATGGTTTGGCAGATGGTATATGCCCAAAAAAGGAAGAGTCACTTTCGACTTTATTCCTAATCCGGAAATTAAAATAAGAAGATACCATCCACTTATAATCCAATTAATATATGGACATGGGATATTTACAAAGAATTGGAAGAACGCAGAAAAATAGATGCATTTGTGAAAAAATTGGTAGGGTTTACCACCATTTAATGGAATGTATAGAGGTCTCAGAGTTAAGAAAAAACCTGAAGATTGTGAACAATGATTTATGTACAGTACTGATGGTACCATCTCAAACCCCTGACGGATATGATGTTAAAGATTGATAGTTTCATTCCTACTGTTTGAGAGTGTGCAGATGGGGAGAAATACAGCTATTTAAACCTCGAAAGGAATGTTAATTTGAATGCAGTCGACCATAGCATATCTTGTCGATACTGCTACTTTCAGTGGTGGCGAGGTGGTCAGCTTTATACAAGAAGAAAAAGCACTTTGAAAACTCATACGTTACATCCGACAAAGACGAAGAAAGGGCAGTTTCTTTCTTATTCTAGATACAGTTAAATGCTATAGATTTACATGATAGCTAACTTAATTTCATTATTTCCTAAAGATAATCACCTGTTTCTCACCAAATTCGACGAAATTTTAATTAAAGGTTGTTTACTTCAAGTTAAGAATTTGGTTGATGTAAATTTGCCATTAATTTTTTTTTAATAAAGGGGCTCTCTTATAGTATATTCCAAAACTTTTCTTAAGAGTATTCAACTCTTTAGTATATTCCTAAAATTTCTACTGAATAGAGACTATTTTATTAGAGAATCTTTTTATAAATAATATTTGACAAAGTAAGTGGAAGAATTAAATTCTGTAAATAAATATCGGTAATTTATTTTTGATTATTCAACACAAATAAAATAATTATTAAAATGCCTATTAACAAATAAAAATACTATTAGAAAGCATATTACTTAAATATTCTATTTAATTCCTAGAATTTAAATAGTACTTTATTTTTAGATCACTTTATTTTATTTTAACGAAAAATGCTGCTATTAAATTGTTTATGACTGAGGTTCTAAGAAATTTTGTGTGTAATCCATAACTCGCATTTTTTTAAAATTAATCAACACTTAAGAACTATACTAGTATTAAGATGCATATGAATTAACTATTTTATTCTAGAAGTTTATATATTGCTGTATTTTTAGATTCCGTTTTTGATTTTCAGTGGAAAACAATGCAATCATATTTATTGTTAATGAATCAAATGAATTTCTAGGAAATTCTTTGTGAAATAAATATTTTTTTTCAGTACTAACATTTCTTTTCGTACAAAAGAAATAAATTAATTACATTCTAAATATTGTTCCCATGAAAGAAATTAAAAGAAAAAGCGTTGAAAACATTTAATGTTTATTAGAATGAAAAAGAGAAAACACAGGTGAAGAAAAGATTGCTAAAATAATAATTCATTGTGCTTCTAAAAGCATTATTAAATTAAGCATTAAACTTTAGAAGAACAAAAAAGAAATGTTCTTAAAAATATTAAGAACATCTGTTAAAAACCTTATATGGAATTATCAAATAGAAGAAAGAAAATTGTAAAAGAAATTATCTAAGAAAGAAAAATGTAATGAAAGGAAATTATCAATTTTTACTGCCTTTTTGTTTGATAAGTTTTTATTGAGACATTTTATTTCAAATCTCCCCCCCCCACCACCCAAAAAAAAGCCCGGAATACATGAAAAAAATTTGTGTCTGAAATTATTTTTAAAACACAAACTGTAAAATTACACTGTTTGATTTATTTTTTAGCTACCTTTTTTTACGTTTGCACAAGCCTATTTTCAATGACAATTCACAATTTTAATATTTTCAAAATTTAACCATCAGTTAAAAATTTACTAAATCAAATTTTGATTCCGAACCTGCTGTTCCATTTAGTAATTGATGTAAGAAACAATAAACTTAGAAGTTTAAAAATAGGAATCAATTTTAGATAAAGATTTTTATTGTGTCGTTAAATAGAAGATGCGTTAAAAAATTTATTCAAAGAGTTTTATTATATATAACAAAATCATTTCAATGAAATGAAAACACAGCACTTGGTGATAATCCAGCGTTGTGGATCATAGTAAACGATATTATAGAGCTCTCTGTTGTGAATATTTTCATATTAAATTACTTTTTTTAATAAATTTCGAAGAAATTTCTGAAATTAGGTGTTTATGATCAAAGTTCTTACTTTGAGAATATGATTAAACTAAAATAACATACTTATGAGAAAGTTTTAGTACAAAAATAAATAAAATATATATATGTAATAAAAATTATAACAAAAATAGTAAATACTTTCTCGGAAATTTTAAAGCATCTTTAAAAATGAAAGCCTTGAAAATAGTTTGAATCCCTTAATTTCAAATTGTTTTAAAAGTCTGAAAAATTATTTTTCAAGATTCCTAAAATAAGTAACATAGTTAATTCTTTTTCCGAAAATTATATGCTAAATAAGAAAAAGAAATCTGAATTATTAATCTGTTTGTGTCGCAGTATATCTGATATGAATACAGGAATTATACAAAAGCAATAGGCGCAACCACATTTATGCGAAATTGATTCCATCTCAGACTCTTCAAAAAATCAGAGTCCACATTTTAATTTAATTCTGAGTTTTTATAGATATATATTTATATTTTTTATATTCTTTTTATATTTTTTAAAAATCGGCCTTGGAGATCAGTTGACACACCAGGCTTTATGCAAGTTGATATCTTAAGAGTTCCTTCAGAAAAATATTAAGTTCAAATTTTTATGGTCATATAACTCATAGTATTATTATAGAAGCCTTACTATATTTAATAGACTCTGTGTCTCCCTAATTTTCTGTTAACTTGTAAAATTTGAAATTGAAGAGGAATTGATAAAACTTCAATACATGAAAAGTTTTTTTTTTTTGTTGTTGTTGAAATCAAACATTTTTTAAATATGCTACAGAAAATGAAATCTTTCAGCATCAAATGCTTTGAGCATTACTAAATACTCTTTATAATTTATGCAATATCAAAAGAACTATTCGCCAAAAAAAAAATCCTTTTATTCATCATAAAATTTAATTTTCAGTTTTGATTTTAAAAGTGTTTAAACGCGGTAGTTAATGTTTTATTTTATGTAAGTCAATAATTTTTCTTTTGAAAACAATTAAGAAGTCTAAATTTTGACCAGTCCTATGGACCTATGAACCATTTTGATTAAAATAATCTTGAAAATTAAATGTTTTAATCTTCTGCCATAAACTTTGATCCAATTATAAAGCTTTAAATACTGTTACGAGTCACCAGATTCGTTTTGTAGTGGTGAAAGGAGTGCAAACGCAATCAGCAAGCCTTTGTAGGACAACGACCACGTTTATTAAACACGAAGACACTAACAAAAGGACGACGAGTACACAGACGACAAGTATGTATAGATGAGACGAAGACAGGACGACCCACAGCAGCACACTACAGCAAACAGTAGCTTATAAGACGTGAACGGTAGTAGTAACATACATAGAACACAAAGCAATCAGACAGGGTTCAGAAGGAGAGGGAATCTTTGCAGATTCAGTCTACGCTCTCGTAGGTCTCTCCAAACGGTTCAACTACCAATGTTCCCTCGCTTTAGCTACAAATAACTGACTGCCGAATTAGTACTTCTCACTAGACTCGATGTTAGCTGATAGTTGACACTTCCACCACTCGCAGCTTGATGCTGCAGCCCTTTTATAGTTCCCGAGGTGTTGGTCTAGAAGCTCCAAGACCAATCAAGCGTATCTCGGCTCCTAATAGATTTATCGTTAAAACTCTCGAAGTTTCCAATTGTTGAAGTTTGTCAACAAAGTCGCCAAATGGTCTCCAAGCTCTGAGATCACTGACGCGATACCCGATCGGCACTCTCAGGGCTGATCATAAAACAGTGTTTCTTACGATGACACTATTCTTGCTGAGAAGCAAAATTACAGGTTTGCCACAATATCAATATTTTAGGATTATCAACAATTTCATTATTTTATGCCAATCAGTATGTTGATTGGCGTATTTTCTTCAGAATGGTCAATGGCCAGTAAAGCGCGCTTTTCCATAGAAGTAAGATGTTTAAATCTTCATAACTCAATCCGTTTTAGTCATAAAAGAGTGGATTTTTTAAAATTTGAAACATCAGTGTTTCAAGAATATTTTCTTAATTACTATTTGCCAGACAGAAAATTAAATCAAAAATTTAGAATTCTTATTTAGTCAGAAAATTTGTTGATTCAAAATACATAGAATAATTATTTACTGTATTTAGACCATATTTATTAGATATATATGCTTATTACGCAAGTTTTAAAAATTAGATTCAGATTACATTCAGATCATTGAAAAGGTTTTTTGAACTTTCAGATAAGATCGTTTTTGTGTTGCAATATTTCGTCAAATCTTCAGACCCTAAAATCGTGTTATTTTAATTATCTTGCACATATTCTGGTCATTGTGCACATTAACTTCCATAATAGAAACTAGGCGTAACATTGTAGAGTAAAAAACGAAGTTGTTCCACATCAATTTTTAGAATTTCGAGGAGATACGAATTCTCTCTTTTTTTTTTTTTTTTTGTATGTGTGTGGACTACACAATTATTAAACAAAAATCATTTTTCTTAGATTTCAACTAAGGAAGAAATCCCAAGATTAAATAGATGATGAAAAAGTAAAAAGTGGCTCAAATTTCAAATCAAAAATGCAATCTATTGCTTGAAATTAGACAAAAGCAAGTACTATTTAAAAAAGGTTTTTAATTGTATTTCTACTTAGGGCAACAGAGAAATTTTTATTCTAGTTACTTTTTATTAAATAGTTATCATAAAATAATATTAAGTATCAAAAAATTGTTGGTTTTCGCCAGAATTGAACTCGCATTCTTCACCTTCATATGGAAATACTGAAATTCTTGCATTTTACAGACTAAGATATTGCCTGTTGGTTTCAATTTTCATTACAAACTGCAAAAACTCTATTTAAAGTATTAAAAAGGAAATTAAATGAATGAATTAATATTTGAAAAATAATTGTATTAACATCAAGTATCATCCACTACAAGTTTTAAAAAAATGCATTTGAACTCGAGTGGATGAATAAAAAAGATTTTATTAACGACTGAAAATTTGAACAAGATATATAAATAAATATACATAGGGAGAATGTAAACTAAGAGTAGGAAATGAAAAAAAAATTATGCTTTTGCTGAAGAACAGGAAAAAATTGCAGCACTATAAATTTTTATCATTAAAAGACAATTTGTTTGAATATTAAAACGGTGTAAAGATATTTTTATGCAATAATATTCCAGAAGTTATTGCGAAAATATTTCAAAATTCAGATTATGTAATCAATTAACTTTTTAATTGTTCCAAGGTTCACATTCACACCCATCTCTGAGGTATACTATATGCCAGTTTTGGTAATTGTAAATCAAAAAGTCTGACCTGTAGAGCATCAGCACACACTAATATTTAGGAGAAAAGCATATTATTCCTTTTTTTTTAACACTGGTGAATGGATTGTCACTTAAATAATTATTTTCTAGTGATAAAAAAGAAGCTACAACGAAAATAACTTGCTTATCATCTTTATTTATAAATGTGTTTTCTTTCTTAGTTCTAATTAATGGAGATATTGCATAAGGAAAAGGATAATTGAATTAAAATAAACAAACAGAATAATTAAGAATAAAAAAATAAATAGCGTGATTTATGAATCTTGACGTCAAACGTTGTTTTACTCTGTATTTTGAACAATGCAAACAAAAATAATAATAATAATATATATATATTGTGTTCTGATATAAAAATATACTTAATAAAAGGAAAAAAAGGAAATAAACATGAATAACTATTGCAAAACGCTACTTTTTCAAAATACATGCAGTTTGTCATACAGTAAGAAAAAAAACCCATGGCTAATTTAAGATCTGTATTTCATAGCGTAAAATAATCAAAACAACTAATTTAACTATATCAAAAAATATTATATAATTTTAATTGCGAATGTCTTTAAAGTATGTTTATATCTATCGACCTATTGCTATATTGAGTAAATATATGAAAAAGTTTGATTGGATACCAGGCAAGTGTTGAAATTACATGCCCACATAAAAGCTTGAAAATTTCAGAATTTCTTGCTTTGTTCTAAAAGAATTTCTTGCTTTGTTCTAAAA
>JAPMOQ010052972.1:3208570-3233438 GCA_026543055.1 Argiope trifasciata | reverse complement strand
GGATCAATGTTCATAAAGACAGCGCAAAGCTCATTTGCCATTCACTAAGATTTTTCAAATGAAATGTCACGTTTCCAGTGCTAGTTGAAGCCTCTTTTTCAATGGGCTGTGAATTTAACATTTCCTCTATATCGGTTTCAGTCAGATCTTCATCTTGCGATTCAAGTAATTCCTGAATGGCACTTGATTCTATCTGTTCGAACCCATCTCGTCCTATTCCATTCGCGATTTCGGCTATGTTTGTAGTCAAAGTTTGAACTTGCACAGATTCTTCGTCATTTTCCGCAGTCAAAGCAGGCCACAGTTTTTCCCAACATGACTTCAGTGTGTGTGGCGGCTTATGTCAAAGTCCTCGGTGATACCATTTAACAACATACTTTAGGCAAAGTTGTAATAAGATCGATTTTAATTTTTTTATTAGTCCATTTGACGGCATTTACAAAGGATATTGAGTTGGATACCTACTGGAATCCTTTTATTATTATGTATGCACGTATTAAATCCGCAAATAAAGAAATTTGTAGCCGCGATAATAGGTATTGGGTCGCATTTTTTTAATTCGCGAACAGTGAAAACGCGAAAGTAGGAAGAGCAAATAAGGAGCCTTCAATAAACCTGTTATTTTATTGTTTTTAGACGCACTGCATAAACGCTTTTAGATTATTTAAATAATTCGGGTTTTAAGTTACGATTACTAGAATCGATTATTTCCTTAAATTATCGTTTGCTTTTCATAAAAATTTCCTTTTTTTGTTCTAGTTTCTTTTTATATTGAAGTTTTTGTCTAGTGATAGAAAATTGTATTTAAATTTTTATGACAAGTATATAAAATTCGGAATATATGTTAAAATTCGGAAAATATTTTTATAATGAAATAAATACTCACATGAATATCAAGCATGAAACTGTAATCTATTTTCTAAATTAAAAAAAATAGCAGAATACGATTGTTTTTTAAATAGATGTTTAAAAACCGTTAATACTATTTTTGACAAACACGAATCATTCATAATATAAGATGGAATTATTCTAGTGTTTAATAAGAACAATTCCTATTCATAGTTGTACAATTCGTATTTTTATTCGTATTCGTGTTTTCGAAATTCTCAATTATATTTAATAGAGGCTATTTTTTTTTCATTTTATGGGGAATCATTCAATAGGTATATTAATAAAACATATATGTAATTTCTGATTAAAATAAACAAATAATCTTGGAAAATATACTTCAGAATAATTTTCTTTATTTAAATTTAATTTTAAAAATTTAAAAATTGGAAAAATTAATATTTTTTTTATTAGAATTTTACTCTGATAGCTAACTTTTAAGAGGAAAATATTAGTTTGTTCCTATAGGTGGTAGCCATGAAAAATAACGATGATTTTGTGGAAACAACTACTACATTTCTGCAGAATGGATTCAAGCAGAAAAAAAGTTAACAATTGATAACTTATTAAAATTGCATGCAAATTAATATGACTTTTCTTTATTTGAAAAGATTTCACTAAAATTTTTTTAGAATAGTAAATATCGATTCTGATTTTAGAATGTTATTAAAAGTATAAATTTTTATATCTTCAGAAAATTTAACAACCGAATATATTTGCCTTTTTGAATATACTTTTCATAAACTGATATTGAACGTTGCGGTTATTGCATAAAATTGTTTCATTTGAAAAATTAATATTTGAAATAGTAAGATCTGTAGCAAAACAAACTTTACTTGTTATTTCAAAGAAAAAACTGAAATTTCCAAATAAAATCATTGCTATTTTTTTATTTACAAGAAAAATTTTAATTTAACAAATTCAAAATTACATTCAACAAATTTTAAAATATTTTATTTTTATAACAGGCTTTAAAATTTGATGGTTAGTAATTATGCATATGAAATTGCGATTCTAAAGTAAGCGAAGCCAAATAATAATGTCGAGTATCCAAAAACTTAAAATTGTGCTTATTTCATTAAATATTCCGCCAAGACTTATACTTCCAACTAAAGGTTCCATTAAATAAAGTAGATAATTGTATAAATACACTTTTAATTTTGTAAAAATTGATAATTAAAAATTTAGAAATTAACTTTTTACACGACCTTTAGAATATAAAATTATTATCGATTATTAAAATATTTCCCTTATACTTATTTATAAATACACAATTTTATTCATAAAATTTGCAAAGATATAAAAAGGTAAATTTATTGACTTAGACCACATTTTCATTCCCCTTGATTGATATTTGAATGAATTTTTACGTGTATGTTCCAGGAATAATAATTTGACTTTTATGCTCAACTTTTTTTTTAGATGGCTGCGACGATTCTGATGAAGCGCATTTCAATTGCGAATGTCAACTCGGGACTTACTGCAAATGTTGCAGCCACATTAAGATAAAGAAATTTGAACTTGATAAAAAAGGTACGTATTCTTATTTCTTACACATATTTCTATTCTTGATACGTGCTCGCATAAACGAAATTTTGTATCCATTTTTTTGTGTGTGTGTGTGTGTGTGTGTGTGTGTTTTCTCAACTTTTTCTAGTAGATGATTCCTGAAATTTCTAGTGGATCTGCGTTTCTGATCTTATTATTTTCTTAACTTGTGATTTTATTGTTTTATTTTTTTATGAATATTGTGTCCCTATTTTTTTCTGTCAATTAAATGCTGTAAATTGATTAATCAATACTTACAATGCAAATCAATTCAATCAAATGATGTAAATCGATTCTTTAAGATATTTCTGTTTTTGATTCGTGCTAGTAGAGATAGAATTTTGTATTAGATTTCTTTCCTACTCTTTTTCTACTAGATGTAAGAGATTCTTTAAATTTCTTGTAATTGTTTGTTTCCATCTTATTTTTTAACGTGATTTTATTTTTTTTATTTTTTTGATGAATATAGTGTTTCTTTTTTTTCGTAAAATAAACACAGCAAATCGATGAATCAATTCTTACAATGCAAATCAATTCAATCAAATGATGCAAATCAATTCTTACGAAATTTTCCACAATTGATTAGAGCTCTCAGAGATAAAATATTGTATTGATTTTTCCCCTCACCTTTTTTCTACTAGGCTTAATAGATTCTTGAAATTTCTTGTAATTGTGTGTTTCCGGTATTATTATTTTCTTAATTTGAAATTTTATTGTTTTCTTTTTTTTATAAATACAGCATCTTTTTTTTTCATAATTTAAGCATATCAAATCTATTAATTCTTAAAATGCAAATCAATTCTTACAGACATTTCTATTCTTGATACATGCTCGCAGAGATAAAATTTTGAATTAAATATTTTCCGTACACTTTTTCTACTAAACGTAATAGGCTGCTGAAATTCCTGGTGAATCGTGTGTTATCGATATTATTATTTATATCGATATTATATTTTATAAATAAATAATGTCTCATTTTTTCGAAAAATAAGCACAGCAAATCGATGAATTTTCATTAAATGATGATTTCTAATCAATACTGCTTTTTACAGTGAATTGAAAAACTAGGTAATATTTCATTACATTTATAATAATTAATCCTTTCACTGGTTTATTTTCTTTCCTATGATATTAGAAGAAATCATCAATTTAGGGGATGTTTTGCTATTTTGATTCATTTGAGAATTCATATAGAATACTTGAGATTTTATTTATTCTGCGTAATTTTTGATAGCTGTATAACAATTACAAAAAACTTAACTGTTATTTAAAAGAATCAAAATAAGATAAATCGATGCATGGCGTGCGGGCAAACCGGATAAGGAGTTGAATAGAAAGTATCTTAAGATTGTGTAATTTGAAACACCTAAAATATTTTTTAATAATGGTAATATGAAAAATAATTTTAATAAAAAAATTGATATATTTTTGTATTTTATATATCTTTTAAAATATATACTAAACATTCTAAGAAATAAGCTCCCAAGAAAAAATTAGCTTGGTAAAATTCCAGAAAGAAATCGAATTAAATATTCAATCAAATAAATTATTTTCGATAATTGGAGTATCAATTTCTTTAGAAACAATCAATTTCACTTAAAATTAAATTTTCAAAATAACTTGAAGGGACACCACAGTCACAAGTCATAATAATTTTTTTTTAAAATGTGCGTTTTTACAAATTTATTAAAATAAAAGTAATAACCTAATTTATTGTTAATGCTTCTATAAATTAAC
Organism: Argiope trifasciata; assembly: GCA_026543055.1. Taxonomy (NCBI): domain Eukaryota; kingdom Metazoa; phylum Arthropoda; class Arachnida; order Araneae; family Araneidae; genus Argiope; species Argiope trifasciata. The sequence continues at coordinate 3,229,265 of JAPMOQ010052972.1, read as the reverse complement.
CAGTGGATGTGGTCTCCCAAAAATTTTCTCACATATGTTCTAACTAAAGTGTTTTCTTAGAGAAAAACATTACATGTCAGTGGCGTACAATAATTACGAAATGTTAGCCACTGGCGGGAATTAAGCATTTTTATCGAATCTATCGCGTGATACTTGCTGTAAATAGTACCTGAAAAATGAATTTCTGTTTTAGATAAAAAAAATTCTTAATCGATTGAAACAAAAATTTGGCGGAAACTACGCTTATAATCCTATCACGTGGCAGTTTTCGTATATTTAAGTCTCTGCATTTTCCAGATAACTCGTTTCTGAAAATACAGACTGACATACTGTCAACCTTTGTTGAAGCTCTCTTCATTTTGTAATTATAATGTTAACTTTTAATCGAACAGCCGAACATACACACTTCCACTCAACAGTTTTTACACACAATTTGATAAGTTCTCGCAAATTTAATGCAAAGACCGTAAACCACATTTCATCCGTCTGGCTTAAAGCGTTTTTAAGTTCTCTTTGTCACAGACAGGCAGACTTTTTAACGAAATGTGTTTTTCAAATTCATCAATGTCTAAAATTTGGGGATTCGTCAAAAATTGTATTGTAATATCGTCTTGAAATGAAACTAAAACACGAGTAAAACAAAATGAAAACAAAAATCCAATACTATGCACTAAAATGTCTAAATTCGATTTTGTTCATATTTTACGTCCTTTTGGCTACATTTCAGTTGGTGGTTTAAAAATATTTTTTGTATCTCAAATAGATTTCTCGTTTGCCGTTGAGGAAAAAGTATGTAGTCAGTATCACTTTTACTTACATCCGGTAATATGTTTGCAGTTTGTTTTTTCAGTTTGAATTCTTTACTATTACTTATTCTCTTTGGATCTTTCGTTTAAATCAATTCTTTAGGTTTACATAATTTGCTGATAACATTTTTCTTGATAAAATCATTATTGTACACTGATGGAAAAAAAAAATCCCAACACTAGGAAGGAGCTGTGCTAGATAAATGAAATTTGGTAGGCGTGTTTATACATCTGAAAGATGACGTCGATTCAAATTTCGAGCTACGCGCGTAAGTGAGGCGCTAGTAGCGACACTATGAACATGCAAATGAGGTTTGCTTTAAATAAGCGCTGTAAGGTTCGTGATCGTTATTTACAGTTGAGATTTGACGTAGTGGGTTAATGTTAGTCAAGGATGCCTCTGAGAAGACGAAGAAGCCATTATCAACAGCTCACTGAGTTTGAACGAGGTCGTGTTGTAGGGCTACGAGAAGGTGGGTTTTCTTTCCACGATATTGCTGAAAGACTTGGCAGGAATGTATCCAATGTGCATGAGTATGGGCGGCAGTGGTCAAGGGAAGGTACTGCCTCAAAAAGACTAGGTTCCGGGCGGCCACGTGGTACTACTGAGAGGGAAGACCGTCGTATTCGGCATATGGCTGTGGTTCATCGTACTGCGTCTGCAGCTGAAATTCGAGCTGCAGTTGGCACCACAGTGACACAACGAACTGTTACAAATCGGTTACTTCAAGGACAACTCCGAGCCAGACGCCCTGTACAGTGCATTCCACTGACTCCAAACCACTGCCGTTTGCGACGTGAGTGGTGTCAAGCTAGAGCTCATTGGAGGACGGAGTGGAGATCTGTTGTGCTTCCTGATGAAAGCCGGTTCTGCCTTGGTCGCAGGGATAGCCGTTTGTTGGTTAGAAGGAGGCCAGGTTAACGCGTGCTAGTGACCTGCTGCTAGACACACAGGGCCTACTCCTGGTTTGGGGAGCAATTTCGTATGACAGCAGGAACACTCTCGGGGTTATCCCACGCACCCTGATTGCAAATTTGTACGCCAGCCTAGTGATACAACCTGTTGTGCTGCCATTCATGAACAACATTCAAGGGGATGTTTTCCAACAGGATAACGCTCACCCTCATATCGCTGTTGTAACCCAACATGCTCTACAGAGTGTCGACATGTTGCCTTGGCCTGCTAGATCACCAGATCTTTCTCCAATCGAGCACGTATGGGACATCATTGGACGACAACTCCAGCGTCATCCACAACCAGCATTAACCGTCCCTGCATTGACCGCCCAAGTGCAACAGGCATGGAGCTCCATCCCACAAACTGATATCCGACACCTGCACGACACAATGCATGCACGTTTGCATGCTAGCATTCAAAATTCTGGCGGTTACACCGGTTACTAACGTACCAACATTTCACATTTGAAATGGATCTTCTCGCCAATGGCTCTACCTGTGATCTTGAAACTTTAATCAATTAAATATGTTACCTAGACAAATGTATTCCTAAAATTTCATTACTGTACAATAATTTTTTTCTTGGTGTTGGGATTTTTTTTTCCATCAGTGTATATTTTAAAGAGCTTTAAATCTCTTTCAGTAAAGAATATCAAAAAAAATGATAAGATTTTTTTATCAAGGCAAGTTAAATTTTGTCAAATAGGGTAATAATTTAAGTATGAACATTATAAGAATTTAATTCTGATAATAACTTTACTTGAAATTTTTTTACAATTGCTTTTCATCGGTATATTTTTAAAACGTAACTTTTCCATGAATCTTTGCATAATTTGCATTAACAATTTTCTTCCTAAATCTGGTGAACATTTTTTTTTTGTTTTTAATTTTGTTTGAATAATTTTCTTTAAAGAAAGAGAATAGGCTTTTATCGTTATCGTATAACTCTTAGAAATTCGTTCATTTTAATATTGCGATGAATTTTTTGCTACTGCATGCGCTATATATTCACATGATAATATACAGTGTTTTTACATACTTAACACACCATTATACAATCTTTTGCTGCTTTAATCAATATTTTTTACTTTAATGTTTATGAAAGTAATTTATCCTCAAAAACAGACTTTTCTCCCAGTTTACAATCAAATACTTAATTTTTTTGAGTTATTGTATTTTAAAAATGCTGTTCATAATGGGTACTCATTTTCACATGCAAAAGCATTCGTTCAACGTTTTTTTACTTTTCAAAAAATTAAAATGCACCCTTTTTTTAAGTAAATGATACAGACTTCAAAATAGATTAATCTTAGAGCAGAAGTCAAATAGATATATTTTTGTTGAGAGAAATAAAGCTGATGTTATCATAATGTTAAGCATGACATTTGCTTAAACGTTAAGACAACTGTAATTAAAATTTCAGACTTATTTTTTAAAAAAATATCAAAATGACATGTAATGATAACATATCTTTGACAAAAGTGTTGTATTCTATTTTTTAAACAAGTGACAAGAATTTTTAAAAACTTATTTTAATAAATTTTGTTTTTCTATATATCTGAAAACATTTATAATGTACAATTTTTAACTAAAAAAACGAAAGAATTGAAAGTTATACCCTTCTTAAAATGAAAAATGAATATTAATTTTTTATTAGGCATTCAAAAAAATGCATCGGATTTAATTAATTTGTATTTAATTGATTATAAACTAGACATGAAGAATTTACTTACTAATGAAAAATAGAAGTTCCAAAAGTGTTTTAAAGCAGTTTACAAATGTTCAATGCCCTCCCCCTTTTGCTGCAAGTCAATCATCTAAGCAATAGTCAAGCCCATCTCACTCGAAGCAGAAAAAAAATGCATGTATTCTGCTGATGAGTACATAAGAACAGTGACAGTTCCTCAGGTTGGCCACAGTTGTTAGAAGTGATGGGGCATAAACAACCTCCTTCACACATTGCATGACTGTCACGAGATTTCTCGTTTTTAGGAAGTCAAACGTTGTGACCTAGTCACGATATATCTCGCTTTAATGTTGTTTTTCGCTAAATCGATGCATAACCAATTAAAGATAAATATTTAACACATTAAGGACAGCAAAGAAATCTGTAAGACATACGCCTGGAACAGCAGACTTTTGAGCAAACCTGTGCTTTCTAAAATCATCATAATTTCGTTATTTATGAAGCAACAACAGACGGGACACGAGAAAAATTGTTAAGGGTCAGAAACAGATGGGACACGGAAAAATGCGAAAATTCGTGAACTGCTGCAAATCTTGCTGAATATCATTGCACAACGGAATATGTATTACCAAATATCACACTCTAAAGCATTATTCAAGTCTGTGAAATAAATTATATTTAAAATGTGAAAAATCTAATATAATAAATACATGTATAAAATATATATTATATTTCAGAATACTTTATGCAATAGAAAACCAAATGCAAATTAAAATTTTGCATGTATGCATCCTATTGCTTGCCAACCATGCTTTTAGAACGTTCAAAAATGTGATATCCCTGTGAGTGTGTTGAGTGCAGTGCGCCATACGCAATGTATTAACATAGCCTTTCAAAAGAAAGGTCACATGACATGAGATCAGGAGACTTCGGTGGATTGAAGCAACTCGCTTAAACCCTTGCGGCCATTTAGGCAACTATCGCCATCCAAATGGTGATGAATGTTTTGAAATTTCCTCATTTCTTTGGTATATAGATTGTTCATATTCAATTTATATTTCGTGAAATGTAAATTAATAAACTGGGTCCATCTTTTTACATAACTCTGTGTTTTAAGCATTTATTAGTACATTTAAATATTTATTGCTTTTACAGGTTGTATTCATGTAGAATATGTATCAAAAGATCTTGGAATGAATCTCACATTTACTTTAAATGAAACCGTAGTATTTACCAAATCATTTACTGGTAAGTAGAGACTCTAAAATTTTTTGTCAACATTTTTTAGATATTAATGCACTTGAAACCAAGACATGATCATATATACAGATTCATATTGACAAAATTCGGCTTTAATAGCAAGTTTAGAAATAAGATTCAACCAATGTTGATGCTTTTCTGAAAATTAATGTCAACCGTCCGGGTCACCAATGTCACAATGGTGTTGGCGTAATTGTGCCAATATGGAGGTTGAATTCCACCAAGGATCGAGCCTGCAATGTTTGGGTTTCAAGTCCAGTAACTTCGCCGCTAGACAAGAGCGTAGGTTTGGTCGAATGAATAAGTTACTGGACTTCAAACCCAAACATCCCAAGTTCGATCATTGGCGGAATTCAACCACCTTCAACCTCCATATTGGCACAATTCCGCCAACACCATCGCTACATATGTATACACATATTTATATGAATTGTAATTATTTGATAAAAAGTAACTAAAACAAAATTTTCTTTATTGCCCTAAGTAGGAATCGACTTCAGAATTATTTCAATATTTCTTGTTTTGATTTTAAATTATGAAAAATAATTACATTTTATATCTTCTTACAGCTCTCATTAAAGATCCTCTGTGCTTCGACTTTCCTGGACTCTTGCAATACTTTGGCGATTTTTGCATCCATGTGAAAACAGGTGATGACAAAATAGATAAATTAAACGTGTGCATGAATCTAGAGCCGAGAATATTTAAGAGTGCTATAAAAACCTTCAAAGTTGGGTGTGTTGACCTTCCTAAAAGAGAAGAAAATAAAAGCTAAAATACCATAGCACAGTATTTATATTTGTTTAAGGGGACTGTGGACTCGAATTGACACTTTTGGGAATTATTCAATCAGGATTATGAAATTTGTTAAGCATATGTATGAAAAAATACGTCAAATATCTTAGAAAACATTTTAAAACAAAATATATTATTTTCAAAAAATTAAAAATATCAATTTTTTAAAATTTTAAAATATTCCAGGCGACTTGATTATAAATTTTTTTTATATTTTTTTTCCCTTATTATCTCATATAAATTTATCTGAAACAAAACTATGTATGGTTTTGTAATTGCAATTAAATGGTAATTTTTTAGAAATAATTTTTTATGACCGCTTGCTGGGTTTTCATAAGAATTTTATGTTTTTCTGAACTCGAATCGATTTTTAATGTGGTAAAAAAACACGAAACTTAAAATATGTGCCCTATAATCTTTTAATGTTTGATTGAAATATTTTTTATCAATTTCATTTAATTTCTTAAAAAATGAAGACACATGGAACATTTTAAAGACATTTGAATCTAATTATAATATCACTTTTGAGAAAAGACATTAAAATGTAAATTTTTTCCTCTTAACCTCTCAAATATTTATTTTATAAAATACATTTTATTACACTATGTTAGTTGAGTATAAACTATATTTTAGTGATGAAACACTAAAAATAAAATTACACCTTTTCGTCCATTTTTGCTTATTTCAAAGTCCACTGTCCCCTTAAAGACTTTAAAAAAATAGTGCATCAGAATATAAATATGGTTCAATCATTAATAAGGTTTATAAAGTAATTTTAATAAAGGTTCAATTATTACTTATTCTGGAATGGCTTTTGTTCACTAATTTAAACATTTGAAATGAACTTATTGTTATATATATAGTTGCGTGTTCATTTTTATGTTGCTGTGCTCTTTAAATAAAATGCATTTTGTTACTGCTGGAAATGAGATTGAATCTCACGATTATTACTCGATGTACTGAAACCAAACGGAAGAATAAAATGAATGTATGAATGTTGAATGTATTTCCTTTTCATTCAAGAATTCCCAACTCTATTAACACTTCCAACGCTAGCGATCTCGTCTTTTAGACACTTCCAATTATAGGTTTCTGTGAGCTAAAATTTGTCTCTTATGCCTGTTTAGATAGGTTGAACTTTCTATTCATATCTGAAGAATACCTTTACTATTATCTAAACTGGCATAAGAAACACTTTAGACCACAGAAACGAGTAACTGGAGGTCAGGGCCTCTGGCGGGTGCTATGCACCAGGGTCCCGCGACTAAGGGGGGTCCCCACCGTGATTAAGAATTAAAACAATGTTCTGAACAATAATAATGTTACACATACTAAAAGTCTACGAGCTTGTTTCCATATGGCTGGTTGAGCATCGACTGACACCTTTATTAGGCAAAGATGGCAGAGATATCTATAAAATGGCTGAAAAGTTCATTTATGAATAAGGAAATCCTCTTCAAGCATGTTAAGACTAAGAGTGGCTTGCCCGGTGCCCAAAAGTCGAGGATAAGGCTGTGTTCAAATGGACTTGTAAATCATCAGCTACCTACTTTTGTCTATACCTAATGTAATATTCTTTACAATTCTTTGCATTGCCAGTTACTAAATATATTAGATGCCGAACCCTCTTTCAGCAAATTAAAATTAAATACGGGATTATCTTTGATCAAGCATATGGGTATAATGAGTAAAGGCTCTTGCTGTACTAAGTAAGGAAAAAGAAATTGGAAAAATTGTCATTTTCCTGGAGTAATTAATAGCAAAAAACAAAGTCATGCATTGTTAAATAAATATGCAAACCTTCAGGTTTTTTTTTAACTTTGCAAAACAGTTAGGGCCCCAAATGGTTTCTTGCACCCGGGCCCCTTCATAGAGAAGGTTGGCTCTGCTGGAAGTGTCCAAAAAACGAGATATCTCGTCGGTAGAGTTGAAAGTGTTTATAATTCCAGTCAAAGGGCAAGGTGTCTATGTATGTTTCGGCTAGATGGACTGCTAGATTTAACCCTAGCGTGCATTTTACTGTCATTGACTATTCAAAAGGGCAACAAGTGAGTGTTTGGAAATCCTTCTTAAAATACTTTTTGATAAATATTTGTAGCAAGATCTATATATGGCAATATCGTAACTAGCATTGGATTGAAACTAGAAATTTGGGAAAATCCCAAAGTAGTTGTTGAATGAATTGATCTACCTTTACAAATATTATCGAAAAACTCTATTGTCGCACTTTACAAGCCCGCTGACGATTATCTGTCAGCGATTTAAGCCGAGTGAGCGTGTTTTGTTTTTTCAGAAGCGCCTACTAGGGCCAAGAGTAGGACTTAGCAATTTCATGCGTCACATCCGTTTGTACAATCCCTTTTCACAGGAGGGCGCATTCACACACCTCACAGATAGAACACAGAACAATTATACCCGAACCGGGGACTCGCTATCCCTATACCAGGAGCTGGTTGTTTGCATTGTAAAATTTTTATATTCATAAAAAGGGACCTCACATATATTTTCCGATTCATAATACAACCACTAACCACATTTTAATTTCACGAAAAAAATTACTAAATTTTTATAATCAATTTTTAAAGTTATGTGTCATTAAAACACATTCCTTTTTGTGAAAAATAAAAAGTCCTGCCTTTTAGGGTTAAAGCTTAGTGTAGAAATAAACTGACGATTAAAAAATACAATATTTAATTTTTTGATATTTTAATTATAATTTAATTTTAAAAAGAGAGCTTTTTGGTGTTTTCCCATAATAATTTTCAAAAATATTATTAGTTTTTGTTCCATTAAATGCATGATTTTTAAACAACGTTTTTTACAACACGAAATTAAAGCCTTTTTCATTGTTTCTTCGAATATTTAATCGAATGATTTTATTCTGTTCTCAAAATCAAATTGGGAAAACTTTATCTGTTCAATTTATCTGAAGAATATAAAACGTGAAGTTACGATACCGGGAAATATCACATGCGATTTACAATAAAAATAACTCTACAGATAAATTTTAGTTGTGTTTTTTAATTTGATACTTTGTTGTTACATAATTTCGCTACATTTATAATGTTTATAAGTTAGGATGTACCAAACTTTTCTTTCTCATCGCTATGAATCGACTTATCTAGTTCTACTTCTGCAAACATTTAGGTTTATTTATTAGCCGTCTATGTCATAGGTTTTAGTCCTATCAGAGCTCTTTTACACTTAGTTTCTTTTGTACATTCCCAAAAGGCTCTTTAATCCATTTGGTGAGATTGGAATGGCATATTTTCTACGGACTCCTTCATCAAGGTGAAAATAAATTCTACAAAAATACTTGTCATCAACTGGATCAGTTGAAAGTTGCCATAGTAAAAAATGGCCAGAATTAATGAACCTACTAGTCGTTGTTTTTTATCATGATAACGTGAGACCAAATATTGCATGAATCGTCAGAGAGAAGTTCTTATAGTTTGATTGGGATGCTTTACCACATACTCTCCAGATCTCGCTCCATCTGATTATTACTTCTGTCTGAACAAATTCTCATCTCTATAAGCGTTTTAAATCCACCATCGAAATAAACGTTCAGCTTCAGGATTATTTCTTGACCAAAACACAACAATTTTCAAAAGAAGGCCTAATGAGTTTTCCTGAAAGATGAAGGTAATACAGCAAATGGATTCTTATAAAACAAAATACCTCAAGGAGAAACTGATACAAATTGGTCCTTTTAGGCATAAAAAAATAATGGAAGAACAGTTCGTATACCTTTTCACGAATCCAATGAAAAAAAATCAAGAACTGGTCCAGAAATCTGAGTGCAGCAAAAGAAAATTCAGTGTAGTTTCAGGGACTATGGAAACTGGTAAAGCTTTGTAAAATGTAGTAATTGCTTTTAAAAATGAGAATTTAACAAGAGAAACAGTAGTCCCCAACCCTTTTATATTGATTCATTGATAGAAAAGGTCTGAGATTTTTTTGCACTATTTGAGAAGTTGTCTATTCTTCATATCCTCAATTGCCTGCTTGCATCATAATACAAAGAAGGAAAAAAAATTATCCAAAAGGTGATAAAAGATATATTAGATCTGCATTATAAAGGAAATAAAATATTCCACTTTTAGTACATTCAAACCAATCAATAAATAGATATAAATTCTCGATTAATGAAACATTTGAAAGAACCATACAAGAGGTTAATTAATATGCCTCTTACAAATGAGAAAATTTCATAACAGAAATAAATATTTCACATTTGTAAACTTAATTTTTTACATTGTTTTATCTGGGAGAATTCTTATTTTATATGAGATGGTTAAAATAATTAATTTGTCTTAAAAAAAACTTTCTTCTTACTTAAAAATTTTCAGAAGATTTTTTTCATACTCAAATTGCTTCATGATAAACATAAAAAATTTATACTTTCTTATGAATGATATACCTAACAGATATTCTGTAGTTAAATTTCTAACTGCCAAGATGCAATTTTTTTTCACACTAATCTTTTGTAACAATCTTTCCTCTTTAGACAATTATATAATGCAGCATTATTAACATATATATAATACTACACAAGAATTACAAAAAAGATCATTATTTTTGTAGGAAGTGAAATAATAAGATGCATCCAAAACATTTATGAAAATTTTAATACTATTAAAATGCAAGCATAACATAATTTTTAACATTGGGGTGAAATTGATGACATTCATTCTAACAGTAAAGACAAATATAAAAACAAAATAAATAATCCTATAACTAACAAACATTTACAGTGAAACAATATATACAATGAACATCAAATATCAATGATATATTAAAATACAATAACAGGAGAGAATTCTCAATGTCATGGAGAAGATATTCATGCACTAAATATAAAATATTTTGATAAAACTCGCTAACAGGTGTTACAAGTGTTGGTGTTAAAAGCTAATAAATACGCTGGAACATTAGTATCATTCACATCCCCCCTTTTTCAATATTAAAGATAATGAAGAATATATATACATACAATATAAATATGAGTCTAGACCTAATGTTGTCAAGTAAGTAAATATTTTAATTGCAGAAAGCTATGAAACAAATATAATAAAATGAAAATGATTCAAACACCATCTTAGAGTATAACATTTGAAAAAAATATATTATAAATAAATAATTTTTTAAAGATTATTTTCAAATTATTAATTAATAAATCATTTTACTTTCGATTTGAATTCTGGATCAAAAATTTTTTCATTCATAGTAGGAATGGCAAAATCTTTTTGCAAGATCATAAGGCTTATAAAAACTTAAAATACCCAGTTCAACACTTTTTTTTAATTCATTTATAAATTTTAATAAAAACCACTTCTAATAATTAAGTTTAAATTTTAAACAGTTTTTTAAAATAATTTTCATGATCCTTATATAAGAAACTGTAATTTTTAAACTTATTTCAATCTTAACAAAGCATAAAATGTTTTAAATGCTTAAAATTCTCAGTTCACTTTTTTTTAAAATTCACTTATTAATTTTAATAAAAACAACTTCTAATAATAAGTTTTGTATTTTTAAAATAATTTTCATGATCCTTAAATAAAGAACTGCAATTTTTAAAATTATTTCATCCTTAAATCTACAGGAATCTTTATTTAACAAAGAAATAATTCATTATTTATACATAAAATAATTTTTCAATAGAATCTAAAATTTATAATTCTATTTCTTTTTTCAGTTAGATATTGAAATATAAACAAAAAGTATAAAATAGAATAATTTATGCTTCAAGTATAGTCCAAATCATGCTGAAATAAATGAGACATAATTAAAACACATACTATCTAATTAAGGCATAATAATGGAAAATGAAAAAAAAAAAAAAAAGATTCCTCTACACCTAATTGAAACACATAATTTCAGCAAAAATTTAAATATCTAGAATAAATACAATTGAAATTTAAATCAGCAATCGGTCATTATTCTAAGTAAATAGATTGTTTCATAAAAACAATAATTTCACCTCACAATTATAAAACAAGATGTTAAATTACAACATCAAAATGTTTTATTTTGTTGATAAAATATTTTTAATTGAGAAATCCCTGCTCTATTGGAAGTATAAGTCACAAGTAATTTTACAAAAATTCATATAATGAACAAGATTGTATATATATATTATAAAACAAGAATATAAATTGAATATTTCATAAACTACATAACTATTCTACAAAATAATGAATAAAAATCGTTAAAACTTTTATACATTCAATAAACAGTGGATAAAATAATAAGCTAATAATAAATAATCAAACTTAAAAATAATCATGGGAATATCTCAATAGAAAAACAAATTTCTTATTTTCTTCATTCAAATCAATTTAAAATTCAAATCTTTCACTTTTGTCTTTTTTATCATAATATACTTAAGTGCTGAAAATTTGGTACTTTTTTTTTCCTATATCCCAGTGTTTCAATGCCAAGCAACCAAAAATATGCTATCAAAATGACTACACTATCTACAAAGGAGCTTAGCACTCTTCGCATAATCTAAAAATTATTAAATAAACAAAGAGACTATAAAAATGAAAAAGCATGGGAAAAAGCATAATTTAAGTAAGCTTATAATGCAGCATATTATAATGCAAGATACTTCATTCCAGTTTAATATAATAATAGAACTTAATTCATGTAATTTAAGAAACTGATAGTTAATCATTAAACACCAAGGAAGGTTCAAATTCCATATTGTCTAAGTCTATGAGTCAAAGATAAAATGTGATATTTACCATTAATAAGAAACTTTAAAACAACTTATGAATATCTCTTTTATGATAGAACTTTCAGATGTAATTGGCCCACCTTTGTGTTGTGATATGAGGAAAATTTTCAGTAACTAACCTTACTGTAACAAGTAATTCATTGTTGAAATGCTTATCAATCTACCAGTTATTGAATAATGTTAAATAAAAGCACAGGTAGAGTATAGAATCCAAAAAAAAAAATTTCTTTGATTTATGCATCTCATATTTTAATTCATTTGGTTACTGGTGGATATACGTCAATATTCTATAAAGTAACTAGTAAGATATCAGAACACAAATATATTTTAAGCTTTAATTCACTTCATCCATTAATTTAAAAAGTTAAGATTTTTTTTCTTTGAAGCAATAGATTCTATACTTTGATGATAACAAACATGGAAATAACTGAACAAAGAGAGAAAAGGATAGTTTCGTTAAATTAGATAAAGAAAATAATAAATTAAAAATATCAAACAGTAAATTTTGTAATATTTTCCTCTTATCTTTTTTTTTTTATTTAAAATCATGGTGTAGGACCTACATCAAATGGGGCTGACATGGAGGATCAAAAGTTGTGCTCAGATCAGACGCAGCAGGGGAAATTTCAGGCTGAGCTGGACTTACATCTTCAAATCCAGTTCCCAAACTGAATGGAGAGGGATCAGTAGATCGTAAATCTGAACCTAACAGATCAAGATCATCTGTTGGTGATACAGTTCTAGATTCCTGCTTATTTTCTGGTGTAAAATCTTCAAGTTTAATATCATGATTAGCATCAGAACTCGATGCTGGCGGTCTACCTCGCTTCTTAGTAGGAATATCAGTTCTCATATCCTGCATTACCTGTTTCATCTTGGCTAACATATGCTCGGGTACTGTAAAGCCAATGATTTCATTCATCATGAGAGAAGGATTATTTCGGTATTCTTCTGACTCAGCAAGTTCTTTAATATCTTCAACCAAAAGCATATAAGCTTTCCCACCAGTTGCTGGCATAAGATTATGATCATAGAGCCACTGCTTATCTTCTTGATCTCCAGAATATTTAAATACTTCTGGATGTTTTATATAAAGTCTTCCTCTAGTAGCTCCGAGACCTAAAGCTTTGTTTGCTTTGGCACCCATTACAAATTGCGTCTCTGTAGTCAAGCGATTGGGGTCCCATTTAGGACCTTCCCGTTTAACTTGCTCAATTTTAAATTTTAAAGGTGTAGATCGACCAGATGCAACATTGGGTGGTCGACCTTTACGTCTTTTAGGTTTAACAGGAATGAAACTGGCCTCAGAATCGGTATCCGATTCTTTTCTTTTTTTTAATAAAGATTTTAAAAAGTTGTTGTTGTTATTGTTAGCAGGTTTTTGTTCACTTGAAGAGCTACTTTCAAGTTCAGCAAAATCAGCAGGGCTAGTGCCCCTATTTGAAGTGCTTTGATACATCTTTTTTGCTTCTTCAAGAATCTGTCGGCAGATAGAATGGAGATGTTGGTCAGACACTGAGTTTTCACCATTATTTATCTTTATATTTTCTATACCAGGTTTGAAAAACTTTTCAATGTATTTTTGGATAATATCATCAATCTCTTTATTAATGAATGTCTGCATATTCTGTCTCAAAAGTTCAAGTGACTTCGCAGTTCCAGAAATGAATCCCAACCGAGCCCTTTGCATAGCAACAGCTTGGGATCTATAAGCTGTCCGGTAACTAGTAGTACTAGTGGGAAAGTTATTCAAATTGTAGGATCGCATATTAAAAGTATTTTCCCATTTCACAAGACCCATGGTTTGTAAAGAATCAGAAATATCTGAAGTTACTTTTTCGCTTTTGAAATATATGTTAACTCCTCTATTATTAGTATTGAAGAAACGTAAATGCTGGTTTTCATTTTTTGCAGGATATGATGATGTAACTTCAAATTTTGGAGTGTGCCAACTAAATACATTTGATTTATCACTGCTATTTTCACGATCTGAAGGTGAATATACTCTTATTTCTGGAAGATGTGATGACATCTTGAAATTTATAACTCTGATATGTAACAGAAGTTGAATATATCGGAATCGAATACACAATCCTCAAATTTGTTTTGATTCGTTCATTGTTATGTTTATACCTCTTCACTTTTCTTCATTTTCTGCTTATATACTTTTTCTTTACGTTTATTACAACAGAGGCAAAAAATTAAAATTGTAGCCAAGTTATTCTGCAAACACAGAGCAGATATTTGAATTCATACAAAATATATAGATTTGCTTTATATCATAAAATACTCCAAAATTAATTTAGCGAAGTTTAGACAACGTGAAACTCAATCTGTAACATCCATAGCAAAAATTAGGAAAGTTTGGTGTCAAAGTACGAACCAAAAAGTATTAATATTATTGAATAAAGTATTATAACTCTGTAATTTTTCAGAATTCGAACTTTTAAATAATTTTATTCCAAAATGAAAAGCGAGCATCCCATTCTATCTTGAAATGATCTGAAATGCAAAGCGTAATTCAATTCAAAACTTAACATGGCGACTACCATGGAAAACGGCGTGTTTTCTGATGCTGGGCCAAATTTCAATGATTTGATTGGTGATCCTGAAATCTTTCTTCAGTGAGTTCCTTTTAATGTTATTTTATCTTATCGAACTATATTTATGTCTGTGTTTAGAGTTATTAGCATCACATAGTTCGAGATTCAAATTAAGTTTTTCCCGCAAATATTTTTATTTCTTTTTGCTTTTTAGTAAGTAATGTTTTAATTCTCATAAAATGTATCAAAGTTGATGAAAATCTCATACCTCGTTAGAAATTTAAGCTTTATTTAATTAATTTCTTAAAGTTCGATCTCTAAAAATTATTGATTTTTTTTTCTGCTCTTTTCCCTAGACAAAATTCAGATAATCATGAAAATTTCAAAAGGATATCAAAGAAATTTTATGATTGTATCGTGTCATGCGATCTTGCAACTCCAAAATACAAATCATTAAAGAGTTTATTGGTTGATGGATTTGATGATGAGCAGGTGTGGCAGCAGCTAGAAATACAAAATAAAAATGTTGTTCAGCTTTTGGATAAGTGGTTACCTAAAATTGCTACTGATGATACATTTAATGATATGCATGATATCCCTTCAGAAGAAGAGATGGAGCAAGACGAGGAGTTCTCTGAGAATGATTTTATTGAAGAAACTGAAAAAAATGAAAAAACTTCAGCTAGTAAAGATATTAATGAAGAAGAATCTGATTTTGATGAAATGAAAAAGGAAGTCAAGAAAAAGAATAAAGACAGAAAGTTGAAATATAAATCTAAAGTTGATGATCAGTTCTTCAAATTGTCAAAACTAGAGGAATTTCTTAAGCTGGAAGATTTAAAAGAAGAGAAAACTAGAGATGATGATGAGGACGAGGAATCAGATGAGGAAGAAGACATTGATTTATTTCAAGATATTTCTGATGATGATTTAGAGGATTCAGAAGATGAATCTAATAAAAAAGTAAGTTGCTCTCATAATTTTAATAATTTGGCTTTATTTTATGTTTGAAAAAGATATGACTTTTTAGCCAGACATAAATATTGCATATATGGCTCCATAGTATAAAATTGTGCTGTTCAGTATAATATTATATTCCTTATACTATAGGAATTGGCAAAATTTTGTGTACACTTAAGTACATGTGTGTACATTTAAATATTAAATTTAATATTTTATTTTTTTTAAAAATTACGTCTGGAATAGAATTTAAGTTTGTTATATTACTTGAAATGCAACATGGACACTTTCTTGTATTCAAATAATGCTCTCATTTTAACTTGAAGCATTGTCTTATCAAGTTTATTTCTTCATGAACTGGTATTATTAAAGAGTGTTCAGAATTCAGTATATTTTACTTATCAATAACCTATGAATTTGCAGCTGTATACTAAGAAAACCCACATTCATTAAATTAATCATTTTCTCACAATAGAATTCAACAAGAGAATTGCAAATCCTTTGTCATATAAGATATAAGCGACAACAATCTAATATTCCATATTTCTCTTTTTTGACAACTTAGAATATATCAGTCTGCTAGAAAATATGGAGTTAATTGCATTTCTCAGTTTAAGTAAAAAGATTGAAGTGAAGATTAATGTTCCTTCCGAGTTGATTGCCAATATGGCAACCCAGCAAAACACTCTTCTAGCAACACTAATGCTGTTTTGTTTACTATTTTTTACAATGGTTGGGTGATACAAGAACTACAATTATTTTCTGAAAAATGTTAAATTATAAATAAAATATATCTAGAGAGATTAAACGATTTTAATTTTGTCTTTTATTATAAAAAGTTTTTCAACAACTAATTAGACTCTGCAATTTCATTTTTAATGTGGATACAAACTGAAAACATATATTCTTTTGCAATTTTAAGCTGTCAATGTGCGCTTTAAAAAATTGTCCGAATTTTTAGTTTTTTGAAATCGTCTACATTCTTTCATTAAAAACTTTTTGCAATGGCATTCTTTACAGTTCTTGTAATTCTTTTGATGTTCTACCAGTTGATTCCCTTGATAATTTGTTGTATCCATAATTGTGCATGAATGAATGTCTGGTGAATGGGATAGCAGTAAGTATTTTGAATCGGCAGAACAGATGAAGAGTGAGTGAATATATATTTTATGAGTTCATGAAGTTAGGGAACGATGTTTATTAGTATGTAGTGTTCCTTTTATCCATATAGTCCTTATGTTCAATGTGTTTGCGAAGCTACTGGGTTCTTGCTCCCACAATTTTGCTCTGTGCATAACAGACCAGTGCAGCCAATTTGAAAAATTTCTTCAAAATTATAAGATAAGCAGCAATAGTGATCTCAAAGGTTAAAAAAATTAAAATCTCAGATACAGATTACAAATTGTAGTACTTATCACAGAAGATCATAATTTTAATATATAAAGTGGTACCTGTAACTGTTTCACAAAAGTGTATGTTTATTTTGTTTGCTATCCTGATTGATGACTTGGCATCCATGGCACAGCAAAGGGTACATTAAACTTCACTTTTACTAATAAAAGCTCTATGTATTTATTGAATATCAAATTATTTAAAATAAGGCTTGAAAAGGAAACTTTTGTCATTTAATTTTTTAGAAATTACAGAACCATTGTGTTAGCATAAATTTGTGCAGCTTTGAATTTTTTTAAAAATAAATTTAACATTAATATATACTTACTAGAGAAATGACACACGTTGGAAAATTAAATTCAGTTTAAGATTATGTATAATAGTACTATATATTTAGAGCATTCTTTCTTTAAAATATGAAAATGTAATAGCCATCCAATTTCTAGAAAATTACTTTTGGACTTTTGACATTTCTAGTAAATTGAACTAATTGACTAACAATATAACAGTAAATTGTCATGGTCTTTCAGCATCAAAATAACCTGGTTGTCAAGGTATTTACTTCATTATCTTGGAATCAAGATCCATTTTAATACTTGTCAATTACTTTTCCCCAAATTATTTAAATGTAGAAATAGTTTCAATTATTGCTTTTTTTCTATTCTTATAGAAAAATAAATGTTTTCTTTCTTAATGTTTGAATTATAAGTTAATTTTTTGTAAAAGAGTGGCCAGGAATCATCAGGAAACTCTGTTGGAAAAATAAGGGAAAGGACTTTTTTTATAAATTGGTAAATTTTGTCAATGAATAATTTGTTGGTATTTTTTCATAAGTAGAGTAAAATAAAATTGTAAAAGTATGAAAATCACACTTTTACTGATAGCCTATGAAAAAGAAGATTAATCACTGTATCTAATTTATTACCTACATATAATGTTTTTGCCCTTTGATATATATATATATATATATTAGAACAACAAGTTATTGGTACAATTAGAGAAAATGGTTTTGTTTACTGTGGGAAAAAGTAGTCTAACTAAACCCAGTTTCTATTATTGTGAAGATTTAAAACTTAAATAGGTCTCTTGTACTTAAAAAGATATATATGCATATATTCCCTTCTCTCCTCTTTCTTCCTTCTAATTGATCATACCACTTTAGAAGAGTAAAAGTATGAATTTTGGGTATTACTAATCAAAATTAGTTATAAAATATGGACCTATTATTATAATTTCTAAACAATGCATTTTAATCAAATAAGTATTTTACAATTATCATTTTCCCCCCGCTTCTTGAAAATCTTTTTGCTGAATTATGAAATATTGGACATTATTTCTGTAAAACTTTTTTTGGGGGGAGTGGGGACATTTTTAAGCATTATGAATCTGGGTTATTAAATTCTAAATGTGAATGAATATTATGGTCATTGTTACTAATATTTTTTAATTTTGTGCTTGCTTAAAATTTCTTATTTAAACAAAACAATTTATAATTTAAAAGTGATATTAAAGACAGGAAGCTCATTTCTTTCATACATTATAGGTATGCATGTTTCTTATTTTTTTAAAAAAAAGGGCAGCATTTTTTTATATATAGTTGTGGTTTCATTCCTCATACAATAGCCCACCATTTAATGATTGCTTGCTTACTTTTCAGTCCAGTAAAGATTATATGTATGAAGATTTTTTTGACAGTCCGGAATCTGGAGATGAAAATGTCAAACAGCCTGATGAAGCATCTGATTTTGAAAATGAAGAGTTGTAAGTAAATCATTTATATTTCACACATTAAATTTTTTTTAAATTTATAAAGAGGCTTTTCTTTCTAAATATCTTGAATGTGCATGTATAACTTTTCTCTAATTCTATTGCACAAATACAATAACTTATGTAATGTTATACGTTACCATCTTATGTGTCTTAAATGTGTCAGCTATAATATATACATGTGTTTTTAATCCTTTCTAACTGAATTTTTACTGAAAATTGACATTTATTTGTGAAACTAATGATGTCAATTTATGTACATATAATATGTGTTGAATTTGTCATATCAAAGTAATCTTGAAAGCAATTCCACTTCTCTCAGTTCAATAAAAGAGGGTTACAGTGAGATGTTGCTTGACAGACATAATTGAATTCCTTATACATTTGCAGTATCAAATGTATTGACTTCGTTTGACTAGTGAAGTGGTTTTATCCAGAATATAAACATAAAATGAAAATACTTATTAAATTTATTTCATTTTATGAAAATGTTATTGATAGTAACAAGTATGTTAAAGAGGGTTCTTAAAAAGTCTTTTTTCCCCCCTTCATAGAGATTCTGATGTGAATCCTCTTCCACAAGAGGAAGACGATGAAAGTTTTGATGATGATGAAGAAGAAGAAGAAAACTCTAATAATAAATTAAAAACTCCATTTGAAATGGAACAAGAAAAGGTAATTATAAATATTAGATTAACTAATTAAAAGCAGTAATATTAGAAAATTCTTTTTAAAGATTCATTTTACTTAATATTGAAGATATAATTTTATTTATAAATTTCAGAGTAAAGCAAAAAAAAAAAAATTGACAGATATAAATTTCATTTGCTTATAAAACAATAAGAATCTTCAATTATATATTGTCATTTACTGAATACAAAAACTCTAGTGTTTTGTGAATATTCCAGGAAGTGTAAATTTTGCTGAAATGAAGGCAAGATTAAAGTTAGGGGAAGAGATGTTTTATTTCTAATTGCTTGGTCAGTCCAGGGTTTGTAATAACTGTAATTAACTTGCAAAATTAACAATGATGATCACACAAATACTTTAGGACTGTTTTTATTTGCTGTAAATTTTCTAAACATTAAATAATGACTTAATAAATAGTTGGTTTCTGTTAGATTGAAATTAGGTTATCATTTTTTTGTTATAAATTTTTTTTTAATATTAAAATCTTTTCTTAAAAAATAGAAGGAAATTTAATCAAAGGTTTTTCTATCCTTTATCCTAAATGTTAATCACAGTTTATCTGATAATGCTTTATTCAAATTCACTAGGCATTTCTCTTTGCCATCCCCCTCCAATAATATCCTTATTGTATATTATTAGCTTTTCAACTTTTTTATTTGTTAATTAAGATTAAACAAAATCAGAATTAAAAAGTTCAACAAGTATTATGTGGTTAGGTGGCAGATTGATCAAGTGTTCTGCAGGAAGTATGGCTTGAATGGATAACTCTCCATTCTCTGCCACCCCCCTTTTTGTCACTGTATTTAATAATATAGTCTAATATATTTTTAGTACAATTCTTAAAAGCTTTGTTGCCATCTAAACTACCCAAATTGAGCAATAAATGCTAAATCACTGAATAAAATAAAATAGTATAACCAAACAAACTAGATGAAAAAATTATATGAAAATGCATTTAATTGAACTAGAATCAAAGACAAATCCTAACAAATAATTTCAGAAGTACATTAATCTCTGCTGCACATAAGCCCTTTGTGGAATATAATTGTCCAGACATACTAATATTGGAATGTGAATTTCTAGTTGTATTAAA